>LPNX010717711.1:1927463-2144963 GCA_001517045.1 Pseudotsuga menziesii
AGGGGTTTACATTTAATGTTAATTGTCTAGGAATTTTGTATAAGATATGTGAAAGCCCCCCCTTTTTTTTTGGTAAAAAACTTTTTTGGAGGGGTACTTGGCCATCTACTATTCATCTAATTTCTATATCACAACCAATCATTCTAGTTTGCCAGAGAAGCATCTGCATCTTAGCAGAGGCTCCAAAATGCCAGTCTCCAAAGTTCCAACGTTGCCTTTAGGTCCTACGTAATCACTTAACCCAAGCGTCTTCAAGTCAAGTTTCCATGCACACAATCAAGTGTTCCCTTGCCATCTAGGGCTCAACACTCTCCTCCAAGTTGCCTATTGCACATCCTCCAGAGCAAGCGGTTACCCACACACCACTCAACATCAAATTAAGCACTTCCAAGCATGAGGTACACGCTTCTGAAGCAACCTTGAAAGCTAACACTCCCTCATTACTAGGAAAGTGTTTTCACCAACACAAGTTTGCTCCCTTTGCAACTCAACCAAACATGTAATCTGCCAACTAATCTTGTTGTAATCTCGGAATTCATGCAAGCACCAACCTCCATAAAAGCACCACACCTCACCTCAAAGCCATTGGAAGGTTCACAAATAGAAAGAATCAATGCTATATTATTATCATATGTCCTAGGAAGTATACTCACCCTCATTTAAGATATGGGAGCTTCCACATGTTCATGTATACCTTGTAATGTCTAAGTAAGCCATCTTTGCTTCTTGGGTGTTGGAGTAGGTGAGGGCATATCCATTCACTCTCTCCTCATCCACACGTGGTTTTGTTTCTACCTTATCCTTCGAATCAACCTTTAGAACAATAACCTCCTCACTCCCTTCAATGATTGATTAAAGGATGCACCTGTGAAATAAAGGACCTCACATACCCATCAAGCTTCACATCTTCGCTCATCAGAGTCCTTTGTTGTTCTATAATATATATACAACAAAAGATGCTATCACATCTCAAACCTTCAAAGAACATTGATCAACCATGGATATGAAGGAACATAACCTTGGATCATTAACGACTTTGCTAAACTAACATTCCTCAATTAGGGCTAAAATGTTTGGACACCACATCATGCATTGTTCAAGATATCTTGCAAAGGTAATAAGGGGACAGTAATACAATTTTTTTTCATAATTATGCTTCGTATAGGAAAAATGTAAATTGAATTTGGGAAATTTCTTCTCAGGATGGCAATATTGCTCGTACTTAAGCTGATATTCAGAAAGAAGCTGTCACTTTCTTCTCCAATCTATATAAAGACCCAAAGAAAAATAATAGTGGGGAACAAATGGAGGTTTTAAAACTTTTCCCTTCCTTCTTCAATAAAGAAGAGGGTTTGAATTTGGGAAAGGAGATAAATTTAGATGAAGTGACCTCTACTCTTAAAAGTTTTGCAAAGGATGGAATCCCAGGGCCGGACAGTTGGCTAGTTGAGTTTTTCTTGGTTTTCTTGGACATTCTTGGAAAGGATTTGGTGGAGATTGCATAATTTTCGAGGAAATAAAAATTCATGAGTGATGCCCTTAACGCCATGATCTGACTTTAATTCAGAAGAAGGAACTTTCTATCTTGTTTGGTGATTTCAAACCAATAGCTTTGTGCAACATGATATATAAGTTAGTTACTAAAATCATTGCTCTTAGATTGAAACCCTTTGTCTCAGAAATGATTTCTAAAGAACAATATGGTTTTCTAAAGAACAGGAAAAGCTATAGGAATCACTCAAGAATGTCTTCACTCTGCTAAATCTAAGAAATTGAGACCTCTAATCTTGAATATGGATCTCGTGAAAGTTTACGATAAAGTGGACTGTAGGTTCCTACATCCGGTTCTTGTTTAAATTGGAATTCCCGTGGATGTAACAAGTTGGATTCTTGCATGTGTATCTTCAACAAATTTCGCCATTTTGATGAATGGAGCCTCGACTTGTTTCTTCAAAATCTCTCATGGGCTCCGTCAGGGATGCCCCTTATTTCCGTTGTTGTTTCTGCTAGTCATTGAGGGACTTAGCATAATGATCACTGAAGAAAAATCGAAGGGTCTATTTTTAGGTATGAAGCTTGCTACTGGTCTCTTTATTTCAGACCTGCTTTTTGTAGACGATGTAATCATTTTTGGGAATTCCGTGGAAGACTGGAAACATATGTTTAAAATCCTTAAAACCTTATGTTTGGATTTGAGTATGGAAATAAACCTGGAAAAATCAATCTTTTATCACCATAGGATCTCTGTTGATGGAAGGGAAGAAAACAACTTTGTTTTTGGCTACAATTGGGAGCCACAAGAAAACGGTTTCAAACTTCTCGGTTTTTCTTAAAACCAAATTGCTACAGAATGATCGATTGGATGTGGTTAGTGAAAAAGATTGAAAAAATAATTAGCAACTGGGTTTATCGATTTTTGTCTCTTGGAGGTAGATTGACTCTTGTTCAGGTAGTCCTTACAAGTGTGCTGATGTTTGGGTTTTCTCTAATGATGGTGCCTATATCCATCATTAAGACTATTAGATCTAAAATTTTCAATTTTCTTTGGAATGGTGTTGGGAATGGAAGTTCCCTTCATTTAGTGGCTTGAGAGAGTTTAACACTTCCAAAAAGCAAGGGAGGTTGGAACATAAAGAATTTGGATTGGTTTACAGTGCACTTTGCTTAAAAAGCTTGTGGAGAGTTATTAAGGGTTCAAACCTCTAGAGTAAGGTTTGTAAAGCTAAAATTTAAAGAATGTAGACTGTGTCTCTTAGTTCATATATGAAAATTGGGACAACAATGGTTTCTCTGCTATTTGGAATAGTTTATTAAAGAATTTCATTTGGATTAAAAAATGGGTGGCATGGGACATTGGAAATGGAGAGTAGGTGAGAGTTGGTATTGACCTTTTCATGGGAGATAATGAAAATTATAAACTTCCTGAAGGTATCATTAGTCATTTAGAAGTTCTTGAGCTTTCCACACTCAACAAATTAAGAAGATATTCTCGCGCTGCCTTGAAAGGGGATTATTGGTTTATGTCAAAGGACTTGGGGTTTTACAGGTATATGGGAAGACTTATGGGATAGTTATATTCATAATTTAAATGTGCTAGGTATTAGACTCATCTCGGAAGAGGACAAATTGGCCTGGTCCTGGAATAGTGCACTTTGCTTAAAAATCTTGTGGAGAGTTATTAAGGGTTCAAACCTCTAGAGTAAGGTTTGTAAAGCTAAAATTTAAAGAATGTAGATTGTGTCTCTTAGTTCATATATGAAAATTGGGACAACAATGGTTTCTCTGCTATTTGGAATAGTTTCTTAAAGAATTTCATTTGGATAAAAAAATGGGCGGCATGGGACATTGGAAATGGAGAGTAGGCGAGAGTTGGTATTGACCCTTTCGTGAGAGATAATGAAAATTATAAACTTCCTGAAGGTATCATTAGTCATTTAGAAGTTTTTGAGCTTTCCACACTCAACAAATTAAGAAGATATTCTCGCGCTGCCTTGAAAGGGGATTATTGGTTTATGTCAAAGGACTTGGGGTTTTACAGGTATATGGGAATACTTATGGGATAGTTATATTCATAATTTAAATGTGGTAGGTATTAGACTCATCTCGGAAGAGGACAAATTGGCCTGGTCCTGGAACAAAGGCAATGGACAGGTTACAACAAAAGAAGCTTACCCGACAATTGTGCATACTTTTTCAGTTGGAAACATTAAATGGTGGAACTCAAAATTGTGGAAATGGAGACTCTCTTTAAAATTAAAATGCTTGTTTTGGCTTCTAATGGAAAATAAAATTTTAACTTGCAAAATTTGAGGAAGATAGGTTGGGTTGGGCTAGGGTTTTGCCCACTCTGTAGAAGGGAGGATGAATCAACTGATCACCTTTTCATTGAATGTGCTTTTAATAAAGTTGTTTTGTCTTTTGTTGCTAGGGACCTTAATATGATCTTAGATTGGGGAGGAGGTTGTTTGGAAGACAACTTTAAGGATTGGTTTGCAAAATAAAAAAGGTTTAGGCTCTTACCAATCTTCATTTTCTGGAATATATGGAAGGAAAGAAACAAAGCTATTTTTGAAAATGTTGTTCCTTTTGTCAGTTTTTGCATCATAAAAAGCATCTCTCTTTTTAAGGAATTTGAAAGAGTTAGGAAACTTCAAAAGCCAAAGTCTGTCTACAACCTTATGTTTTATCCTTGTTCAACAATTGTTTTTTTTTATGGCTCTTCGATGGATGGTTTGTGCGGAAGTAGGATGGTGGTGAAACTTTATGACTTCCATTGGTTTAATTTGTGGGTGGGTGGAGGACAGGGAAACACCACAAAAATTGAACTCCTTGGTCTTTGGGGAGTTCTGATTTTTGCAAACATATGTGGAATTGATTCCTTGAATATCTATGGGGACTCAAAAATCATAATTGAGTGGGAAAAATGAAACTACAATATTCAGGTAAACCTTCTTAATAGCTAGTGCAAGAGGACGATAATGCTGATTTCTTCTTTCCATTAGATTTATTTTATGCATATATCAAGGATTTATAACAAGGAAGCATAAATGTTTTCAAAAATTGCAGTTAATGGTGATTTTGGAACTATGTTTTTTCAAGAGGTGCAAGAGGGCAAGAGCTTGATGGAAAGATAAGTGATTCTAGATTAAGGAGTCAAGTTTAATATAAACATTTGCTTTTTTCCTAAGGGAAAATGAAATGTGTGGAAAACTTGAATTTTTTGACAGTAGCTTCTTTGGGGATATGATCATAGGTTTTGAGACTCATATTGTAAGCCTTTCTGAAAATTCATGATGTTTTTGACACTGAGAAACTTACTAAGTGCATGTTTGTTTTTTCTTTGATTCAAATGAATAAAATAAAAAAATATGTTTTAAAAAACTATAAAAGTATTGTTTTAAATTGATTTTTTTATATAAAGACACATAATTTAGAAATAATTTTAAAAAACAAAAAAATACACGAAACAATTTAATAATAAGCAAATTTTAAACTATAACAATTACTAAAAAAATCAATAAATACAAGGGAGATAATAGATGCTAGTCTTTGTCTTAAATTAAGTATGAAATATGTCAAAGCATAATTAAGTTGAGCAAAGTGGTGTTTGGCATTAGCTCATGACTAGGACTAGGATTGAATGCATGGTTCAGGTGACATAACTTCCATTGCTATTTTTATTTATTTATATATATGTAATTTTAATTTTTTATTTATTTATATATATATAATTTTTTAATTAGATATTTATTAAATATTATTAATTTATAGATAAGAATTTGGTTTTAAGGATGGTAACTTTTCTATCTAGTTAAACATGGATAAAGTTCAAGGCTGCTTTGCTTTGCTTTTAAAGTAGAGCTACAAGCACTAACTCAGTTAACTAATAATTTGTAGATTTATTTTGAAAATAGTAATATTAACTACATTATATTAGCACTAACTCTATTAATGAATAATATTTACATATATTTTGAAAATAAAGTAATATTAACTCTATTATATTATGATATTATGATATAATATTAATAAAGTAATATTAACTCTATTTGAAAATAAAGTAACATTAACTTTATTGAGACTACAAAGAGAAATTAGTTGCAGCTCTAAGCTTAATATTTTTTCATAATTGAATGTTTGGCCTAATGTTAGTGCCTGGTGCTTTTGAGATTTAAAAATAAATGGATAACATGATGAATATGGGTGATAACATGTAGTTAGACATAGATAACTCACAATTAAACCCTCACTAGAAGAATATGAAAAATATAAAAAAATCTTCAAATTATTTTCTTTTTCATAACTATCTAACAACCATTTTATCTCTATCCACCTGATCCAACCACAAACCACAAACTATGTGAATATGCTAGTTTAATATTAAGCATCCAATACCCAACAAAAAAAATCTGATTATCAAAGTATTTTTTATAAAGTGTTTTGGTTGTAAAATCCATCAAATAAATTTCAAAGATTATTAATTAAATCATAAAATTGGTATTGAGATATAAACAACGAAAATATTTTGCAATGTTTGAATTAATATATATATATTTTCAATTTATATAAGAAATTTAAATAGCAATGATCAATATGCATAATCAATTATTTTCTTAATAATATTGCTTTCTTTTACACTTTTTAACATTTGTAACAATAAGTTGCAATTTCAAAAATTAATTTATTTTTTATTATTTTTTCTTTACATTTTTTTTAAAATTGATTTAATTTTAATTATAAGCACAAGTGTTATGATTTCAATCCATTTTACATGGATAGGTGTTTTTATTTGAGATTTTGGAGTGGAAAAATACCTATGCTTTTTCTATATTGCACGAGTACGAGACAAGTGGACTACATTTATTCTATAACAGTCCTTCCAAATTCAAAATAAATAATTATTAAAAAAGAATATAAAAAATAAGTGGTAGTTGATGTATGGATAACTAGTAGCTTATGCATAGATAACTCTTAGCTGATATGGATAATTGACAGTTTGTGACAAATAACTCATTTAACTAGAAGAAGGCCAGAACAAATAATTGATAACTTATTAGTGACACTTAACTTGTGACCTATTGATGTTGACCGACCACAAGTTAAATAATGTACTAATTTTAACTTAAATTACAATCACCTTAAATTTCATTCATTTACATTTATAGTTATTTTTAATTTTATGATCAACATTCATAATCAATAAGTTATATTAAATAATAATTATTTTATTTAAATTATTTTTTAACAATATTTTTATTTTTAATGAATAAATTGCAATTTCAACAATTAATTTATTTTTAACCATTTTGTTTTTACACTTATTTTTTTCCTTTTAATTTATTTAAATTCAATTACAAGTAACATGATTTCTATCCCTTCTTTTTTACTTAAATTACAATGACCTTGAATTCCATTCATTTACCTTTATGATTATTTTTAATATTGTAATAATTTCTCATTCATTTACCTTTATGATTATATTTATGATTATTTTTAATATTATGATAATTTCTCATAAATATGTTTTCAATTTTCTTTCGAATAACTTTTTAATTTGATTAGTTCATGATTTTATTATACCTTATGTTCTCATGAATAAAATTTGCATTCCACATATGTGGTGTTCCATTTTGGCTCATTAGTTTCCTATATAAAGTGGTACAATAATAGCATGTGTGGAGCCAACATAGAGAAACAATATATAAGGAGATTGAAGTTGGTTAAAGTGATAAGATATTAAACCTTAGTTGTAAAGTGATACACATAAATACAAAAAATCATCGTAGGTGGAGTGCATTAGAACTAGTGACATGCAAAATAAGAGTAGATTATATATATGTTTGGTTTTGCATATGTTCAATGGTTGTGTTTTTACTTTGTAGTGTTGATGTCATCTTAAAAAAACAAATTGGAAACATTCAATTTTTAATTTATTTATTTTATTTGATCATAAAACATTATACATTTTCCTAGTTTTGTGCTTGACATTGATTTCTTTTTCTCTTACTTCAATACTAGATGTATTAAACTTTCATTGCTATTAATGCATTTATGTTTAGTTTTTTTTTCAATAGAAAAAAGCTATACTTATATTAGAAGTATATGTAAAATTACAAAAGAGAGTAACAGAATTGGTCCAAGATCAAAATAGAGGCAACAAAAAAGAAGAGACTTGATAGTTGAAATATCCCAAATATTGATATTCTACTGTTTCACTATTCCAGGGCTTACTTGTACTCTCAAAATGTGCAAGAATATTGAATAAAAATTTGCATGCAAGGTGTTGGGAAAATGGCATTGAATTATAGCTAAAATAGGGCAAAGATTTACAGAAAGAAGGTCAACACTTACCATTGATAATCAAGATGATGATACTTCATAGATAAGATGCATGCATACAGAGCTGGACTGGTGAGGTAATGATGCTTCCTTCTCGGTGTTACCACCCAGCATCACAGAACTCTCTCCTCAGCTAAAGGTGATGTTTTTGGTGAAGGAGTTGCCCGATGGAGCTGATATTTTGTCGGGGTGTAGATCTTCCCGTGCCGGAGAGAATGACCAGTGCATGCATAGTTTTTGACCCCTCTAAGCTCGCTAGCAAATTGATCCTCTTGTTTGGTGCTCACGCTCCCAGCTGCATGGATCTGCTGATAACTGTTCTAGATGAGCAAACTGAGGACTGATAATCACTCAAGGCACTGGAGTGACCTTGCTGATGAAGATGAAGCTTTTATACAAAAGAGGAACTGGGATTCAAAGACCCATCGAATACTTTGGGGTTTTCCAGCTAAATCCCCGGCTGCACACGTGAACTTGCAAATAATCTTCTTGGGAATGCTGGATCACTGGATACTGACGAATAAGGTGAAAGATGATGGTGGACTTGAATGGCCTACCCTAAAGGAGACTAGGGAAAATATTTCACTGCCGAACCCTCGTTAGCTGAAGACGTTGTCTTCAACCCCAACTGCTGCTGCTACACACCGTGTTGCTGCTCAAATATTCCAAAATCAACAAGAATAATAATAGATAACTCCTTTAGTCCAATAACCCTTCTTAAATAGATCATCATGCACTTTTAGGGTTTGCATGTCAATTTTAGGGTTTATGCTTCACTTTTGCATGCATGCAATTCTAATTTGATGTTGACTTTTAATCCTAAAGAACTAATGCTTCTTTTATCCGACTGATGACTTTAATATTGAATGAGTGTCCTGATTTGTTCTAAGTACCAAATTTCCTCAGTCAATTCACTCTTATGCAGTACCCGCTCCAACCTATGGGAATTAAGTAGGTTAGCGGGTGTTTTGGTTCTTAATTAAAAGCGGACATTATAGTCCTCCCCGCTTGAAATTGCTTGTCCTCAAGTAACTACAAACTAGGGGGCTGCAATACCTGCTCTCCCTCCCATGTGGCATCCTCCATAGGCAATTCTTTCCATTTTACCAAGTACTCTCGAATCACCCTGTTTCAAAGTTTCCTTTCTCGCACCTGTAGGATTCTCTCTGGAATCAGTACCAAAATCCCTTCATCATCTAAGGGAGGCAACTTGGTGGATGGAGCAATGTGTTTCCCTACTGTTTTCTTGAGGTTTGACACATGAAACACATTGTGAATTTTTCGCTCCTCTGGGAGTTCTAGTTCATAAGCCACCTTTCCAACCTTCCTAACTACCTTGTAAGGACCATAGAAGCGAGGTTTTAGTTTTTTCGCTCCTTTTTTCTTGAGGGAAGATTGCCTGTAAGGTTGTAGCCGTAAATATACCAGATCTCCTACCTCAAAACTCCTTTCAATCCTATGTCTATCTGCATATAAATTCTGCTGATTCTGTGCTACCTGCAGATTCTCCTTCAAGACCTTGAGAATATCTTGACTTTCCTGTACCCAATCTTTGGCCTTTGGTGCCCTACTGTCTCCAAAATCCAAGTCTGCAAATTTCAGTGCCTCATAGCGATATAGAGCCTTGAAAGGTCTCATTTTAATAGACATGTGCTGGGTAGTATTGTGGAATTACTCTCCTAAGTGTAGCCATTTAATCCATGTCCTATGTTTCCCTTCTACATAGTTTCTCAGAAACCCCTCAATCCACTTGTTGACAATATTTGTCTGCTCGTCGCTTTGGGGATGATAACTTGTTCTTGTAGCAAGTTTTTCCCCTACCAATCTGAATAGCTCCTACCAGAAAGCACTGGTGAATTTACTGTCACGATCACTGACAATGGTTTTGGGTAGCCCATGGAGTCTAAAAATCTCTCTAAAAAATAACTTGGCTACTTGTGACGCTGAATAGTCGGAAGAGATAACAAAGAAGTGAGCAAATTTGGTCAATCAATCTACCACTACATATAAGCACTCTCATCCCTGTACCTTGGGTAACCTTGTAATGAAGTCCATCGAGATGCTTTCCCATTTCTGCTTTAGTATCGGTAATGGATGAAGTAACTCTGCTAGATGAGTGTGTTCTATCTTGTTCTATTGGAAGATACCACATTCCCGAACGTGTTGTATTACCTCCTCCTTGAGGCCCTTCCATGAGAACCTCTCTCTAATCTGCCTGCCGGTTTTCAAGAAGCCCTGATGCCCTGATAATGGCGAGTCATGCGATGCCTGTATGAAATTCCTCTTTAAAGCTGATTCTAGGGCGAGGTATATCCTACCTTTGTAATATATGATGTCGTCAATGATATTATACCTTTCATCCTGCATCTGTCCATCTAATAACTCACAAGCAAATTTGTTTTTGGAATATTCTACTAAAAGAAGAGACCTCCAATCTGTGGATATACTCATGAGGGATAATGAAGCTGGTCATTTGGATAAGACATCGACTACTACATTTTTCTTACCGTTAACATACTATATTTCAAAATCATAAGCCTGTACCTTGCTGACCCATTTCTGTTGGCGCTCATTTAATTCTTTCTGCTCCAAGAAGTATTTGAGGATGTTGTGATTTGTCTTGGTTTTAAACCTGCTTCCCACCAAACACTGTCTGAATTTAGTTAAGGCATGTAAAATGGCTAGCATCTCTTTGTCATATATGGAGTAGTGGCGTTCATAGTCTTTAAGTTTCCGTATTTCAAATGCAATCGGGCGATGGTTTTGCATCAGTACTTCCCCTAGTCCTTCCCTTGAAGCATCACATTCCACTATGAACGACTGTGAGAAATCCGGTAGTGCAAAACTTGGACAAGAACTCATGATTGTTTTCATTTTATCAAAGGCTTCTGTGCCAATTCTGTCCATGTGAATTCCCCTTTCTTTGTGAGATCAATGAGTGGTGTATAAAATTGAGAGAATCCCTTAACGTACCTCCTGTAATATGTGGGAAGGCCTAAAAATACCTTCAGTTTAGTAACTGTCTTTGGTGTAGGCCAATCCAAGATAGCTCCAATATTCTACATATGAACCTGTACCCCTTGTGGACTAAATATATGTCCTAGATACAACATCTCCTTCATGCCAGACTCACACTTAGACATTTTCACGCAAAGCGAGTGCTCTTCTAGAATTCTCAATACCTCATTTAAGTGTTTTAGATGTTCCTCCCAAGTTTTGTTGTAAATTAAAATGTCATCAAAGAATACTAATAAATACTTCCGTAACTGAGCCCTGAAAGTGTGGTTCATGCAAGATTGGAAGGTGGATGGAGCATTGGTGAGTCCAAAAGGCATGACTAGGAACTCATAGTGACCATAGTGGCTATGAAAATCTGTCTTGGAAATGTCATGATCCCTTCCTCAGATCTGATGGCACCCTAATCAAAGATCAATATTTGAAAAGTATTTGGAACCTCGTAACTCGTCCATTAGTTCATCAATCCTGGGGATGGGATAACTATTTTTGATGGTATTTTTGTTGAGTTCTCTGTAATGAATACACATTCGCAAGGTTCCATCTTTCTTTTTAACTAAGATCACTGAGGATGCAAAGGGACTAGAAATCAACCGGATATATCCTAGTCCTAGTAATTCCTTGATCGTCTTCTCTATCTCATCCTTGTATCTTTTGGGACGTCTATATGGAGTGGTTATGACTGTTGTGTCCCCTCCTCCAACTCAATAACATGCTCAAATCCCCTATTTGGTGGTCGACCTACTGGAAGATCCCGAAATACCTTCTCATGTTTCTGCAATAGTTCCTGTATATCTGCTGGATGTTTGGTGCTATTCTTTGGAGGTCTTCTAAAAGTGATCAAGCACTCTGCTGACCATTATATGTCACCCTTTCTGAGTATGACCTCCATTATTTGTGACGATATTGGTTTGGGGGGATAAGTGTTCATGCTCCTGAAAACTACCCATTTTCCATTCGGTCCCTCGATTTCCATTTCCATTGCCCTGTAATATGTAGTATATTTTCCTATTGAATATATCCATTGGACACCTATTACTACATTTGCATCAGGCACATTCATCACATAAAATGATTTTGTCATATGGTATTTTCCTAATGCGACATTCGGTTTTGGAATCCAAAAGTTGCACTCCATGCTAGTATTTCCTGTTACTGCTACAGTGAATCCCTCAAACTTCTATGTCAGAATACCCCGCTTAGCCACCCATGCTGCATCAATGAAATTGTGGGTTTCTCCCCCATCAATCAACACTCCTACCCTGTGACCCTGTACTACTCCTTTGACCTTGAGAGTATGAAACCTAGGTACTCCAGATAATGTAGCAATAAATCCCTCTAGTGTATCTCCCTGAAGTGACTCCTCCTCTACTGCCCTCAATTACTCTGTTGTTTCCTGTTCGAATTCCTCCCCTTCACTGTATGAATAGACCTCTATATAGTGGGTCTTGGCCTTCCCTAAGCACCTGTGGCTGGGAACCCATGGTTCGTGACAAGTGAAACACAATTTATTCGTCTCAAATATTTCCTTGTGTCGTCATCCAACCAAGTTTTCTTTGACATTTCCTGTGGGAAAGGTTTTCTATCTTTCTCTTTTACTAGAAAGTTTGTCTTGAGTGGGAACTTTCTCTTTGGAACCGAGTCTTACAGATCTATGGCCCTTCTGATCGCATCCTGTAGAGTAGATGGTTTGTAGGCTTTCACCCACCCCTATAGAGGTTATGTCAAGCCCTTTGAAAACAACATGATCAATCTTCTATCTAACACATTGGTCACCATAAACGCAATTCTATGGAATTTTGAGATAAAGGCCTCGGCACTACCTGTCTGTTTGAGTTGAGCCAACTCTCTAAAGTGTATCTCCGGGTCCTTTCTGTCAAATCGCTCCATGAGCTTCTATGTAAACTCATTGTAGGAACTGATGGTGTTGTGACCTAATGTCACTACCCCGTGGTACCACCAATCATGAGCCTCTTCGTCCAGGTGTAGTGTAACCAATTTAATGGAATTTGTCTCTATCATGGGGTTGAGTTGGAAGTAATTATCCAACTTCTGAACCCATATTCTCGCTGAACCTCCACGATCCTCGTTAAAGTTTGTGATGGTCAAACTACCTAGGGTTTTCTACAACTCATAATTATGGTTAAACCCTCTGTTGAAATTCCTGGGCCGATTCCTACTTTTCATATTGCAGAAGTCTGAGAAAGACATGGCTGCATTGAACTCAGCTTCGAAATCCCTGTATTCCTATAAATAGGCTCCAAATGGTTCACTAGGTTCTACTGGCATGACTGGTCCTACTACTACATCTGCTAGGAAGTGAGGCATAGTAGGTCTGTTATATATATGGGGTGTGTTTTTCATATCAGTGTATGCATGCTTCCCACTACTTCTGGTAGACCCTCTATCTACTGGTGATAGAGGTATACTGCTATGACCTGGTTCTGGTTTCAACGCCAATCTATTTATTGCATGCAATACTTCCTTTTTCCCTTTGGATAGGTCATGCAATGAGTTTACCAAGCTAGGAAAATCCATCCTGTCTTCCTCTTCTCCTGTTACTTTCCCTCTATTAGAGTGTATAACTGTTGGGTCTATGTCTAGGTTGGTATCTTCTAGCTAGATATCCTCAAATTCCTGCTCCTCCGTGCACCCACTCTTCCTTATCCTATAGGTTACAAAAGTGTCTTCTTTAGTATTCATTTACTTCTCATGTTCAAGTCCACAACTGGTGAGGAACATGCTATGATACCACTGAAATATCCCAAATACTGATATTCTATTGTTTCACTATTCTAGGGCTTATGATCATGGAGGTTAGAAGCCTGGTCACAGAGTCATAAGGAATCTGACTTGAGTGTTTTCGCACCTCAGAATCCGCCCGCGGAAGGCGGAAGGTGGGAGGCAGAAGAGAGAAGTTGAAGCAAGGAAAAATGTTGGGTTTTTCCCACCCAGGTACCTCCTGCTGAAGGATGAAGTGGAAAAAGGATAAAAAATCCAAGGAAAAAAGTGTGTTTTTCACACCCCTGGATCCGCCCACGGAAGGTGGAAGGCGGGAGGTGGAAAATGGGAAAAAGGTTAAGGCCAAAAGTTATGTCTCTGATTTTCGAGTTTCAAAGGTGGAAGGCAGAATGTGGTTGAATAATTCTGTTAAAATCTATGTTTTTGATTCCCAAGTTTCGAAGGCGGAAAGTGGAATGTGGCTGAATAATTTCGTCAAAAGTTACGTTTCCGATTCCTGAGTTCCAAAGGCAGAAGGCAGAAGGGTGGAGGGTGGAATGCGAAAGGAGGAAATTGGATCATCTGAGTCCATCACACATCATGTTTCCAATTTCGGCAGAAGGCAGAAAGGATAATGCAGAAAGCAGAGTGCGGAAAGGACAGGTTTAGTGTGGAAATGACCTTTCAGGTTACAAAGTGGATCTGTTGATGGCAGAACTACTGTTACAATGGTTCTTGAGCCTAAATATGTATGTTAAAGGATGATTCATGACCCATGACTGTGTTAAAGAGAAATAAATAATAAGCTTTTAATTATTCCGCATATCATTTCAAGTGTATCAGTACCGGGTACATGACATCATGGAAGTATCCATGTAGCATGTACATTACATTGTGGTATTAGAGCTATTGGTTACAAATTGGGCTTAAATGGGCCAAGTTAAATAGCTTGCAGAGAGAAAACTACAACAAGACGGAGTGCTATTTAGTAGAACCACTAAATCTAACTAACCCGAACAAATGTCCCAGGAAACGCTCATTAAAGAGAGGACTTCAAATTGACGGTGAACCCAATTACATAAATATTTCATGCTCCATAAAGTGACTTTAATACCTCCAATCTTCGAGTGCGATATCCAATGGGGAGGGGACATGCAATTACGCACGTTTCCTATCGCGCACACCAAAATTTTCTTTGTTTGCGCTAGTTCTTCTAGCGAAATCATTGTCAATCGTTGATCTGTTTGGGGATAAACCTTGTCCATTGATCTTAATCTCCATCATGGTGATTAGTTTCCATTTTGTCAACTCAAAACCCTTTTATCCTCATAGTTCTTTTGTTTACGAAATCCACCTTGGCCGTAGATCTAGTTCTACCACGATATCGATCGTCCACACCTGTAGTGAAAAGTCGGTAAGTGGTTTTTGAATTATGAGATTGCCTAACAGTGTGTTTATTAACACATTTTTGCGGAGTCATAGCGCAGATTGGAAAAGCTGGTTTGTGGCTCGGCCATGAGAACCTACAACATGGATGATGCACATGATCCCTATGGGAATGAGGCAGATTCCATGGGGGAAAACATTCAAGTTGAAAATTCTAAAATAGAGTCCAATGGGAGGAGATATCAAGATACTCCCCTAGATATTGCAGCCAGCATGAGAAGCCTAAGGGTGGAAATGCAGAGTTACAAATAAGACAATGAAAGAATGATTAAAGCTCAGGAAGATCAGAATCAGTTGAATGCATCCATGTTGCAGATTTTGATAGACATCCAAAGGCAGATGAACTTTGGGTATCAGGAAGTAAATCTGAAATGAAGCAAGAGAAGTGCCAGAAGAAGAAAAGGGTCATCTAGTTGATCATCTGACTCTGAAGGATCCACTGGGGGTTCAAGCTCTTCATCTCACCACAATAAGAAGAAGAGGTGTTACCGAAACAATTCACGTGATGAATTTAAGAAGGAAAGGACTCCTAACTTTAATGGTGAGGTAAAGACTGGTCAAGAAGTTAAAGCTTGGCTTATTGGGATGAAGAAGTATTTCCAAGTCCAAGACTACTATGAAAATATGAAGGCAAGAGTAGCCATATTCAATGTGAATGGAAGAGAATCCATATGGTGGGAACACCTCAGGCAAGTGAAGAAAATTAATGACAAAAATATTGTGTGGAAGTAGTTCAAGAAGTATTTCAAGTAGAAGTACCTCTCTGATAGGTACTATGATGAAAATATCAAAGAGTTCCATGAGCTGAAATTGGGGTAGCTGACCATGGAAAAATATGAAAACCAATTCTTGGATTTGTTGAGGTATGTCAGGTACATCAAGGATGATAAAGTGAAAATACAATGCTTTCTAAGTGGGATACCTCAGTCTTAAAAAGACGGGATTGAGCTTGATGAACCTCGAACTATAGAAGAGGATATAAGGAAGGCCAAGTATTGCTACGATCAGAACAAAGGAAAACTTGATATCCATAAGGCATAGAAGGACAAGAATAATGAAAAGTTTGACTAGAGGAAGAAAGGTTTCAAACCTTCTCACTTCCGAAATTAGCAAAGGAATCCATCACAAGCTGTGGCTAAGCCAGCCAGAGTGATGAGAGACAGGCCAAGATATCCAAAGGAGATCAGAGAACCACTCCAATGCTGGAGATGTAGAGAAAACCATATGCGTAAGAACTATCCGCTTGAGAATCGATATGCAAGGAAAAATAACAAAGTCCAAGAAGCTGAAATAGTGGGTCAAGTAGCAAGGAATGTTCGTAGAATTTATGCAGTGCTAGAGGACTGTCAGGCAGATCATCAATCAACTGTGGTTGAAATTGGAGGTAAGATTGCTGAGCAATCTGTTTCTGTTTTAATTGACCTTGGATCTACTCACAGTTATATTACTCCTAGAATTGTTGACATCTGTGCTTTTAAGAAGTTAAAGCATAGAAAATCATGGTTAGTTCAACTAGCCACTAGAACCAAGAGAAATGTTAGTGAAGTGGTATAGAAATGTACATTAGAGATGGATGGGTTAGTCACTTATGCAGGTCTGAATGTTCTACCACTTGGTTCCTATGACATTCTCATTGGAATGGACTAGTTAGAAGCACATAGACTAAAGCTTGACTGTTACAGTAAGACTTTTGAATGCATAAATGAAGAAGGAAACCCAAGGGTTGTAAGAGGCATTCCAAATGTGATTTCTGTTAGGCATATTTCAACAATGCAATGAAAAAAGTTATGTAGGAAAGGTTGCAGATTGTATGTAGCTCATGTCTCAGAGGCAACAGAGAATGAAAATCCTAGGTTGGAGGACTTTCATGTATTGCAGTAATTCATGGATGTTTTTCCTGATGAGATTATATAGATTCCTCCAAAGAGAGACATTGATTTTACAATTGACCTTGTTCCTGGAGCAGCACCAGTGTCCAAGACACCCTATAGGATGAGCACACCAGAATTTCTAGAGCTAAAGATGCGGTTGCAGGAGTTGTTGGAAAAGAAGTATACCATGCCAAGTGTGTCTCCTTAGAGAGCACCAGTTCTATTTGTGAAAAATAAAGATGGTACACTCAGGTTGTGTATTGATTACAGACATTTGAACAAGGTTATTGTGAAGAATAAATACCCTTTACCTTGAATTGATGACCTTTTTGATCAAATGAGAGGAGAAAATGTATTTTCCAAGATTGACTTGAGGTATGGTTACCATCAGGTAATAATCAAACATGAAGATATTCATAAGAAAACCTTTAGAATAAGGTATGTGGCACCATTTGGTCTCACAAATTCACCGACTACATTTATGTGTCTCATGAATAGTGTTTTCAACAGGTATCTAGACAAGTTTGTTCTTGTTTTCCTAGATGACATTCTTATTTATTCTAAGAATGAGGAAGAGCATGATGAACATTTGAGATTGGTATTGCAATTGATAAGGGAGAAAAAGATGTATGCAAAGTTGAGCAAATGTGACAGATGTGAGATCTTTTATGGGACTTGTAGGATATTGCAGGAGTTTCATTGAGGGATTCTCTATGGTTGCACATTCAATCACTTCTTTGAAAAAGAAGAGGATAATGTTTGAATGGACACCAAGATGTGAAGAAAGCTTCCAGCAGTTGAAGAATCTTCTTACAAGTGCACCCATTTTGAAAGTTGCAGACCTAGAAAAAGACTTTGTGGTGTGTACCGAGGCATGCAATCAAGGAATTGGAGGAGTTCTTATCCAAGACAACCACGTGGTATGTTATGAGTCCAGAAAGTTGAAGGATCATGAGAAGAACTATGCTACTCATGACTTAGAACTTGCAGCCATAGTACATGTCAAGATGTGGAGGAATTACTTAATGGGAAGAAAATTTGAGCTAAGGACAGACCATTGTGGTCTAAAATACATGTTTGATCAACCAACTCTAAATTCTAGGCAAGCTAGATGGCTGGAGTTTTTGTGTGAGTTTGATTTTGAAATCAAACACATAAAAGGAAAAGAAAATAAAGTGGCTGATGCACTCAATAGGAAGGTGCATGAAATGCATGTGGCATCTCTTAGTACTTTCCAATCAGATATGAGGTAGTAGATTATTAATCATAGTGCTGAGGATGAAATGTATGTGCAAATAAGCGACAAGTTGCAACAACAAATTCCTGAAAAGAAGAATGAGGGATATAAATTGGAAGAAGATGAACTTATTACCTATAAGAACAAAATATATATTTCAAATGTAGCAGACTTGAGGATAATTTTTATGGATGAGATCCATCAAGCTCCATATCCTGGTCACCCAAGATATCAGAAGACAAACAACCAGAAAGCTGTATTTTTGGCCAGGAATGAAAAAGGATATTGCTGAGTATATGAGTCTAAGTGCATGGAATTATTGCTGAGCATGTGAAGGTTGAGCATCAACACCCAGTAGGGTTATTGCAGCCTTTTCTAGTCCCAGAATGGAAATGGGAAGTTATTCCATGGATTTTATTTCATGATTGCCAGTGACTTGGAGACAACATGATTCCATCATGGTTGTGGTGGAGAAGTTGACAAAGGTATCACATTTATACCGGTTAAGTCCACATATAAGACTGATGCCATTGCAAAAATATCCATGAAGGAAATTTTCGGATTGCATGGATTGCCTAAGGCAATAGTCTCTGACAGGGATTCCAAGTTTACTTCCAATTTTTGTAAGGGTGTGTTTGATTATTTGGGTACCAAGTTGAACTTCAGCACTGCCTACCATCCTCAGACTGATGGACAAACAAAGAGAGTGAATTAGGTGCTTGAAGACACGCTTCGCATGTATGTGATGGACAAACCATCTAAGTGGGAAGATTATTTACACTTTGTAGAATTTTCCTATAATAATGGACACCAAGCATATTTGGGAATGCGTCCATATGAAGCCTTGTATGGAAGAAGGCGTAGGACACCTGTGACTTGGGATAATCCAGTGAACATGATTGTGCTTGGTACATAATTGCTCAAGGAAATGGAGTAAGAGGTTGCCAAGATCAGGTAGAACTTGAAAGAAGCCTAAGATAGATAGAAAATATATGCAAACAAGCATAGAATGAACATAGAGTTCAGTGTTGGGGATCATGTTTACCTCAGAGTGAGGCCAAGGAAGAGTTCCTTGAAGCTTCGAAGTTATGCCAAGCTATCACCAAGATATGGCGGGCCTTTTGAAGTGCTTGAAATAATAGGGCCAGTTTCATATAGACTTGCATTGTCTACTAGCACTAGAGCTCATAATGTTTTTCATGTTTATTTGCTTAAGAAATATGTGCATGATCCTAACCATGTGATAAATTGGGATGTGATCTAGGTGGAACCCAAGGGAGAGTTCCAAACCGATCCATTACACATCCTCGACAGGAAGGTCACCATGCTCCGTAATCGAGCCATTGGACAGGTAAAGGTGGAGTGAAAGCACTATGGTCCTAATGAGGCTACATGGGAGCTGGAGGATTCCATGCGATTGGCACATCCAATTTTGTTCAATTTTGTAAAGCATTGAGGACAATGCTAATGAAGGGGGAGGGGAATGTAACACCCCGGTTTTGACCCCATGGTATTGAAATTGTACATGATGTATATTGTATGTAAATCATGGAAAGGAGCTCAATGCCAAGGCCCTGTCATTGATTTAGTATTTTATGTATAGGTGATCAAGGTTGATACCTATGGTTATAGTGCTAAGTCAGGCACAATTTTGATGTCATCATGTAAATACACAATCTAATAAAATAACACAGCTAGTTATGCACTGCAACATGAAGAGATGGGGGCATGATTTCACAAGGAATAGGGATGGGAGTTAGTCAAACTCCTGAGCTAATAGGGTGAGACCAGATGTCAATGGGGAAACCCCTAAAACCTCAACTACCTTTTTGTCCTCTATCCTCAATCATTCAATTCTTCCAGAAGAGCGATCGAGGCAGTTAATGCCTTGGGAAGAGCAAAGCATGGAATTCGGTTTCGTGATTGAGCTTGCCTGCAACCTGCAGTCTGGGAAGCTGCATTATTGCTTCTAAAGTAAGCACATGGATGCGTTCTAGTCCATATTTTCCCTATGTCACGAGAAGGTTTTTTGGTTTTTCTGGGGTTATGGTTTTTCATTCTCCCTATCCCACAGTCGTGATTATTCTGGTGGAGCATTCAAAGGTTGATCACTCTCATGAGTCACAGAACGGGTTGTTCTACAATTATTTTTCTTTTTTTGAAACCCCGGTTGATGGGTTACAATGTTATTCTGAACTAAAGAGTGGTATGAAACCCTATTTTTCTATGTTACATAGTGGTATGCAAACCTGGTCATCTGTGTTACAGTGTGCAACCCTGTGTTGTTGAGTTACCTTGTGGTTTGTTGTGACGTGCACCCTGGTTTGGGTCTGAAATGTATGCAAGACTTAGGAGTGGAAGAGACGTCAAATGGGATTAATAAACCTAGTGAAGGGAGGAACCTCAAGAAAAGATAAGAGTGGTCGATGATTCTTCTTTGCACACCCTAAAGAGAGCTAGAAGGGAAGGTATAGCCTGAGGGACTGTGTAGCAGAGAAGGGGATACTTCCTTGTGTTGGGGTGTAGGTGATGTGGATTCCATGCTAGATAGATCTCGTGGAGGTGTCCCTAGCTCTTGAATGAGACACTAGTCTAGCCATTCTTCCTTTGCACTGCCTTAGCAGCCTATGAAATCCAAACATAGATTGCCTTGGCTAACATCCTATTAAACCCAAGTATATTGGCTTGGCTGGGTAGCCTATGAAACCAAATCAGATATTGGCTTGGCTGAGTAGCCTGATAAACCCAACTAGTAGTTGGCTTGGTTGTGTCTTTTTGTGCATTTTTCCATGTGTGATCCTTGGATGGACAACCTGATAAACCCAAATGTGAATGATGGCTTGGCTGAGTAGCCTGATAAACCCATATGTTGGCTTGGATGGCCCTTGTCGTGAATGTTGGATTGAATGTGAGTAGTCTGATAAACCGAACTGTTAGATGGATTCGCTGTGTATCTTGATAAACCCAACATTGTTTGGCTTGATTTCCTGCATCTTGATAAATCCAATTGTGTGTTGGCTTGGATTGATAGTCTAATAAACCCAACTGAAGGTTGGCTTGGCTGTGTGTGATGTGATCTGGCTGTGCGTGAGTCTTTTGCTCCTTAGTTCCTTGTGGAAGTCATGCCGAGCTTGGGGGTGGAAGTTGTGTTGAGATATTAATGAACATAACTATGCTATGGTTGGGTGGACATTGCAGTGACATAACTAGTTGCGGGACAACTTCATCTTCAAATATAAGTATTATGTTGTGTTATTTCTGCAATGTATTTGTTTATGAATATGCTGAATATGATGAATGCTTGTTAATAATTTCAATAGATTTTACTGTTGTTAATTGTTCCTGCATTTGCATCTATATATGCCTTGTATGTTTCAATGTATTCTGCTTATGATCGTGGAGGCTAGAATCCTGGTGATAGAGTCAGAAGGCATTTGAATTGAGTGTTTCCGCACCCCATAATCCGCTTGTGGAAAGTGGAAGGTGGGAGGTGGAAGAGAGAAGTTGAAACAAGGCAGAATATTGAGTTTTCTGCACCTCAAGATCCGTCTACGAAAGGCGGAAGTCGAAAGCATAAAAATGACAAAAAATCCGAGGCAAAAATTGTGTTTTCTGCATCCCAGGATCCGTCTACAAAAGGCGAAAGGCGACAGGAAGAAAATGGGAAAAAGGTTAAGGCCAAAATTTATGTCTCCAATTTCTGAGTTCTGAAGGTGGAAGGAGGAAGGCGGAATGTAGCTGAATAATTTCGTCAAAATTTATGTTTCCAATTCCCAAGTTTCGAAGGCGGAAGGCGAAAAGGTGGAAGGTGGAATGTGGCTGAATAATTCCGTCAAAAGTTACGTTTTCGATTCATGATTTCCAAAGGCGGAAGGTGGAAGGTGGAAAGTGGATCATCTGAATCCGTCACACATCATGTTTTTGGTTCCCAGATTCCGCAGCATAAGGCAGAAAGGATAATGTGGAAAGCAGAGTGCGGAAAGGTCAGGTTTAGTGTGGAAATGAACTTTTTGGTTACAGAGTGAATTTGTTGATGGTGGAACAACTGTTATAGTGGTTCTTGAGCCTAAGAATGAATGTTAAAGGATGATTCATGACCCATGACTGTGTTAAAGAGAAAGAAATAATAAGTTTTTAATTATTCTACATATCAGTAAGGTGTATGGGCACCGGGTACATGACATCATGGCAGTATCCATGTAGCGGGTACATTACAATAATAGATAGCTCCTTTAGTCCAATAACCCTTCTTAAATAGATCATCATGCACTTTTAGGTTTTTCATGTCACTTTTAGGGTTTATGCTTCTCTTTGGCATGCATGCAATTCTAATTTGATGTTGACTTTTAAGCCTAAAGAAATAAGGCTTCTTTTATTCGACTGATGACTTTAATACTTGATGAGTGTCCCGATATGTTCTAAGTACCAAATGTCCTTAGTTAATTCCCTCTTATGTAGTACCCACTCGAACCTATGTGAATTAAGTAGGTTAGCGGGTGTTTTGGTGCTTAATTAGAAGAGGACATTACAATAGTCCCTATAAATAAACGAGCATGAAAAAAAACAACACTTCAGCATGAAGCCAATAGACCCAAACAATGCTTATGCTTACATACTTTATGTTTCCTAAACTCTAAGATTGATAAATTGTGTTATTCTATGTATTTAAATGCTTTGACTAACATATATAAGTTATTCCCAAACAACATTACTTATGCTAAGAAATTAATCCTTCTTTTTGCAAATGTTTCTTCATAAATTTGTGAAACAAAAACTAAAGCCACATTATAGGTTGCAGCCGTAGGGACATCACCACCTTGTGGCTCTTGTTTAATAAAACATCCATAAAATTTGCATTGAAAGTTCATAGAAAAATAATATATATATATAATTTCTGACAAGGGTTTCCTATAATTCTAGTAGTCAAGCACGAGTTTCCTACACCTTGGACTCAAAGTGTCATTATTCCTATTTTCAAAAGTGGTGATAAAAATGACCCCTCTAATTATCAGACTATTATGATTATCCCTCTATTAGCTAAGTTATATGGTATTATCTTAGAAAAGAAGATCAATGAAGGGCTATAAATGGAAGGTAAGCCGACTAAAGACCAAGCAGGTTCTAGAAGGAATCCTTCAACCGCAAACCACCTTGTTATGCTTAGGATTATTACAAAGGAATGAGAGAATAATAAGTCTGAACTATTTTGTTGCTTTGTGGATTTTAGAAAAGCTTTTGATTCAGTGCCTAGAAATAACTTGCAGAATAGGCTAGAGGAGCTTAAGGTTCCTTTTGAGTTGAGAGTTGTCTCGATAAGGTTATACAAAAAGGTCATTGCAAAGTTTAAGAATAATGAGGGGTGGAAAACATATATAAATTGTAATATTGGAGTTAAACAAGACTGCCCCCTCTTCCCTACCCTTTTTGGAATTTAGATTGATAAGCTAGAAATGTGTTTAGAAGAAGCAGGTTGCATCGATACAATCTTAACTAGGATAGTTATCACCCTTCTACTTTATGCTGATGATATTGTTCTTATGACAAGGCATCCTTCTAATCTCAATAAGAAATTACAAATTCTTCAATATTTTTTCTCTAACATGGGTATGACTGTTAACATGAATAAGACCAAAATCATGATTATAAAATATAAGAAAGACACCTATGCAAATTTGATTTATGATAATAGAAATCTAGAGGAAGCGACTTCTTATGAGTATCTAGAAATTGATATTTATCACAAGATCAATTTGTTGGAGCAGGGTCCCGCAGCTACAGAAGAAGCTGCTAGTTTTGGTGGAAAGATAAGTTTTGGTGGAAAGAAGTTAAGGCAGAGCTACGATGCCGTAGCATGTTTCCAGCTGGAGAGCAGAGCCGAAAACCATGACTTTTAAGATAGAAAAGTCAAAGAAGGCAACGGTACCTGAGCGACCAAGAAGAGAGAGCTCAACCACTGCATTGAAGGCAGCGACGGAAGACAGGAGGGCTCAGCGACCCTCATAAAGGAGAAGGAGCAACGAGGCTGAAGCATTGAAGGCAAAGGACAGAAAAGCGAAGCGGTGCATAGTACCCATGATCAGTGTCGGGAGGCATGGAAGACTGCAGAGAGCTGTGGTGTGACGGGAAGCGGCTACCTCAAGTATAGATATGGCCGACTGTCACTAGTTAGGGTTTTGGATTACTGTTGGGACAGGCCCATAGTGTTGTAATGGCAAGACCTTCTGGCTACCTATAAAAGAATATATTTTGTATTGTAAAAGGGTTGGAGAGTTAGCTAGTCATTTTGTTGGTTAGTTAGTTGGTTCATTCAGTTGTTGGTAGTGTTTTGCAGATTATTAGTCTGTTGTAAAAGCCTAGCTCTGGTTCTGTTATTAACGGTCGCAATCTTACGGCAACCAGTAGCTGGCTTATAGAATATGTATGTAACGATCCGCAGGGATCGACAGAAAGGGAAGAGTATATTGTAGGAGAGCAATATAGAAGAGAGAAGAGATCTAAGAGAGGAGATATTAAGCTGCATATGCGGTGCAGCAGAACTGTGTTTTACCTTCCCCTGAGCTATAATAAAACAAAGTTCTGTGGACGTAACTTCCATCCTGGAGGTGAACCACATTAAAATCAAGTGTTATGCGATTGGTTTATGTGTTATGTTTACTTATGCATTTCTCAGTCAGTTCATGGACTTTGCTTACAGTTTAATGAATGAATGTGTTAATCAATTCACAGCAGTATAGAAGGGTAAACTTAAGTTAAAGTATTTGGCATGCTGTATATGGTTCATTTATGCTTTGCGTTAAACAATCCCTATTGCAGTATCGAATAGCCTTGTATGTTAAGTCTTGCACATCGACACGAGCAATGCTAAGTGCGCTAAACCGCGGAGGTAGGATATCACAGAGAGGTGATACCGCACCGGCAGAGGAGCTGCGGTGCGCGATACCGCAGGTTAAGGACTTAGCGTTGGGCAGGAATTGCGTGTCGCACAGTGCGCGGCGATGCGATAAGGTCGGAGATATCGCGAGTCTGGGAAAGTGCGCACCATGGGAAAGGATCGCGCGATGGTATAAGGACTATCTCGTAGCTAGAAGAGCTGCAAGGCGAGGAGATCGCGCGACGCGCAGAAAGAGAACTCGCAGCTAGGAGAGCTGCGAGCCGCTAGTGGGATCGCCAAAGAACCCGGTCCAAGACGCTTGAGTCCTTGGCCAACCCATTAGAGTCACTTCGGGTGAGACTTCAGGCCGCTTCGTGGTCTGTCGCCGAAAGGGCCAGTGATCTAGGGGTGTTGTTGGTTGATTATAGTTAGCCCGGGTCTGCCCATAGCAGCCAACAAATGGTTTCGTTGCCGGTTTTGAACAACTGAGTGCTAATGTTATGTTGGCATCCCACTAGAGAAGAGTTTCACCAGTGGCTAGATTCAAACCTAACGGAGTTTGCCAAGAAATAAAATCGGAGCCCTAAACTGAGCACAGAGGACTGGTTACAAAAGCATATCGCTTCAGATATCCACGCCATATTTTTTGCAACCTATGGAAACGAGCTTTTCGACTGGTTATCCAAGTTGATAGATAGGAACACATTCAAGAAGAAAAGAAACATTGTCTGGACACCGGAGCTGATTCAGACCGTGCAGAACCTCGACAATCCCATTATGAGAGCAGTAGACTTCTTGCTTGCGAGTGTGCTAGGAGGCTTTGTTACAGAATTTGCAGTTGACCAGAGAAAGAGCTTCAGCGAGGATGAGCGGTACTTCTTCAAAAGATATCGTGGTAAGTACCTAAAGTCTCTAAACTTGTCCATTAAGATGCTGCTACATGAAAAATGAGTAATGGACATGATTTCAGATGAACAAGTAAAGGTAGTAATGTCACAAGAGTTTGAAAGTGATTTTGATGACATTGGATGCACATGTAGTGGCAAGAAATATAAAGTAGCTTTCGACTCTCCTGTATTTGGAGATAGTTCAGACAATAGCAGCCAACCGAGTCCTAGTACCACAGAAGAACCAGAGGGGGGTACCCCTTACCATCCCTATACCCCACAGAAACAGACCAGGACTCAGAGTAATCTCATAGGTACTCCATCCAGTAGCTCACAGACAGTACCTACTGCCGCTACATCACCTTCACCTACACCGTTGAGTGGTAGTAATCCAGTCAATCAGAACCCACCGCAGAGAAATAGAATGGGAGATGATATGAAGCTACCTACCTTTAAAGGTACAGGAGCAGAGGACCCAGAACAACATTCGTTTCTATGTGAAGCCATGTGGACCATTAAAACAACCAACGACGATAACCTTAAACTTGTACAGTTGGTCACTACACTCAGAGATCGAGCTTTAACATGGTATATAAAGTATACCACAGTACCCAAGACACTTACCCAGGTCAAGAATGCCATGATTAAAGAGTTCAAGAAACCTAAGTCTGAATCTCAGTGCATTACAGAGCTCAAGGATATTAAGCAGCTACCATCAGAATCAGTATGGGACTTTGACCAGAAATTCAAAGCTCTTATAGACCAAGTAAGTTTTGAGTTTGCACCGGAGCAGCATAAGGAATGGTTTATTGCAGCGCTGCTCCCTCACATCAGAGTGCCACTAATGTAGTAGAAACTCCAGATGCAGGATGACGCGTTGGAGATGGCGATGAAGCTAGAAGATTCACCTTTAGCAGAAACCAGTGCAGGCATGACAACCCTACAGAACCAGTTGGCCAACCTCACGTTACAGATACACGAACTTAAGAAAGGAAAAGAGGTTATGCAAGACATATGGTGCTTACGATGTAGAGCACAAGGTCATACCAAAGACAACTATCCAGTCTTTACAGAATATTTAGCTTCAGGGTCTCCTAACCCCTTACCACGAACGCAAGGGCCATGGTGTGAAATATGCAAAACACAAGGACACCCACCTCAGCAATGCCCTTTGCTTCAGAAGTATGTACAGACACCTAAGAACCTATACCGTGTCTTCTGCAGTTCTGTCGGACATGATGAACAGAATTGCCGAGCCTATGATCTCATGTTGGATAGAAAACATGACGTATACAGAGTCCAGTCAGAAACACAGGGTCCAGCAGCAGGACCACAACCTGATCCGACTTATGGTGGCCATGGAGGAGGCTTTGCAAGAGGAGAAGGTTTTGGCTGTGGTCGTGGACCAATCACTTGTTATAACTATGGAGTTGTAGGAAACTATGCTAGGGACTATCAGCGCCCCACTACTGCTTGTAATTACTGCAAATCTTATGATCATACCATAGAGGAGTGTCCTACCTTGATAGCTAAAATCAAATATCCTAAGCCAGCAGTACACCAGAACATCCAGCTTATTGTTGCTGAGCAGGCAGAACCAGAACGAAGAGTCAGTATTGTGACCCGTAGCAGTGCTTCCACCAGTGGGACATCGCAGGAGACCGAAAAGAACACAAGTCAGGAGTGGGTGCATAGAGCTCCTGGTAAAGCAACAGCACTCGACCTACAGAAGAATAAAGAGACATTTCATGAAGCCAAGGCTTCCTTCGATGAACCTACACAATCAGGATCGCAGGTACCTCCGTCTAGGGGCGTACCGCAGCAAGCACCTTGTGGTGATAGCCCAGAACAGATACCGCAGACTACCACATTGAGAAGATGCGACGAGGATGAATCGATAGGAAGTATACAATCCTTCCTGCGCAGTTGCTTGAAGCTCTTGAGAAATGAAAAATCTATCGGCGAGCTACAGCGCATCAAGATCAATTTCAGCAACCTTCTCTCTCGGGCAGTGCACACCGCGCTGTTCAAAATATTACAGGACATACAAGGACCGAAAGAGAGATGAAACTCACAGCACAGATTGGAGAGTTAGAAATGGATGAAGTCGTCTTAGATATGGGATCAGAAGTGAATGTTCTAACTAAGCAGACATGGGAACAGATGGGTAGCCCTCAGTTAGTCAGATCACCTATCCACCTGGGATTAGCTAACCATCACCGAGTATCACCATTGGGTCGACTGCCACAGGTGCCAGTTGACATTGACGGAGTTCGTACTTTTGTGGACTTCGAGGTTATAGAAATCATTGGTGACAGTCGACCGTATCCAGCACTATTAAGTATCGATTGGGCGATTGGTAGAAAGGCTGTCATCGACCTAAAGAGAAGACAAATGACCTTTGAGGATGCGTAGATCCGGGTCATCGCACCGCTGGATCCTTACCAAGGTCCTAGATACATCGAACCTATCCGAGCAGAGGAGGAGGCACATAACATGGATAGTCTCTACCAGATGACTGCGAACCAAAGCGACTACATCAATCCAACCGCAGAAGGGAACATTAGTTGGCAATGCGACAGCTCATGCGCATCGGATTCCGACGTTGGTCTAGAGAACTGGTAGAACAGACTTTACGAAGTCTCAGTGCGTAGATGTGCGTTTATAAGTAAGTCACTGCGATGGATTGGCGCAGAGATCACTGAGATCCCATCATATCATGGTCTGACAGATATCCAGAACTTCTTTGAGAAGTTTGAGCAACAGATTCCCTACGAGCAGAGGATCGCAGCTATGGACCTTGCAGTATGAGCCACACCTGCAAGATGGTGGTATGTGCATAAAGAGAATATCGCATCATGGGATGATATCATAAGACTGATGGCGATCAGATTTTCTGACGACAGAGAGTATGTCCAGCAGAAGTACACAGGAGAAACTGACCCCATGGTACACATTCAGACATGCGAACAGAACTGGTCGGACATTCCCGAGGATGAATGGGTTCACAGATTCATTCACACATTGGACACAGTTCCAAGGAACTGGTACACAGAGACCGAGTTGCATAAGGGGACGACCACATGGTCACTTATGACAGATAGTTTCCTACTCACCTTCGCGTTTGAATCAGAACATCCAAGTGTTGCTTAGACCCTAGACATAATCAAGATCAAGATATTCTAGGACTATACCATCTCAGTGCAGGCTCAACCTGAGTGGGCCATCCAGTTGCAAGACGCGCTTGAGTGCAATAACTTCGCAGCAAAGCCAGACAATGAAGATAAGGATGAGGATGAGGATCCTCGCAACACCAACATTCCGGAGTCAAAAGGGACTCGCGATGTTGGGGGACCACAGTTAGAGATTCCAGCAATCACCTAACCTATCAAGATTAAAAAGATCAATATTGGCACAGACGCAGAACCTAAGTTTACCTCTATTGGAGACTATTGGAATGATGAAACAGTCGGACATATTGCAGATTTGTTACATGACTATCAGGACCTATTTCCCACCAAGTTCACAGAGATGAAGGGAATAGTTGGAGACCTAGGAGTTATGAGGATACCATTGAAGGAGGATGCTAAACCAGTTAAGCAGCGCCCATATAGATTGAATCCGCGCTACAAAGAAAAAGTAAAGGACGAAATCGATAAGATGTTAGCAGCAGGCATCATTGAGCCGGTAGAAGAAAGCGAATGGGTTAGCCCCATGGTAGTACATGAAAAGAAAACAAAATGAGACATTAGGATCTGTGTCGATCTGTGCAAGCTCAACGATGCATCGCTTCACGATCCATTTTCGACACCGTTCACTGATGAGGTATTAGACAACGTGGGAGGACAGGAGGTCTACTCCTTCACTGATGGGTTTTCAGGCTACCATCAGATCAGAATACATCCAGAAGATCGGTCCAATACCACCTTTGCAACAGAATGGGGCTCGTTCCAGTATACGGTAATGCCCTTTGGTCTTAAGAATGCACCAGCTATATTCTCTAGAGTAGTCGTTGTTGTATTTAAAGAATACATTCATAATTCTTAGAAGTATATTTTGATGACTGGACTGTATTTGGACTAATTGACAAGCATATAGGAGACTTAAGACTGATGTTAGAGAAATGTAGGCAGTACCAGTTTTCTCTAAACTTGAAGAAATGTATATTTTGTGCACCATTTGGTATTTTGTTGGGTCACATTATTTGCAGACAAGGCTTGATGGTAGACCCCGCGAGATCGCTACCATTGTAAATATTCCAGCACCCAACTCAGTCAAGCAACTAAGGACAATACTTGGTCATACCGGGTACTACATAAAGTTCATCAAGGGCTACGTAAGGATTACAGCACCAATGGAGAAGTTGCTCAAGAAAGATGTAAAATTCCTATGGAACGAGGAATGTCAACAGAGTCTAGACATGCTTAAAGAGAAGATGGTTACAACACCCATCTTAGTATTTCCCGACTGGACTAAGCCATTTCATGTACATGTGGATGCATATGGCATCGCATTAGGGGTTGTTTTAACACAACCAGGAGAAGGGGACATTGACCACCCTATCGCATATTCCAGCAGAAAGCTCTCGACAGCAGAAAAGAACTACACCACAACTGAAAGAGAAGGCCTAGCTATGGTATATGCATTGCAGAAGTTCAGGCACTACCTGTTGGGTGCCCCGTTCAAGATGTTTACTGACCATTCCGCGTTAAAGTATTTGGTCAATAAGCCAGTGTTAGGGGGGAGAATCTGCAGATGGTTACTCCTCTTTCAGGAGTATGATTTTGAAATCATTGTGAAACCAGGAAGACTGAATGCAGGACCTGATCATTTGTCGCGGATAGACTCAAGAGAAGAGCCAAGTAACCTAGATGACAATCTACCAGATGCACCGTTGTTCTCTATCCAAATCGCAGATGAGTACTATGCCGATATTATTCAATTTCTCACTACGGGAGTAGCACCTGATGAGTTTACTAAGCAACAAAAGAAGCAGTTGGTTGTTAAAGTAGCAGACTTCACCCTCATCGCAGGACACCTATACAAGTTAGGTTCGGATGAAGTTCTGCGCAAATGTGTGATGCCACATGAAAAAGACGCTATTATCAGAGAGGCACATTCAGGAACCGCAGGAGGCCATTTCGCAGGAAATTCGACTGCGCAGAAAATCCTGGAGGCAGGATTATGGTGGCCTATGTTGCATAAAGATACCAATGACTTTTGCAGATGCTACGATATCTGCCAAAGGGTAGGAAAACCCTCGCGACGTGACGAAATGCTGCTGCGACCGCAGGTCACGTTGCGTGCATTTGACAAATGGGATATAGATTTTGTGGGTCCTATCAACCCACCAGGAAAGCGCACTGATGCGAGATATATTATCATGGGAACAGAGTACCTCACCAGATGGGCAGAGGCCAAATCAGTAAGAAATTGCGATGCTGTTACAGCCGCACAGTTCCTTTTTGAAAACATCATCAGTAGATTTGGATGCCCAGTAATTTTGATGAGTGATCAAGGCACACATTTCTTAAACAACACTATTCAGGCATTGACAGAAGAATTCCAGATTCAGCACCATAAGAGCACTCCCTACCACCCACAGGATAATGGTACAGTGGAGGCATTTAATAAAATTTTAGAGAATGCTCTTACTAAGATATGCAATAGCCAAAGGAATGATTGGGACCTCAGAGTTAACGCTGTATTATGGGCATACAGGACCACATGCAAGAAACTTACAAGATACACACCTTTCAGCCTGGTGTATGGACAGGAGGCTGTTATGCCTATGGAGTATATTCTTCCCAATTTAAGAATCACTCAGATTACTGGGATGATTGATACAGACACAATTGAGGAAAGGCTAGCACAACTGCTTGCCTTAGAAGAAGACAGATTCATCACTGGATTCCACCAGAAAGTGCAGAAGGCACGTGAAAAATCTTGGCATGATAGACACATTAAGAATAAGACTTTCCAGATCGGAGACCTAGTGCTCCTCTATGACAGCAAATTCATTAAGTTTCCAGGGAAGTTCAAGACACATTGGCTGGGGCCATATCAGATACATCAAGTCACAGAGGGAGGTGCCGTTCAGCTCAGCCAGCTGAATGGGGAGCTTTTTCCCACATGGATTAATGGCAGTAGGCTTAAGCCCTATAGTGATAGCCACCCCGCCTCTCAGCCCTAGCTTAACCAGTCTATAGTGGTGCAGATGTCCAGTGTAGTTGAAAGGAGGCATCGCACCGGGAACTAATCTACACCGGCAGGTATTATTCTAAGAATAAGGAATTGAGAAAAAAAAAATTAATATTGTTTTATGCAGGTGATGCGGAGTCGCATCGCGGCAGCGCGATGTTTCCCCATGCCACATACTCAGTTTTGCAACCGACAAAGGCCAGTCAAGTCAACATCTGACAGGTAGTTAATGAGGTAATGATCGGTATATCCTACCGTAGATTTGGCAGCAGTATAATCAATTTTTCCAGATTTGGCAAATCTCCGACGAGACCGACGCCTGTACACACACATTTCAAGGGAAATTCGATCGGATTTCTGCATTTATTAGGGATCAGATGGCGGGTATGGTCTTGTCCAGGCATTAATGACGACCGACAGGTCCAGTCTAGATGACCGTTGCATCCAGTATTATCGTATTGGGCATAAAAGCAGAAAGTATTCAAGTGGGACGGTTACATTTGCAGAAAAACCAAGAGCTATAGAGTAAGTTGTTAAGAGTTCTGTGTCCAGAGCTAAGTGGTTACAAGAGTGTTGTGATTTTTAGAAGTTGCAGCCATTACACGTCCGCCGTTTTTACTAGGACGGCTCTGTTCGAGGACGAACCTCTAGAAGGCATGCTGAGACACTTCGACCCTGGTGGCCGTAGGTCCGCCATGACGACATCGCCCAGGGTTGTGAAATTAAGTACAGCACCAGTCAGACAGCCGCTAAGGATGAAAAGTCAAGCGTCAGAAGTATAAGTTGTCACCAAAATCTCTGCTAACGAGAATAAGAACGCTGACCCAATCACTGAAGATAAAAAAGCAGAGCAGAAGAATGATGAGAAGAAATCTCCCGCTAGACGGAAAGTAAAAATGAGAAAAAGAAAGCAACGGGAGAAGGTCGCCGACCTATCTGATCAGCTAAGAAAAGCACCAAAGATTACGGAGGCAACGCAACAAAAATCTGATGATCAGAGGCAGTAGGGGTATCTGGAGCACCTCGAAGAGAAGAGAAGTGGAAGAGGACAGCAAACCCAGCAGTCGGTAGAATTCCTGGAGGCAGGAAAAGGCTTGTTCTCGGAACGGAATTCATGGTTTGTATCTCTTTCATATACAAGGCTCCAGGCTGAATGAAATGTTTGAGAAGGCTGGAAGATACAGATTTTCCTTGTGATAAAAGTTCTAACCCAGATAAAGAGGAAAGGATATCTGTGGAAAACCTCTCAAACACTAGAAGGCTCTTAAAAGGTTTCAGGAGCGAAGAGAGCGAGACCATGACATTGGGCAGGAAAGATAATAGAGCCCAATGAACCAAGTTACATAAACTATAAAGAGAGTGTCGAAGTGATGCAGAGGGAAGTCACAGGACTTCATGACCGGTTGCAGAGGGCTTCACAGGAAGCCAAGGCAAAGCTACAGCAGGAGAAGCCCGCTAGAGGTGGCTCGAGGGCGAGCCACAAGTAAGTGTTAGGGGACTGTTGGAGCAGGGTCCCGCAGCTACAGAAGAAGCTGCTAGTTTTGGCGGAAAGATAAGTTTTGGTGGAAAGAAGTTAAGACAGAGCTATGACGCCATAGCACATTTCCAGCTGGAGAGCAGAGCCAGAAACCATGACTTTTAAGATAGAAAAGTCAAAGAAGGTAACGGTACCTGAGCGACCGAGAAGAGAGAGCTCAACCACTGCATTCAAGGCAGTGGCGAAAGACAGGAGGGATCAGCGACCCTCATAAAGGAGAAGGAGCAACGAGGCTGAAGCATTGAAGGCGAAGGACAGAAAAGCGAAGCGGTGCATAGTACCCATGATCAGTGCCAGGAATCATGGAAGACTGCAGAGAGCTGTGGTGTGACGGGAAGCGGCTACCTCAAGTACAGATATGGCCGACTGTCACTAGTTAGGGTTTTGGGTTACTGTTGGGACAGGCCCAAAGTGTTGTAATGGCAAGACCTTCGGGCTGCCTATAAAATAATATATTTTTTATTGTAAAAGGGTTGGAGAGTTAGCTAGTCATTTTGTTGGTTAGTTAGTTGGTTAATTCAGTTGTTGGTAGTGTTTTGTAGATTATTAGTCTGTTGTAAAATCCTAGCTCTGGTTCTGTTATTAACGGTCGCAATCTTACGGCAACCAGTAGCTGGCTTATAGAATATGTATGTAACGATCCGCAGGGATCGACAGAAAGGGAAGAGTATATTGTAGGAGAGCAATACAGAAGAGAGAAGAGATCTAAGAGAGGAGATCTTAAGCTGCATATGCGGTGCAACAGAACTGTGTTTTACCTTCCCCTGAGCTATAATAAAACACAGTTCTGTGGACGTAACTTCCATCCTGGAGGTGAACCACGTTAAAATCAAGTGTTATGTGATTGGTTTATGTGTTATGTTTACTTATGCATTTCTCAGTCAGTTCATGGACTTTGCTTACAGTTTAATGAATGAATGTGTTAATCAATTCACAGCAGTATAGAAGGGTAAACTTAAGTTAAAGTCTTTGGCATGCTGTATATGGTTCATTTATGCTTTGCGTTAAACAGTCCCTATTGCAGTATCGAATAGCCTTGTATGTTAAGTCTTGCACATCGACACGAGCAACGCTAAGTGCGCTAAACCGCGGAGGTAGGATATCACAGAGAGGTGATACCGCACCGGCAGAGGAGCTGTGGTGCGCGATACCGCAGGTTAAGGACTTAGCGTTGGGCAGGAACTGCGTGTCACACAGTGCGCGGCGATGCGATAAGGTCAGAGATATCGCGAGTCTAGGAAAGTGCGCGCCATGGGAAAGGATCGCGCGACGGTATAAAGGACAATCTCGCAGCTAGAAGAGCTGCGAGGCTAGGAGATCGCGCGATGCGAGCAGGAGATCGCGCGACGCGCAGAAAGAGAACTCGCAGCTAGGAGAGCTGCGAGCCACTAGTGGGATCGCCACAGAACCCGGTCCAAGACACTTGATTCCTTGGCCAACCCATTAGAGTCACTTCAGGTGAGACTTCAGGCCGCTTCGCAGTTTGTCGCCGAAAGGGCCAGTGATCTAGGGGTGTTGTTGGTTGATTATAGTTAACCTGGGTCTGCCCATAGCAGCCAACACAATTGGAACTATATCATTGAGAAAAGGATTAATGGAGGGTGGAAAGCTTATTTTGGTCTTGAAAATAATTGTAAATCAACCAATCTGGTCATGTGGGATAAAAATAATTTATTTGAAATTTTTGTCATCCTTGTTATCTTGTATGGTTTTGAAGTTTGGGGGTGTAGAATTTCTAGAGAATATTGGAGGAATATTGGGAAAATCGAGAAGCGGTTTATAACTTATAAACTCAAAATTAAAGAAATACACTTTATCCTATCCTCCTCATAAAAGTGGGTCTTCCCCCCATCGAGAGCATGGCTATGACTAGGTACCCGATGTACAAGCATAAGATAAATAACATGGGAAATGAGAGACTTCCTAAAATTGCTTTAAACTCAAGTCAAAACCAACTACGCCTCAAGCGGTGTTGGTGTAAAGATACCATGGCTTGGTTAAACCATTGGGGCATTGATAAAAAATAAATTTTGCAAAACATTGATAATGTCAAAATTATTATTACTTCTAAGTTTAAAGAGAACTTGTGGCGTGAGGAAAATTTAGCGGTTAAGAGAAAATTGAGATACTATAAGGAGGTCATTAATCATAATTTGGAAGATCAAAAGTATCTCTCGGTAGTAACTATCTCAAGGAAGAAAATTAATCTAGCCAAGATTACAGGGGGCTCTCATGAACTCCATAGAAAAACAACACGTTTTTCTATTCCTAAAACTCCATGGTTGCCATATGTGTGAGCCTATGAGTATTGAGGATGAAAATCACTTTCTCTTAGAGTGCCATACTTACACCCACATTAGATATGAGTTACATATTATTTTCTAAAATACAAACCTTTATAATCTCCTAACTTGCCAAAACTATAGTGATCTTGGAAAGCTTTTTAAGCACACGAACAAGATTTTAAAGTAAAGCAAGTATTATCCTTCTTAAGGTATGATAGACCAAAGTTGGTCTCAGTGGATGTCCATCATCATCATCATCATCATCAATATATATAATAATAATAATAATAATAAATATTTAATTTATTTTTAGAATTTGAAAATACTTATACTCTTTTATTTAATTTGAATTATTAATTAACATTCTTAGTGTTTTTGTATCACATTGCTTATGATCTATGTAGTGATGGATGTGGATGAAGTTATTTATCAAAAGTTGTGATGCAAGAATATATGCAATTGAATTTATTCACATTTAAGCTAACCTACATTAAAAAATCAAAATATTATAAGAGTTTTGGATCAAAATCATGGAAGGTTGGTGTGTTTGTTTTTAATGTATTCAATTTTATAGGGTTTTCAACAATAAGTATTGTTAAGTAATTTTTTTTGTGTTTTTATATTATGAGTGGATTTAATAGTTAAGAACATGTGTTTCTCCATAAGAGGCCATGGCTCAAATTCAGAGGGGGTAGTGTATGTACACCTCTATAGACTTTAGCAGTTACATCACTTCACCAAGGGGGGGAATTGTCCCACATGTTAATATTTCATATGCTAGACTAGATTCATTAATGTTCAATTAAAAAATCATAGTAGCATCATATCTAGAATCACTGGTAGAAACACAATCACAAGATAGACACAATATTTATCCTGGGAAACCCTAAAGGGGAAGAAAACCCATCAAAACTTCCTCTGTATAAGATGTATAAGATATAACCGCAAAAATAAGTATTCTCCTCCTTCTGTTCTGTCTCTCTCTCTCTCTCCTATGTGCTACTCAAGTGAGTGATTCTATGTTCAAATAAGAATCGCAACTCCTCTATTTATACACATTGATCCAACTGACTTTTACGCTAACCAAATTGGCCCCACTAGACTATCTGGGCCAACTTCACCTAGGAAGACTCAAAACAATATATTATATTATTCATTAGAGTACTAATGACCCGACTTACAATGGAGGATTTACCTCATGACTCTATGATGACCAAATACAATAGTAACACCCCGTCGGAGGAATAGTAACATATCCCTTGGGTTACATTAGTAAAATAAATTTAGGATATTCTTTGAAGTTACAATATTTCAACACTCCCCCTTAACGACAAGTTTATTCTATTGGAAACATCATAATAGACTATAGGAGGACAAAGAGATAATATATTTAACCGTACATCGAGGTAATACATCTATACGTCATAGGAAGTTTTCACAATTAGTAACTAGAACAATTACTCTTCATCTTCTGCATCACACGATCACTTGATCCTTTTGTAGCAATGCTTCAATCTTTCGATCCTTCATAGAAGCAGTTCTATATTTTGATCCTTTGTAGCAACACTTCGATCTTCTTGATCCTTTGCAGCATCACTTCGATCTTCTCGATCCTTTGCAGAATCACTTCGATCTTCTCGACCCTTTGCAACAACACTTCGATCTTCTGCAACATCCTTTCGATCTTCTCGATCCTTTGTAGCAGCACTTCGATCATTTCGATCCTTTTGCAGCAACACTTCAATCCTTTCAATCCATTGCAGTAGGACTTCAATCCTTCTTGATCCTTTACATCTGCACTTCGATCTACTTGACCCTTCATTGTTGTACTTCGATTTACTTGATCCTTTTCCACCACACTACCTATAGTACACATGATATTTTTGTGGAATTATCAATCCCTATCACTTTAGGACGTGAGTCTAAGGACGATGAAACCCTCCATCATCCCGATCCATAAAATCGATCAGTTGAATCATTTACAACTAAATGTAGATCTCGACAGCACCCAGTGCAATCCCTATCATTCGTGAGGACTCATCATAGACCATACATACCACTAAGGTTAGGACCACTCTCAAGAGAGTGTTATACTACAGTATCTACACTTACGTCTAGGCACAATCTTCTAAGCAAGAGTATTTTCTGCAGAGCAGATCTCGACCGCATACAAAATGTTGGCCCATCATAGAACATCCATACCACTGAGGTGAGGACCACTCCCAAGTGAGTGTTGTACTACGATGTCCATGAGGACTCATCATAAAGAATCCATACCACTGAGGTTAGGACCACTCCTAAGCGAATGTTATTATATGAAATCTACATATGAATGTAGGCATACTCTCCATACAAGAGTATAGTCTGCAAGGAAGATCTCGATTGTATATTACAAAATGTCAGTCCTGTCATAGATCATCATTACCACTAAGGTTAGGACCACTCCTTAGCAAGTGTTATTATATGATATCCACAAATGAATGTGGGTACTCTCCATGTGAGAGTAACATCTGCAAGGCCATCCTTAGTAAGGACCACTCTCATGAAAAAAGTGTTATACCTGCCATCCTCAAGAGATGATACTATCACCCATAAGTAAATGCTGAACCTTCATCATCACTGTCATCCATCATCAATGTCAGTCTCATCATTACTCCCCCTTTCCTGGGAAGTTTTATATTATCAACTTGCTCCCCCTTTGTCCGAGGAGGGTTCATGTCTTTGACCTAATCTTCCTTTTCGAAGAAGGTCCATTTCATGATCTGTAGTTCCATAACGGTTCCTCCTTGCGAGGAAGGTATTTTTGAACTACACCAAGCTTGTCACAGAAATATTCAAACTTCACTCGAGATAGAGGCTTGGTCATTACGTCAGCAAATTTATCATCGGTACTCACATACTGGAGCGTTATAGTTTCCTTTGTACCATATCCCATATATAAAAATATCGAATTTCTATGTGCTTCGATTTGTCATGGAACATCGGATTCTCTGTCATCTTTATACAACTCTGGTTGTCATAGAGAATTACTGTGGTGTCCAACTCCATGTTAAATAATCCTGATATCAGCTTCCGAATCCATATTGCTTCACAACAAGCAGAGCAAACTGCAATGTACTCAGCTTCAGTTGTACTGACAGCAACACTGGAGTGCTTCTTAGTAAACCATGAGATCACGATGAATCCCATAAAATAGCATCCACGTGATGTTCTCTTCATGTATGCGACACTTCTTTCCCAATATGAATTCATATATCCATACAATTTGTAGTCATGATCTCTCCCATAGTAAAGTACTAAATTAATCGTACCTTTTAGGTACCTCATCACATGCTTTGCAACTATCAGGTGAAACTGTTTAGGTTTAACTAGATACTGACTCAAGGTGTTCACAACAAAGCATATAATTGCCCTTATGTTTTTCAGATACATTAATGACCCAATAATCCATCTGTAGTGAGTCATGCCCACTAACTCTGAAGTATCACCATACCACAACTTCAAGTTGGTGTCCATGGGCGTGGCCATGGATTTACAATCCATAATATCAAATATTTTCAAGATTTATACTGCATACTTTCCCTGGTTCAGAAATATTCCTTCTGGGATCTGCCACACTTCCAGCCATAGGAAATAATGCATTAATCCAATATCTTTCATCTCGAATTATTTAGCTAGCTTCTTCTTGCAACCTATGACTTGTTTCTCATTTCCAGTAAAAAATAGATCATCCACATACAGTAATATTATGACATGTTCATCATCCATAATATTCATATGAAGGTTAGGATCGACTTTACTCTTGGGGAATCCCAAACTTGTCAAGAATCTATCTATTCTACCATACCAAGCTTTGGGAGCTTGCTTCAATCCATACAGATCCTTTTTCATCTTGCATACATGGGTCACTCTGTCTTCGACTTCAAATCCTTGTGGCTATTCGATGTAAACCTCTTCCTTAATCACACCATTAAGGAAGGCTATCTTTGCATCCATCTATTGTAAGTCCCATTTCATCATGGAGGCAAGTGTCATGATAGTTTTGATGGAAGTGTACCTTTCTACTGGAGAAAATGTTTCTTCATAATTGATCCCCTCTTTCTGAGAGAATCGTGTAGCCACAAATATTGCTTTGTACTTTTCAATACTTCCATCAACAACATGTTTTATCTTGTAGATCCATTTCGAAGATACCACACTCTTGTTTTTTGGTTTGGGAACAATATCCCAAACATCATTCTTCATTATCAAGTGGTATTCTTTCGTCATTGCTTCAACCCATTCTTTCTTCTTTGTAACTTCCTCATAGCTGTTGGGTTCTTGATCTACAAGGTCACACATCAAAGCTACATAACTGGAATATGGATTTGATCTTTTGTTTGTTTTTATGGAGCCTTCTGGAGATCCATATATTTCTGCTTCTTGTATGATTTCTCTTACCCAAGAAAGTTTTCTCTTTCGAGAGATATCCATAGTAGGGGGCTTCTGAGGTTCTAGCATGTCATGATCTTTCAATGCTACTATTTCAAGAGAGGGTTCAACTTCTATCATTCTGGGAGGTGCATCCTCTTAATGTACTTCTTCAAGCTGAGACCTTGTAGACTTCTTAAGAGTCGTCTCTTCATCAAATGTTAAACCCCTACTAATTTCGATATGATGGAATCCTGATATGTATATCCTAAAGGCTTTGGAGACTTCATAGTATCCAATAAATATTCCCTTCTATTACTCTCCAGGAAACTCCTCTAGGTTGCAGCTCGAGGATGCCTGGTAACTTCAATATTTTTGATGGTTTTCTCAATGGATCAAGTCAGATGACCTAAAAGACCTCACACACTCAAGACATGCATAATACTCAATCAAATAGATAAGGCTTCTAACGATCAATGTTCAGAGAGTTTGTATTAAAGGTGAATAAATGAAGAACTCACTATGCTGGTAGATTCATATATAAGGCACTCACATACTAATGGCTAATCATAACAAGGAATGATACTTTCAATTTAACTCATCAACACAGAGATAGGATGACAACTATCTGGTATTAGACAAAAATAATAAACCTGAATCGAACATCCAAGCACAAGTATAGAACAGAAAAGAGATGGAACCTAAACATATAATGGAAAAAGAGCTTATATTAAATGATGAAGAACATGAGAAGCTTGATTACAATAAGGGTCTAAAAGTCTCCGAAGTTGAACCTTTGCTTCAACATTAGTCATAGGATTTATAGCCTTTACAAAATTTATTTCAAATCTTGAAAAATTGGATCAAATTTACTAAAAATAGATAATCATAACTATTTTGCAAAAATTAGCTCAAAAACCCTATCTTAACTGCCAATCTACCTAACTCTAAACCTTCCTAGTCCTCGAACTCTTTAATAGTTGTAGTGGACACTGAAGTAGAACTAGAACTCACCATTTAGTAAACAAGTCACACTTTATCAAAGTAGGTAGGGTTTGTGACCTACTTCAGCTCGCTGGCACCTTCAAAACTGAAACCGACCCGAGGTACTGGTGCCTTTAATTAATTTTCAACCTTATAAATCATCCATGAGGTGTTTGGATCAACCAAAGTCGGTTCTGTGTGAAACTATGCCTTTCTGCACTGTTCTGCACTTTTGGTGGCTAAGAAAGCAAAATTTTGGGCCTGTAAGCTACCAAAAGCTCTGTTTTCGGTGGCTAATGAATAGTTGTGGTGTTCGCCTAAGCCACCGAAAGCTCTGTTTTAAAATTTTTAATCAAAAACTATCATCACACTTTACTCTGTTGTTTCAAGGTTTTACAGCTGACCCTTTGATGTCTCTACAGCCTGCCTAGGGTTTGGGATGACAACAGTATCACAAGTTGCTTCTGGGTAAAAAAGGCTCATTGCTACTTCTGCTAGGGTTTCCAGCTTCTAGTGAGCTTGAGGCTAGGGGTTGGAATTCCTTGTTTGTAACTTGGGCAGCCTGATTTTCCTGCAGAGCCTTAATTTCTCTTTCCTTAACCTAATATTACTCTCCTCTAGCTTGGTATACTTTCTTTTTATCTCCTATAAAGAATCATACAACTCTGCATTCCTCTTGGTTAACGTACCATTTGTTTTTTTTATTTCCCTCTCCAAGACTTCTAGCTCACACACCTGCCTCAACAGCTGATTGATTTTTTGGGATCTTGGCTGATCTTTGAACTCCTCAACATCTGCAGAAAATATTCATGAACTAATAGATAAGGTAGAAAATGCCACCTAGGACTCACAGGTCATCTTTTGCCTCAAAACTTTTGCAAAACTGCTGAAAAATTGGGCTCAGAGATGGATTTGTTTCTCCAAATATGTGACACCTGTGTATAAACCAAAAGAGGTTTTTGTATATTGTTTTCTTTTTAGAAAAATACTCTCTCAGGTTTTTGAAATTCGTTTTCATTTGCCCGCGATATGTATTTCAAAAACATGTGTCAAATAGGGAAATTCTGAATCCGAAAATTAGGGCTCAGAGATGGCTTTGATTCTCCAAATCCGCAATAACTATAGGAAAACTAAGAGAATTTATTGTTCTATGAAATGTTAGGAACAAAAACCTTCAATATTTTTAAAAAATGATTCTCCAGTCGCTCAAAATCATCATTTTAAAAAGATGACTTTTCACAAACAAAAAAAAAACAAAACAAAAAACCCGCCAATTTCGGTGGCTTGGAAGCCCTGGATTCTGTTTTTAAGCTACCGAAAGCTGGGATTTTTGGTGGCTAATGAACAATTGAGATGTTTGCCTAAGCCACCAAAAGCTAAAATTTAATTTTTTTATGGTAAAAAGCAGAGTACAAGGTGTTCCAAACTTTATTAAACACAAAAATCTTTCATAATGTGCCGTGAAATATTTCTTACTACACAAAATAAATTCTCTGAGTCTGACTTATTTAAGACTTATTTATTTAGGAGATAACCTATGGCTCCTACTCGAGGATGGGAACCTCCCTGTGAGGTCCCAAGAACCCCAGACCAAATGCCTTTCCTGTAAAAAAAAATTAATCAAACCTATCCTCTAGTCTTCCATTGGGCATGGAGTAATTTGTATTTTGTAACTGATCCCCTGCAATCTACTTGTAGCTCGCTTTGGTTATTCATGAAAACAACTGAAAATGACCTAATTGCTCATATTAAGAGCTTATTTTCCTACCTATTCCTACTCTAACCACCGTACTGATTCTTAATCAAGTAATCGCATGCTTCCAATGAAGCCATGTAAAAACAGACTTGCTGACAAAATTTTTGATCTCAACCCCAAAAATAATGGAATGTACATCGAATAGAAAAGTGGTTTGAACAGATGAATAAACCAACTTTCATATGACAGAAATATTTTAACATCTATGCTGCTCATAGAATCCAAATAATCAGCAATATGATCATCAAATTTACAAGGAAATACCTCTTCTTGTTGTTGTTCCAACTGACTGAGATACTTTTACTGATGGCTATCTTCATTGGTCTTAATGCTGAATATGGACTGCTCAACCTCTGTCAAAGGAAAATGAAAGCTCAATTGCCGATCTAAACCTTTCTGCTCCCTTTCACCATATCTTTGTAATTTGAATTCATCATGATGATACGGTGGCCTATTACAGCTGGCAATTTATTTGCGAGATATATCACTGGGATTTTGATCTACAAATTCATAACCATCATCAACCATAGGGTGCACACATTTCTGATCATCTATCTACTGAAAAGTAGAACTAGATGAAATTCCATAAGTGGACAAAACTTTCCAAACCTTAAAATCTTCTTCTTCATCACTATATTTGTCAAATATGGGAACATCATGATAAAATTTTAATGACAAGGATGAAGATTCTTGCATGAGATTATCAACAACTGGATCTTGAAATAGATTTGGAAAAATATCAGCTGGCTCGTCATCAAAAAACATGCTCCAGACAGAGGGGGTTACTTCTTCAGGTTGTTGATAGGTATGCTTTGTAAGCTGCATGGATGTTGGCTAGAAATCATCTATCTGTAGAATGCATGCCCCAAAGTCTGTATCTACTGCATATATGGGATGGTTTACAGAGTTCTTTTCATTACTGATGATGTAGGAAAGCTGATTTTATCTGTAAAGTCTCTTGGTTTCCCCTCCAAACATTGGGATTTTAGCATATGTAAGATCCATCTGAAGGGTACCACCCAACCTTTTATTCCATGAGCGAGACAAAAGGAGTCCAAACTTAAGTGGGATGTCAGCCACTACTATGTCCATCACTATGATTTTTGAAGGCAGCGAGAGGTTTATGACAAAGTATTTGATGAGGCCCAAGAATTTGACCTTCCTAGAGTCGAAAGAGAACATATCATGGTAGGGTTTTGTAATGTTGAGGCCAAGTTCATCCATCACTGCTTTTGGCATTAGGTATGGGATTCTCCTGAGTCAAGCAAACAATTGTGAAGGATCTTGTCATGGATGTTCAAGGATATATAGAAGGGTGGACAAGAATCATCTAGCTCTTTAATCATAGGGCCTAGGGTTACTGTGGGTTTATCATCTTGCAAATTGACAAAGTCAGTATCTATGGGTGTCTTTGGTTGGAGAGATTTCAGTATCGATGACTTAAAGGAATCATTCTTCATCAGTTATATCAATGGAAAAGGGATTTTCAATTTCTGAATTTCTGACTCAATATAGAAAGAATAATATAGCTTGTCAGAAGTTCTTACCTCCTGTGATGGAGATTTGAGCTGAATAGGATCAGGGGCCGATGGCTGTAATGGCCTTTATTGCTGTTTTGGAGGGGCAACCAGGCTTTTTTGGTGGAACATCAATCTTCTTAGAAGGAGGAGGAGGCTGCTTTCCATGGACAAAACTCTTCTTTAGAGGAGCAACAATCCTGGACCTTATATTGTAACCTCCTTGATCATCTTCCTGATACAAGGCTTCTTCAGTGATCTGCTCATTCATGAGGGCTTCCTCGTAGTCTTCTTGTGTCAAGGAGTAGTCAACTTCATCTTCCATGCAATTGATATTGTCTTCTGCATCTCCTTCTTCCTGAGAAATCTTGTTTTCTTCTAGCACAACATTTTGAAAAGGAACTCTGATTCTTTGATCCTCAGCTTGATTTCTATCCCTTTGAAGGATCTGAGCTGGTGGGTTATTTCTTCTGGAAGGGACAAAATTAGGGTTTCCGGGAGAAAAATCATTTGGCCCTTTACCTCTCATAGGTGTTTTCCCTCTGTCTTTAAGTCTAGACATTTCAGCTATTAAACTGTCCAACATTTTGGCCATTTTCTCCATTTTATTCTCTGATGAAGAATCCCCTAAAGGATCTGAGGATTGCTTCTCCCTGTCCATTTTTCCCTTAACCTTCTGAGATGCAATGATATTAGACTCAACCTCAAGAGAAACATCTTGCATGAGTGACAAAGAAGCAGATATTATTTCTCTGGGAAGAATACAGAACTCATAATCAAAAGCATTGGCATACATTATTTTGGATGAAGTATCTGTAGGCTTGATCTCAGTAGGGATCTTGCTGAACATTTTGTTAAATCTTTTTTGTGAAATTTGAAATAAACTCACCATTCTCTCTCCTCAAATTGCTAAATTATGTGATATAGTAAAGGTGGTCTCTTATTTCTCCCCAATGCTTAAAAAATATGTGATCTAGGTCTTCAATGCCAGCTATTGATCCAGCAGATAACTCTTTGAACCATTTCCTAGCCTGACCATCTAGACTTTGCACAAAAACCCTAGTCCACACATCCTATTGTTCAATGTTTATATTCTCAGCATAACTTTAGAATGCCTCTAAATGCTCCTCAGCTGTAAAGTCTCCCTCCCCAGTAAAGTTAGGCATATATTTTAGATAATCTCCAGTAGGCATAGCAGAAAGAGGGTTAGGCAAATTTAGAGGGGCATATCTGGCAACAAGGATCCTTTCCATTTTGGTCAGAGGGGCAGCCATATTGGATGTGGGTATGGAAATGGAAGAAGGAGATGTTGCTGGTGTGGGTAGTAGCTGAGAAAGTAATTGTGGTAGATCTACCTCAGTGGAGTCACCAGGGAATGGATCTACACAAGCAACAGTGCTTGAATATTACTCAACCCTAAAATTTTCTGATTCACTTATAAATTTTTTAGAACCAAATGCTTCAGTAGAAGAAGATTCAAAAGGAGTTCTATTTGATACAACGGGAGAAATACCTCTGGAAGTACTTGATGCAGCTCCCCTTGCATATCTAGAAGCCTACCTTTGTAAAGCTCTTCCTCTCCTTATAATCTTTTTAGGATCTGAAACATGTGTTACTGGTGGCTTTTGAGGATTTTCTCTGGTACTTGGTCTTTCCGAAGCCACCTTATTTCAATGGAGTCGCCAGATAGATGATTAAAACCCAAACAATGTCCCAATTTTTTCTATCATCAAAGTAGGGCCGATGTCATCCCCCAGGGAAGCTGAGCTTCAATCTCTTCTCCCCGGTGAAGGCACCAATTTGTTAGCTCTCCAGGAAACTCCTCTAGGTTGCAGCTCGAGGATGCCTGATAACTTCAATATTTTTAATGGTTTTCTCAATGGATCAATTCAGATGACCTAAAATACCTCACAAACTCAAGACATGCATAATACTCAATCAAATAGATAAGGCTTCTAACGATCAATGTTCAGAGGGTTTGTATTAAAGATGAATAAATGAAGAACTCACTATGCTAGCAGATTCATATATAAGGCACTGACATATGAATAGATAATCATAACAAGGAAATATACTTGCAATTCAACTCATAAACACGAAGATAGGATGACAGCTATCTGGTATTAGACAAAAAGAATAAACCTGAATCAAACATCCAAGCACAAGTACAGAACAGTAAAGAGATGAAAATTGAACATATAGTGGCAAAAGATCTTATATTAAATGATGAAGAACATGAGAATCTTGGTTACAATAAGGGTCTAAAAGTCTCCGAAGTCAAAACTTTGCTTCAACCTTAGTCACAGGCTTTATAGCCTTTACCAAATTTATTTCAAATCCTGAAAAATTAGATCGAATTTACTAAAAATAAATAATCATAACTGTTTTTCAAAAATTAGGTCAAAAACCCTATCTTAACTGCCAATCTACCTAACTCTAAACCTTCCTACTCCTCAAACTCTCTAATAATTGTAGTGGACACTGAAGTAGAACTAGAACTCGTTGTTTGGCATACAAATCGCACTTTGTCAAAGTAGGTATGGTTTGTGACCTACTTCACCTCCCTAGCACCTTCAAAACTGAAACAGACCCGAGGTACTGGTGCCTTTAATTGATTTTCAACCTTATAAATCATCCATGAGGTGTTCGGATCAGCCAAAGTAATCTCTGTGTGAAACTATGCATTTATGCACTGTTCTACACTTTCGATGGCTAAGAAAGCAAAATTCTGGGCATGTAAGCTGCCGAAAGCTCTGTTTTCGGTGGCTAATGAACAACTGCGGTGTTCGCCTAAGCAACCAAAAGATTTGTTTTAAATTTTTTAATAAAAAACTGTCATCACCCTTTACTCTGTTGTTTCAAGGTTTTAGGGTTGACCCTTTGATGTCTCTGCAGCCTGCCTAGGGTTTTCGATGGAAACGGTATCATAGGATGCTTCTGGGTAAAAAAGGCTCATTGCTACTTTTGCTAGGGTTTTCAGCTTCTGGTGAGCTTGAGGCTGGGGGCTAGAATTCCTTGTTTGCAACTTGGACAGCCTAATTTTCCTGTAGAGCCTTACTTTCTCTTTCCTTAACCTAAGATTACTCTCCTCCAGCGTGGTATACTTTCTTTTTATCTCCTGTAGAGAATCATACAACTCTGCATTCCTCTTGGTTAACCTACCATTTGTTCTTTTGATTTCCCTCTCCAAGACTTCCAGCTCACACCCCTACCTCAGCAGCTGATTGATTTTTTGGATCTAGGATGATTTTCAAACTCTTCAACATCTGCAAAAAAATCTTCATGGGCTGATAGATGAGGTAGAAAATATTAATTTGTCACAGCAGTCTCAGAACTGAAAACACAGTCTCACAAAGAATATAGACAAATATGCATAAAATTGGAAAAATGATGCTGCAATGGAAGTAGCAGCTCTGTATAATCAAATGAACGAATGATGATACAATACAATGATCATGCAAGATGCATGAATTCCAAGACAATTCGAATTCCCAAGGAGGTCATTTGAATTGAATGAATGGGTGTAGCTTAACTGACTGTAAGCCACAGTAAACACACTAGTTAAGCAATTGATCAAGTGCCAATTGACTCAACTGAGTCCTAACTGAATTCGGAGTGCAATAAATGACTGAGTCTAACTGAAAATAGCTCAGACACATGTCACTGCATGCCAACCAACAAGTGGTAGCGCATCAATCACCCTAATGAACCTCGATGAGGTTAACTGAAGTCAAACTGGCCATCAGAGGTGGTTGGAGGCGCCCTTTTGTTGACTCCAATTCATTAAATATTAATTAAATAATCAATATAATGAAAGGAGGTGCCTTCACTACTCAGATTTAACTGATTGTAACCATCAGTTATCAATTAAGTGCATTTATGACACTCAGATCACCCCCGGAGTGCTCTAGTTAGCCTCCCCAAAAGAAGGAGAAGGCTTAGTTGGCATCCTTGACTAAAGGTAGGCATGGGTGTGCTCATGCTGATGTCAAACAGTGCTCCTCTGATGTCAATTAAGTTAATAAAACTTAGGATAGTGGTTTAACTAGGCCAAATTGACCAATTTAAGTGTGCATGGTGGGTAAATGTCTCCAACAACCCCCCTTAAGCTATACTCAGAGGAGTAGAAACATAAAGTGCATAAAAATGATAGGGCCATCGCAACTCAGGCCATAGGTCACCCTGTACAATACTGAAACTCAAACAACGCTAAAAAACAAACTAAGTGAGGAGAAGAAGGAAAACCCTGTGGGAAAAACCCCCCCTCAAGCTGAACACTGAAAGTAGTTGGATCACCCTGATGAAATCACCCCCAACAATGAACGGAGGTAAGTGAACTTATTTTCTAAAAATCTCTTGGTGAAGATGACTGCAATCTGCTCATCAGTCGGGCAGTATTACAAAATGATGGTCTTGTCATGCACTAACTCTCTGATGTAGTGCATGCGTATCTCTACATGCTTGGTCCTCTGCCTGGTAACTGGATATGTGGATATCTTAATAGCACTTTGATTGTCACAAATTAGGACAGTGGACAAAGTACTACCAAGATCAAACTCTGAAAGAATGCCTTGCAACCAAACAGCTTGGATGCAAGCATTCACCGCTCCTCGATACTCGGCCTCTGCTGAAGACAATGCTATGACGGCCTGATTTTTTCTAGACCAGCAAATGGGGCCACCACCAAACATGAAGACATATCAGGAAGTAGACATTCGATCAATAGAATCACCCGCTCAATCGGAATCTGTGTACCCAACCAACTCTATCTCGGAGTCTGCAACATAGTGAATGCCATAGGTCCTGGTTCCCTAAATATACTGGAGTATCATCTTGGCTACCTTCCAATGAAGATCATGGGGCTGCTGCATGTATCTTGATACAACATTCATGGCATAACATATATCAGGCCGAGAATGACTCAAGTATAACAAGCTACCAATTAGTTGTTGATAAATAGTGCAGCTCATGGGAGGTGTGCTTTTTTCTTCTTCAAGGCTGATCCATGAAAGGAAAGGGAATGGAAGAGCTCTAAATTTAGCCATGTTAAACTTTACTAACAGGTCTGATATGTATTTGGATTGAGTGACCACTATCCCATCAGAATTTTGCTCAATTTCGAGCCCTAAAAATTATTTTAAGAGCCCCAAATCGCTCATTTCAAATGCATTGTGGAGAGCAGTTTTGATGACTGAAATAGAAGTAGTTGTGCTACCTATGATCAATAATTCATCAACATATAAAACAATAATAATGAAATGGCCATCATATTGTTGTATATACACATTTGGATCTGATTTACACCTTTGAAAGTTTTGCGAGAGAAGGAAGGCATCCATTTTGGAATACCACTCTCTTGGGGCCTGTTTTAACCTGTATAGTGACTTCTTTAGCTTGCAAACCAAAGATGGATCAGAAATGTAGCTCTTAGGAAGCTTCATGTATATCTCCTCATGAATATCTCCATGTAGAAAGGGTGACTTAACGTCCATATGATGCACTTCCCAGTGCTTAGATGCTGAAATTGCCAAAACTAGGTGGATGGAGTCCATTTTTGCAATCGGTGCAAAAATCTCATGGTAGTCCACATCTTGAACCTGGGAGAAACATTTTGATACCAAACTTGCCTTATATTTGTAGGTGCTTCCATTAGCAGCAACCTTAGTCCAAAACACCGACTTGCATTGAACCAATTTCCTCCCCGGAGGAAGAGAAACTAGCTCCTAAGTGGTGGATTTCTGAAGAGAATTCATCTCTTCATCCATGGCAACTTGCCATCTCGGATCCTTCCGAGCGTGGTATTAAGACATAGGGTCTGAACTTATCATGAAATAACAAGATTCAGATAGCAAATGATTAGGACAAGAGAGCACAATACCTGCTCTTTGGAAATCTGACCAGGTTCTCCTTGGATCATCCGGGTTTTCAATGTTATCTCATGTGGAGGAGAGTGTCTGTCGAGCCCAAGTTGGAAGATGATTTTGTACTTCAGGTTTTGATTCAGCATCAGATGTTTGAGGATCTAAATCAGGGTCTTCACCCCCAATTACATCATCCAAATATTCAGTAGAATAGGAAGGAAATTCAACAGTTTTTTCCTTCACTAGTTCTACCTCCTGAAGAGGCTCATCGAACTTGACACTCCTTTCAATGATGATCTATTTTGTTTTGATATCCAGTAGCTTGAAACCTTTTGATTCATCAAGATATCCAATAAACAGACATTCTATGCTTTGCAGTTGCAAATCCCTCCTTTTATCAAGTGGAATTCGAACCCGTGCAGTGGACCCAAACACCCGCAGATTCAACACATCCGGCTTGTGTCCGAAGTATGCTTCGAAATGGATCTTTCATTTCACAGATGAGTGTGGAACTCTATTCTGAATATATGGTATAGCATGCATGGCTTCAGCCCACAAATTTGCAGCCAGCTTCTTTGATTCCAACATACAGGTGGTAATCTCCTTGAGAGACCGATTCTTCCTCTACGCTACACCGTTCTGCTGGGGAGTGTAGGGGATTGAATGTTGGATCTGAATACCACTTTGGGAATATATATGCAGTAACTCATTACTGACATACTCCCTACCATTATCAGATCTCAAGATCTTGATCTTTTTTCCAGATGCATTTTCAATCAAGGCCTTCAATTCAATGAATTTTTCCAAGACTTCCAACTTCTTTTTGATAAAAAAGACCCATGTGTATCTGGAAAAGTAATCAATGAAAGTCAGAACGTACCTTGTTCCATTCATGTATGTGATAGGCATGGGACCGCTGATATCAGAATGTATCAGTCCCAAGATGCATGATTCTCGGCTTACCGTCCCCCGATCGAACTTATGCTTAGGGTGCTTTCCAACAACACAACCCTTGCAAATTCCAGTGGTAGTTTGATGACTGGGAGGCCTTCAACCATAGAATTCTTCTGTAACTGTTGCAAGTATTTGAAGTTCATATGGATGAACCTTTCATGCCACACTCTACTAAGTTCATTTCCATGAGTTAGCAATGCGGTGGGCTTCGCATCCGCCACAAAATGGGAGAACTCGTAGGCTTTTGCATGATGGTTTGCAAGGCCTTTTTCTACAAGTTTTCCGGATGCAAGTTCTATGATATCTACATCATCCGGGCTAAAGGAGGTTTGATGCAAGATATGGTACATAGAGAACATTGGAAAAATAGCCATGCTCAAGATGTACAGTACCTTGTCCTTCAGATATGATTGTGGAGTCATCTCCCATGTGGATGGGAATGGATTTGCCGGTCTCCAAAGATGCGAAGGATTCTCTTTAAGCCATCATGTGGTTCGAAGCTCCAGAATCTATCAAGAGTGCTTTGGAATTCGAAGTGATTGCCATGAGGGCATGACCTCTTTCATGCTGTGGTTCCCGATCTTGTTGATATCTCCTCTGAAAGCTTTCCATAATATTGATGTGATTTCTCTCAAGGAGAGAGGTAGCTTCATCAAGTTTCTTTTTCATGCAGGCATGTTCAGGGTGGAATCCCTTCCCGCAGTATGAACACTTGAATTTTTCCTTTCCATGATGCCCTTTTCCTTTGTTCTTATTTGAACTAAAAGACTCTTCATGTTGTTGGTTTTCAACTTTATGCTTAGGAGCTTCGAATTTGGTTTTTGGGTTCTTCTATTGCTTTCCTTTACCCTTCAAATCTTTGGGCCCCAAGAAATGGAGGGATTGATGACGCGAGGATCTGATGATCCCCATCTGGACAAGCTTATCATGTTCACTTGTTAGGGACTCAATGAAGGCATTGAGTGACGGCATCTTCCACCCAAGGGTTTTGAGCTTCCCTGCACGGAATGTAGAGACAAATACCGAATAACCAACTTTAGTTTGGAGAGTATGAAGAGGATGAGTTGATCATCCTCCTTCTCCACCTTACATTGCTTCAACAGTAAGACAATGTGCTTGAACTTTGTGAAAAAATCATTTAAGGTCTCGAAATTGGAAGGCTGAAGAGACATCAACTCATTTTCAAGTTGGTATACTCTCAAATCATCCTGTTTTCCATACACGGTTTCCAATTTGTCCCAGATTTCCTTTCGAGTCTTCAATCCCGAGAGATGGAAAAGAAGATCCCAGGAAACAGAGAGGCACAAGAATACGAATGCTTCATCTTTATTGTTCAAGAATCTAGCTTTGTCTGTCACAGAAGCAGGCTCTTATTCAGTGTCCATAGTGACCCTATAGAGTCCTCTAGCACATAGCTGGATCTCCATGTCTCCTTTCCATGAATGGAAATTGAACGAAGTTAAGATTTCTATGGAAGAAGCCATCTAAAACTGTTGGAGCGAATGCTTTCACCTGTTAAAACCTGCAAATCACAACAAAAGGGGAACCATAAGGTCATACAGCCTACACATTTTAGGCTTTCAACACACCCATCATAGTTGATCAAGCAAGCTTGATCAACAATTTCTTTACTTGGGGTATTAAGTGGTAAGCCTTGGATTCTGGTGCAGTGTTGGAATTTTGAGCTTTTGCTCAATTTTTCATGCAACATCTGTCAAAAACCTTGTTTTTGAGAGATCTAAGCTTCGTCCCGTCATGAGCTCTGATATCATATTAATTTGTCACAGCGGTTTAGGAACTGAAAACACAGTCTCATAAAGAATACAGAAAAATATGCATAAAATTGGCAAAATGGTGTTGCAATGGAAGTAGCAGCTATGTATAATCAAATGAAAGAATGATGATACAATACAATGATCATGCAAGATTCATGAATTCCAAGACAATTCGAATTCCCAAGGAGGTCATTCGAATTAAATGAATGGGTGTAGCTTAACTGACTGTAAGCCACAGTAAACACACTAGTTAACCAACTGATCAAGTGCTGATTGACTCAACTTAGTCCTAACTGAAAGTAACTCAGATACATGTCACTGCATGCCAACCAATAAGTGGTAGTGCATCAATCACCCCAATGAACCCCGATGAGGTTAACTGAAGTCAAACTGGCCATCAGAGGTGCTTGGAGGCGCCCCTATTGACTCCAGTTCATTAAATATTAATTAAATAATCAATATAATGAAAGGAGGTGCCTTCACCACTCAGATTTAACTAATTGTAACCATCAGTTATCAATTAAGTGCTTTTATGACACTCAGATCACCCCCGGAGTGCTCCAGTTAGCCTCCCCGAATGAAGGAGAAGGCTTAGTTGGCCTCCTTGACTGAAGGTAGGCATGGGTGTGCTCATGCTAATGTCATACAATGCTCCTCTGATGTCAATTAAGTCAATAAAACTTAAGATAGTGGTTTAACTAGGCCAAGTTGACCAAATTAAGTGTTCATGGTGGGTAAATGTCTCCAACACCCCCCCTTAAGCTATACTCAGAGGAGTAGAAACATAAAGTGCATAAAAATGCTAGGGCCCTGGAAAATAAATCCATAGGTCACCCTATACAATACTGAAACTCAAACAACGCTAAAAAACAAACTAAGTGAGGAAAAGAGGGAAAACCAAGTGGGAAACCCCCCCCCCCTCAAGCTGAACACTGAAAGTAGTTGGATCACCCTGATGAACTCACCCCCAACAGTGGACAAAGGTAAGTGAACTTCTTTTCTGAAAATATATTGGTGAAGATGTCTGCAATCTGCTCATCAGTCGGGCAGTATTGTAGAATGATGGTCCTGTCATGCACTAACTCTCTGATGTAGTGCATGTGTATCTATACATGATTGGTCCTTTGTCTGGTAACTGGATATGTGGATATATTAATAGCACTTTGATTGTCACAAATAGGATATTGGACAAAGTACCACCAAGATCAAACTCTGAAAGAATGTCTTGCAACCAAACAGCTTGGATGCAAGCATTCACTGCTCCTCGATACTCAACCTCTACTGAAGATAATGCTATGGTGGCCTGATTTTTGCTAAACCAGCAAATGGGGCCACCACCAAACATGAAGACATATCCAGAAGTATACTTCTGATCAATAGAATCACCCACCCAATAGGAATCTATGTACCCAACCAGCTCTAGCTCGGAGTCTGTAGCATAGTGAATGTCGTAGGTCCTGGTTCCCTGAATATACTGGAGGATCCTCATGGTTGCCTTCCAATTACTATCGTGGGGCTGATGCATGTATATTGATACAGCATTCACGACATAACATATATCAGGCCGAGAATGAGTCAAGTACAACAAGCTACCAATCAGCTGTCGATAAATAGTGCAGTCCACGGGAGGTGTGCTTTTTCCTTCTACAAGGATAATCCCTGAAAGGAAAGGGAATGGAGCAAATCTACATTCAACCATGTTAAACTTTACTAATAGGTCTGATATGTATTTGAACTGAGTGACCATTATCCCATCATAATTTTGCTCAATTTCGAGCCCCAAAAATTGTTTTAAGAGCCCAAATCTCTCATTTCAAATGCATTGTGGAGAGTAGTTTTGAGGACTGAAATAGAAGAAGCTGTGCTACCTGTGATCAGTAAGTCATCAACATATAAAAAAATAATAATAAAATGGCCATCAGACTGCTATATATACACATTTGGATCTGATTTACACCTTTGGAAGTTTTGTGAGAGAAGGAATGCATCCATTTTGGAATACCACACTCTTGCAGCCTGTTTTAACCCGTATAGCGACTTCTTTAGCTTGCAAACCAAATATGGATCAGAAGTGTATCCCTTAGGATGCTTCATTTATATCTCCTCATGAATATCTCCATGCAAAAAAGGTGATTTAACATCCATATCATGCACTTCCCAGTGCTTAGATGCTGAAATTGCCAAAACTAGGCGGATGGAGTCCATTTTTGCAACCGGTGCAAAATTATCATGGTAGTCCACACCTTGGAACTGGGAGAAACATTTTGCTATCAGCCTTGTCTTATATTTTCAATTTCTTCCATCAGCAGCAACCTTAGTCTGAAACACCCACTTGCATTGAACCAATTTCCTCCCCAGAGGAAGAGAAACTAAATCCCAAGTGGTGTTTTTTTTAAGAGAATTCATCTCTTCATCCATGGAAACTTGCCATTTTGGATACTTTCGAGCATGGTAGTAAGACTTAGGGTCTGAAATTATCATCAAATAACAATATTTAGACAACAAATGATCAGGAGATGAGAGCGCAATACCTGCTCTTTGGAAATATGACCGGGTTCTCCTTGGATCATCCATATTTCCAATGTTATCCCCTGTGGATGAGTGTCTGTCGAGCCCAAATTGGAAGATGATTTTGTCTTTCAGGTTCTGATTCAACATCAAATTTTTGCTATACACTGTTATAAAAAATTATTGGATCCAAATCAGGGTCATCACCCCCAATTACATCATCCAAATATTCAGTAGAATAGGAAAGAAATTCAGCAGTTTTCTCCTTCACTAGTTCTACCTCCTGAAGAGGCTCATCGAACTTGACAATCCTTTCAATGATGATCTGTTTTGTTTTGATATTCAGTAGCTTGAAACCTTTTGATTCATTAGGATATCCAATAAACATACATTCTATGCTTTGCGGTTGCAAAGCCCTCCTTATATCAAGTGGAATTCGGGGCCATGCAGTGGACCCAAACACTCGCAGATTCGACACATCCGGCTTGTGTCCGAAGTATGCTTCAAAAGGGGTCTTCCCTTTCACGGATGAGTGTGGCACTCTGTTCTGAATATATGCTTCAGAATGCATGGTTTCATCCCACAAATTTGTAGCCAACTTCTTTGATTCCAACATACAGGTGGTCATCTCCTTGAGAGACCGATTCTTCCTCTTTGCTACACCGTTATGCTGGAGAGTGTAGGGGACTAAATCCTGGATCTGAATACCACTTTGGGAACATATATGCAATAACTCATTACTGACATACTCCCCACCATTATCAGATCTCAAGATCTTGATCTTTTGGACATATGCATTCTCAATCAAGGCCTTCAATTCAGTGAATTTTTCCAATACTTCCGACTTCTTTTTGATAAAAAAGACCCATGTGCATTTGGAAAAGTCATCAATGAAAGTCATAATGTGCCTTGATCCATTCATGGATGTGATAGGAATCTGACCTATGATATCAAAATGTATCATTCCCAAGATGCATGATGCTCGGCTTACCTTTCCCCGATCGAACTTATGCTCAGGGTGCTTTCCAACAACACAGCCCTTGCAAATTCCAGTGGTAGCTTTGATGACTGGGAGGCATTCAACCATAGAATTCTTCTGTAATTGCTGCAAGTATTTGAATTTCAGATGGCTGAACCTCTCATTCCACAGTATACTAACTTCATTTCCATGAGTCAGCAATGCGGTGGGCTTTGCATCCGCCACAAAACGGGAGAACTCATAGGCTTTTGCATGATGGTTTGCAAGGCATTTTGCTACAAGTTTTCCGGATGCAAGTTATGTTTTCTCAACATCATCCAGGCTAAAGAAGACTCTCTTGGGCACTCCCATATGTGTCATTTGATAAACACTTAAGAGGTTTGATGCAAGAGATGGTACATATAGAACATTGGAAAAATAGCCATGCTCAAGATCTACAGTACCTTGTCCTTCGGATATGATTGTGGAGTAATCTCCCATGTGGATGGGAATGGATTTTTCGGTCTCCAAAGATGAAAATGATTATCTTTCAGCCATCATGTGGTTTGATGCTCCAGAATCTATCAAGAGTGCTTTGGACTTCCAAGTGCTTGCCATGAGGGCATGACCTCTTTCATGATGTGGTTCCTGATCTCGTTGATCTCTCCTCCGAAATATTTACGGAAGATTGATGTGATTTCTCTCAAGGATAGAGGTAGCTTCATTAAGTTTCTTTTTCATGCAGGCATGTTTAGGGTGGAATCCCTTCCCGCAAGATGAACACTTGACTTTTTCATTTCCATGATGCCCTTTTCCTTTGTTCTTCTTTGAGCCGGAAGACTCTTCATGCTGTTGGTTTTCAACTTTAGGCTTAGGAGCTTCAAATTTGGTTTTTGGGTTCTTCTGCTGCTTTCCTTTACCCTTCAAATCTCTGGGCCCCGAGACATGGAGGGATTGATCACGGGAGGATTTGATGATCCCCATCTGGACAAGCTTATCATGTTCACTTTTTAGGGACTCAATGAAGGCATTGAGTGAAGGCATCTTCCATCCAGGGGTTGTGAGCTTCCCTGCACGGAATGTAGAGACAAACACCGAATAATCAGCTCCAAGTTTGGAGAGTATGAGCTAATCATCCTCCTTCTCCACCTTACATTGCTTCAACAATAAGACAATGTGCTTGAACTTTGTTAAAAAAATTATTTAAGGTCTCAAAATTGGAAGGCTGGAGAGACATCAACTCATTTTCAAGTTGGTATACTCTCAAATCATCCTATTTTCCATACAGGGTTTCCAATTTGTCCCAGATTTATTTTGGAGTATTCAATCCTGAGAGATGGAAAAGAAGATCCCGGGAAACAGAGAGGGCACAAGAATTTGAATGCTTCATCTTTCTTGTTCAAGAATATAGCTTTGTTTGTCACAGAAGCAGGCTCTTCTTGAGTGTCCATAGTGACCCTATAGAGTCCTCTGGAGGTCATTCGAATTGAATGAATGGGTGTAGCTTAACTAATTGTAATCCACAGTAAACACACTAGTTAACTAACTGATCAAGTGTCGATTGACTCAACTGAGTGCTAACTGAAGTCGGAGTGCAATAAATGACCGAGTCTAACTAAAAGTAGCCCAGACACATGTCACTGCATGCCAACCAACAAGTGGTAGTACATCAATCACCCCAATGAACCCCAATGAGGTTAACTGAAGTCAAACTGGCCATCAGAGGTGGTTGGAGGCACCCCTGTTGACTCCAGTTCATTAAATATTAATTAAATAATCAATATAATGAAAGGAGGCACCTTCACCACTCAGATTTAACTGATTGTAACCATCAGTTATCAATTAAGTGCATTTATGAGACTCAGATCACCCCCAAAGTGCTCCAGTTAGCTTCCCCGAATGAAGAAGAAGGCCTAGTTGGCCTCCTTGATTGAAGGTAGGCGTGGGTGTGCTCATGTCAATGTCATACATTTCTCCTCTGATGTCAATTAAGTCAATAAAAATTAGGATAGTGGTTTAACTAGGCCAAATTGACCAAACTAAGTGTGCATGGTGGGTAAATGTCTCCAACGCCCCCCCTTAAGCTATACTCAGAGGAGTAGAAACATAAAGTGCATAAAAATGATAGGGCCCCGGTAAGTAAGGCCATAGGTCACCCTGTACAATACTCAAATTCAAAAAATGCTAAAAAACAAACTAAGTGAGAAAAAGAGGGAAAACCTCCCCCTCAAGCTGAACACTGAAAGTAGTTGGATCACCCTAATGAACTCACCCCCAACAGTGAATGGAGGTAAGTGAACTTCTTTTCTAAAAATATCTTGGTAAAGATGTTTGCAATCTGCTCATCAGTCGGGTAGTATTGTAGAATGATGGTCCTGCCATGCACTAACTCTCTGATGTAGTGCATGTGTATCTCTACATGCTTGGTCCTCTGCCTGGTAACTGAATCTGTGGATATCTTAATAGAAATTTGATTTTCACAAAAGATGACAATGGACAAAGTACTACCAAGATCAAACTCTAAGAGAATGCCTTGCAACCAAATAGCTTGGATGCAAGCATTCACCGCTCCTCGATACTCAGCCTCTGCTGAAGACAATGCTATGGCGGCCTGCTTTTTGCTAGACCAACAAATGGATGGAGCCACCACCAAACATGAAGACATATCTGGAAGTAGACTTCCAATCAATAGAATCACACGTCCAATCGGAATCTGTGTACCCAACCAGCTCTAGCTCGAAGTCTGCAGCATAGTGAATGACGTAGGTCCTGGTTCCCTGAATATACTGGAGGATCCTCTTGGTTTCCTTCCAATGAATATCATGGGGCTGCTGCATGTATCTTGATATAGCATTCACAGCATAACATATATCAGGCTGAGAATAAGTCAAGTACAACAAGATACCAATCAACTGTCGATAAATAGTGCAGTCCATGGGAGGTGTGCTTTTTCCTTCTTCAAGGTTGATCCCTGAAAGAAAAGGGAATGGAGAAGCTCTACATTCAGCCATGTTAAAATTTACTAACCGGTCTGATATGTATTTGGACTGAGTGACCATTATCCCATCATAATTTTTCTCAATTTCGAGCCCCAAATTTTTTTTTAAGAGCCCCAGATCGCTCATTTCAAATGCATTGTGGAGAGTAGTTTTGATGACTGAAATAAAAGCAATTGTGCTACCTGTGATCAGTAAGTAATCAACATATAAAAAATAATAATCAAATGACCATCAGATTGTTGTATATACACATTTGGATCTAATTTACACATTTGTAAGTTTTGCGAGAGAAGGAAGGCATCCATTTTGGAATACCACTCTCTTGGGGCCTGTTTTAACCCGTATAGTGACTTCTTTAGATTGCAAACCAAAGATGGATAAGAAATGTAGCCCTCAGGATGCTTCATGTATATCTCCTCATGAACATATCCATGCAGAAATGGTGACTTAACATTCATATGATGCACTTCCCATTGCTTAGATGCTGAAATTGCCAAAACTAGGCAGATGGAGTCCATTTTTGCAACCGGTGCAAAAGTCTCATGGTTGTCCACACCTTGGACCTAGGAGAAACCTTTTGCTACCAGCATTGCCTTATATTTTCAGGTTCTTCCATCAGCAGCAACCTTATTCCAAAACACCCACTTGCATTGAACCAATTTCCTCCCTGAAGGAAGAGAAACTAGCTCCCAAGTGGTGTTTTTTTTAAGAGAATTCATCTCTTCATCCATGGCAACTTGCCATCTCGGATATTTCTGAGCATGGTAGTAAGACTTAGGGTCTGAACTTATCATGAAATAACAATATTCAGACAACAAATGATCAATACAAGAGAGCGTAATACCTGCTCTTTGTAAATCTGACCAGGTTCTCCTTAGATCATCCGGATTTCCAATGTTATCTCCTACGGAGGAGAGTGTCTGTCGGGCCCAAGTTGGAAGATGATTTTGTACTTCAGGTTCTGATTCAGAATTAGATGTTTGCTATACACTGATATCAGAAATCATAGGATCCAAATCAAGGTCATCACCCGCAATTATATCATCCAAATATTTAGCAGAATAGGAAGGAAATTCAACAGTTTTCTCCTTCACTAGTTCTACCTCCTGAAGAGGCTCATCGAACTTGACACTCCTTTTAATGATGATCTATTTTGTTTTGACATCTAGCAGGTTGAAACCTTTGATTCATTAGGATATCCAATAAATAGACATTCTATGCTTTGCAGTTGCAAAGCCCTCCTTTTATCAAGTGGAATTCGGGCCCATGCAGTGGACCCAAACACCCGCAGATTTGACACATCCGGCTTGTGTCCGAAGTATGCTTCGAAAGGGGTATTCCCTTTCAAGGATGAGTGTGGAACTCTATTCTGAATATATGTTGTAGCATGCATGGCTTCAGCTCACAAATTTGCAGCCAACTTCTTTGATTCCAAGATACAGGTGGTCATCTCCTTGAGAGACCGATTCTTCCTCTTCGCTACACCGTTCTGCTGGGGAGTGTAGGGGACTAAATGCTGGATATGAATACCACTTTGGGAAAATATATGTAGTAACTTATAACTGACATACTCCCCGCCATTATCAAATCTCAAGATTTTGATCTTTTGGCCAGATGCATTCTCAATCAAGGCCTTCAATTCAATGAATTTTTCCAAGACTTCCGACTTCTTTTTGATAAAAAAGACCCATGTGTATCTGGAAAAGTCATCAATGAAAGTCAGAACGTACCTTGATCCATTCATGGATAAGACCACTGATATCATAATGTATCAGTCCCAATATGCATGATGCTCGACTTGCCTTCCCCCAATCGAACTTATGCTCAGGGTGCTTTCCAACAACACAACCCTTGCAAATTCCAGTGGTAGCTTTGATGACCGGGAGGCCTTCAACCATAGAATTCTTCTGTAATTGCTGCAAGTATTTGAAGTTCAGATGGTCGAACCTCTCATGCCATAGTCTACTAACTTCATTTCCATGAGTCAACAATGCGGTGGGATTTGCATCCACCACAAAATGGAATAACTCGTAGGCTTTTGTATGATGGTTTGCAAGGCCTTTTGCTACAAGTTTTCCAGATGCAAGTTCTATGATCTCTACATCATCCGGGCTACAGGAGACTCTCTTGGGCACTCCTGTATGTGTCATTTGATAAACACTTAGGAGGTTTGATGCAAGAGATGGTACATACAGAACATTGGAAAAATAGCCATGCTCAAGATCTACAGTACCTTGTCCTTCGGATATGATTGTGGAGTCATCTCCCATGTGGATGGGAATGTATTTGCTGGTCTCCAAAGATGCGAAGGAGTCTCTTTCAGCCATCATGTGGTTCGAAGCTTCAGAATCTATCAAGAGTGCTTTAGACTTCAAAGTGCTTGCCATGAGGGCATGACCTCTTTCATGCTATGGTTCCAGATCTTGCTGATCTCTCCTCCGAAAGCTTTCTGAAAGATTGATGTGATTTCTCTCAAGGAGAGAGGTAGCTTCATCAAGTTTCTTTTTCATGCACGCATGTTCAGGGTGGAATCCCTTCCCGCCGTATGAACACTTGACTTTTTTTTTCCATGATTCCATTTTCCTTTGTTCTTCTTTGAGCCAGAAGACTCTTCATGCTGCTGGTTTTCAACTTTAGGCTTAGTAGCTTCGAATTTGGTTTTTGGGTTCTTTTGCTGCTTTCTTTTACCCTTCATATCTTTGGGCCCCGAGACATTGATGGATTGATGACGGGAGGATCTAATGATTCCCATCTGGACAAGCTTATCATGTTCACTTGTTAGGGAATCAATGAAGGCATTGAGTGTAGTCATCTTCCATCCAGGGGTTGTGAGATTCCCTACACATAATGTAGAGACAAACAACGAATAATCAGCTCCAATTTTGGAGAGTATAGAGAGAATGAGTTGATCATCCTCCTTCTCCAGCTTACATTGCTTCAACAGTAAGACAATGTGCTTGAACTTTGTGAAAAAAATATTTAAGGTATCGAAATTGCAAGGCTGGAGAGACATCAACTCATTTTGAAGCTGGTATACTCTCAAATCATCCTGTTTTCCATACAGAGTTTCCAATTTGTCCCAGATTTTCTTTGGAGTATTCAATCCTGAGATATGGAAAAGAAGATCTTAGGAAACAGAGAGGAACAAGAATCTGAATGCTTCATATTTCTTGTTCAAGAATATGGCTTTGTCTATCACAGAAGCAGGCTCTTCTTGAGTGTCCATAGTGACCCTATAGAGTCCTCTAGCATGTAGCTGGATCTCCATGTCTCCTTTCCATGAATGGAAATTGAACGAAGTTAAGATTTCTACGAAAGAATCCATCTGAAATTGCTGGAGCGAATGCTTTCACCTGTTAAAACCTGCAAATCACAACAAAAGCGACACCGTAAGGTCGGACAGCCTGCACATTTTAGTCTTTCATCACACCCAACATAGTTGATCAAGAAATCTTGATCAACAATTCCTTTACTTGGGGTATTAAGTGGTAAGCCTTGGATTCTGGTGCAGTGCTGGAATTTTGAGCTTTTGCTCAAATTTTCATGCAAGATCTGTCAAAAACCTTGTTTTTGAAAGATCTGAGCTTCGTCCTGCCGTGAGCTCTGATATCATATTAATTTGTTACAGTGGTCTAGGAACTGAAAACACAGTCTCATAAAGAATACAGACAAATATGCATAAAATTGGAAAAATGGTGCTGCAATGGAAGTAGCAGCTCTACATAATCAAATGAAAGAATGATGATACAATACAATGATCATGCAAGATGCATAAATTCCAAGACAATTCGAATTCCCAAGGAGTTCATTTGAATTGAATGAATGGGTGTAGCTTTATTGACTGTAAGCCACAGTAAACACACTAGTTAACCAACTGATCAAGTGCCGATTGACTTAACTGTGTCCTAACTGAAGTTGGACTGCAATAAATGACTGAGTCTAACTAAAATTAGCTCAGACACATGTCACTACATGCCAACCAACAAGTGGTAGCGCATCAATCACCCGAATGAACCCCAATGAGGTTAACTGAAGTCAAACTGGCCATCAAAGGTGGTTGGAGGCGGCCCTGTTGACTCCAGTTCATTAAATGTTAATTAAATAATCAATATAATGAAAGGAGGCACCTTCACCACTCGGATTTAACTGATTGTAACCATAAGTTATCAATTAAGTGCATTTATGACACTCAGATCACCCCCGGAGTGCTCCAGTTAGCCTCCCCGAATGAAGGAGAAGGCTTAGTTGGCCTCCTTGACTGAAGGTAGGTGTGGGTGTGCTCATGATGATGTCATGCAGTGCTTCTCTGATGTCAATTAAGTCAATAAAACTTAGGATATTGGTTTAAATAGGCCAAATTGACCAAATTGAGTGTGCATGGTGGGTAAATGTCTCCAACAGAAAATGCCACCTAGGACTGACAGGGCATCTTTTGCCCTAAAAAATTGTCCAAACTACTGAAAACTGGGGCTCAGAGATGGATTTTTTTATCCAAATATGTGACACCTGTGTATAAACAGAAAGATGTTTTTGTATATTGGTTTGTTGTGAGCAAAAACCTCTCTCCAGTTTTTTAAATTCGTTTTCATTTTCTTGCAATATGTATTTCAAAAACATGTGTTAAATAGGGATCTTCTGAATCCGAAAATTAGGGCTCAAAAATGGATTTGATTCTCCAAATATGCAATACATTTAGGAAAACTGAGAGAGGTTATTGTTCTATGATATGTTAGAAACAAAAAATGTCGACATTTTTTCAAAATGATTCTTCGGTTGCTCAGAATCATCATTTTAAAAAGATGACTTTTCACAAAAAAAACACCAATTTCGGTGGCTTGGAAGCCCTGGATTCTGTTTTTAAGTTGCCGAAAGTTGGAATTTTTTGTGGCTAATGAATAGTTGAGATGATCTCCTAAGCCACCGAAAGCTAAACTTTGATTTTTTAATGGGAAAAAATAGAGTACAAGGTGTTCCAAACTTTATTAAACACAAAAATATTTCATAATGTGCCCTGAAATATTCCTTACTACACAAATTAAATTCTCTCAGTTTGACCTATTTAAGACTAATTTATTTAGGAGATAACACCTTCTTTCTAGAAGGATCCAGTTTGGTTGTCTTCTCTTTCGGAATATATTATGGGTAGCCAAATATCTTGAGATGGCTCACTTCAAGTTTTTTTTTCTGTATACATCTCTTTAGGAGTCTTGAATCCAAGAGCATTGTGAGATAATATATTTTGCACATATACGATTGTTCTTGATGCTTCATCCCATAGGTGCATAGGGAGGTCTTGTTCATCAATCATAGTCTTCACTACTTCCATGATAGTTTTATTCTTTCTTTCCACAACACCATTCAGTTGAGGATTATAGGGAGTGGCTAGTTCCCTCTTGATTCCTGCCTCCTTATAGAATGCTTCAAATTCTTTTGAAGTGTATTCTCCACCATTATCTTATCTCAGTGTCTTGATTCTCTTTTTTGAGTGGTTCTCTATCAAGGCTTTGAATTCCTTGAATTTTCTGAACACTTCACTCTTAGTCTTCAAGAAGTATATCCAAGTCTTTCTTGAATAATCATCAATAATTGTGACATAGTACTCATATCCAATTAAGGATATGGAGGGAATAGGACCACATACATCAGAATGAATTAGTTCCAACGTGCCTTTGGTCTTTGTTTCACTTTTTGGAAAAGTATTATTGATGTTATTTCCTCTTGCACATCCTTTGCAAGTTCCCTCATGTTCGATCTTCAGATCTTGTAACCCTGTTACCACCTTGCTCACATAGCGCAATGCTTTGTAGTTGATGTAAGAAAGCCTCCTATGCCATAGTTCACTTGAGATGGTAGTATCATGGACAAGGGTTGTCTCTGGATGTCCTTTTAGCTTGTGCAATCCTCCTCCTTCTTCTCCAATGACCACAACATATTCAAGTGTTTTTACTTTGGACCACATAAGTACTTGTCCATCTATAAAAGAAACTCTATATCGTTTCTTATCTAGAGAAGAGATGGAAAGTAGGTTCTTTTTCAAACCTAGTACATGCAATACTTCCTTCATCTTCATGGAAGTTCCAGATCCAAGCTTGTATCTTGATTCACCAATACCTTTGATGGGATATTGATAGTCATCTCCCAATGATATCTTCTATGGAGAGTTCTTCTCTTCAAGTCTTGACAGAGTTTTCTTCTTCCCTGTCATGTGCTTTGAAGCACCACTATCAATAAGCCATGTGTCTTATCGAGGTGTTACAAACCCAGAGAGTGCATAGAATAACACGTATTGTTCTACATCTTCACATCTAGTTTTATTTAGAGGCCTTTCTTCTTCTACATCCTCATCTTCAGCTAGATGAGCATGGTGTTTCTTGTTCTTCTTCTTCTTCTTCTTTGGTGATGGACATTCTCTAGTAATATTTATATCTTATGACAGTTGTAACATTGATACTTTGAGTAATCCTTCTTATTTTAAAATTTTTTCTTTGAAGGCTTATGATTACTCTTCTTGAAGTTTGATTATTTTATTCCTTTAGTATGAGTGGCTAGAGCCTAATCATCTTCTCCGAGGAGAGATTCTCTATTGGCTACTCCAACTTCTTCTTATATGAAATATTCCCATACTATGTCAAACTTCATACTTTCTTTCCTGGCACATAGATTCTGAATGAATGAGTCCCAAGGTCTAGTGAGACAATTGAGAACAGTCATAACTAGTTCATCCTCATCAAGAGTGTCTCCAACAACACTTAGATGTTCTTTGAATTGAGAGACCCTTGTGAAGTAATCTTGAATAGACTCTTCTTTGCTCATCTTGGTGCCCTTTAGTTGAGCTCTCAGATTCATATTTCTATTGATGTTCCTTCCCTCATATATTTTGGAAAGTGCATCATACATTTGCTTAGGCGTCTTCTTAAATGACACTTGAGGGATCAAGTAATCTTTAATAGAATCAACAATGATCCTCATTTCCTTGATTAGGTCTTGTTCATGCTTCTCCTTAGCTTCATCTTCTAGGTTTCCACAATTTCATCCTTGATGTACTTCTCAAGGCCATCCTCTTTCAGAATGAGGCCAATCCTATACTTCCAAGCTAGGAAGTTTTCTATGCCTTCCAATTTGTCCTCAAGCTCAGTGCTTGGGGCCATCTTGTATAGTAGGCCACTAAAAAATAAAATTTATCAAAAAAAGAGGTTGAACTTACAAGTAGATGTGCTTGACTGAGGAAAGTTGGTTGGTCAAACTAATTTCTAGAGATCCCAAATATTCACCCTTCAAATCCTACTTGCGAGGTTGCATCTGTGCATAATTTCTGGTTTTGGTTTTTTGCAGTTTTCTAGTTCAGGGCCAAACTAGGGTTTGCATTTCCTGGAGATTCAATCACCCAAAACATTCGATCATGGGATCAATATATACACTCCAGGGAGGCACAACTTTCTATGCAAACAGATATTCAAAACTCCAACTTTTGCATAAACCCTAATTTCTTCTGGAGAGGGAGGAGAGAGAATTTCACCTTGTGAAAGTTGTCCTATTCAAGTTAGCTCTAATACCATGTTAAGATTTCATAAGCTAGACTAGATTAATTAGTGTTCAATTCAAAAATCATAGCAACAGGATATCCATAATCACTGATAGAAACACAATCACAAGATAGACACAATATTTATCCTAGGAAACCCTTAAGGAGAAGAAAAACTATCAAAACTTCCTCTATATAGGATGTATAAGATATAACCCAAAAAACAGGTATTCTCGTCCTTATGTTCTGTCTCTCTCCCTCTCTCCTATGCACTACTCAAGTGAGTGAGTTTGTGTTCAAATAAGAATCACAACTCTATTTATACACATTGAGCCAACTGATTTTTACCCTTACCAAGTCGGCCCCACCAAACTGTCTGGGCCAACTTCACCTAGGAAGACTCAAAAAAATATATTATATTATTCATTAGGGTACTAATGACCCGACTTATAATGAAGGCTTTACCTCATGGCTCTATGATAACCAAATACAATAGTAACACCCTACTGGAGGAATAATAACATCTCCTTTGGGTTACATCAGTAAAATACATTTAGAATATCCTTTGAAGTTACAATATTGCAACACCACAAACAAGGGGTCTCATTCACCAAATTAGTGTCTAGCTTGGTTTCATCATCATCACAATGGTAGTACTATTTAATAACTAATTAACATCATTATACATATTCTTGGTTTGCTCTCAATCTATACTATTTTTAAAGAGAAATTCTCTTTCCCTCTTGTGATAAATACATATCTTTATTATAAATCATACTCATAATTAATATACTATAATAATACATCAAGTTGACAACAACTTTTCTAAAATTAGATAAATCACACTCATAATTAATATACTACCATAATACATCAAGTTAACAAGTTTTCTAAATGAACAAATACATAGATTCATTAAATATAATCTATATATACTACTTTTAAAGATAAATTCTCTTTCCCTCTTGTGACAAATACATATCATTAGATAGATTATACTCATAATTACTATACTACATAATACAAGTTAATTTTTTTCCAAATGAAAAAACACGTAGATTCATTAAATCTAATCTCTATACATAATCAATTCATAGTTTGTTGCTACTATCTCGATGCATAATCATAATATAATTTTATATATCATCAATACAATCTCCATATGATCCGAAAATGATAGGATCTAGTAACACTTGAATTTGCATGTGAATTCTTAAACTAATTAACTTGTAAAAATACTTTAAATAACAAGCTTATCAAAGGCTTAAAAATATCTAAAAAAAATATAAATGAACAAGTGATGCAAACCATAAGAATGTGGACACTGTATGATAACAGAGTTCTCCCTGATGGATAACGTCTCCAGGTCCAATTCTATTGAGGATCAATCTTATTAGTTTTCAAAAAATACAATTGAACAGGTACAAAATTCCTTCATCCTTCAAGTTGATTCGAAAAGAGACTTAGGCTTTCAATCATAAATCCTCTCACTCTCAAACTCCCCAAGAGTGGATAAAAAGCCTCTTTACAAAAATAAGTAAAAGCTTTCAAAATATGGAGGACCACCACCACCACCACCTCCCGGAGGACCACAACCTGGAGGACCACTCCTTGGAGGTCCACCTCCCTCGGGTGGCCCACCTCCTAATGGACCTTCTGGTAACCAACAACTTAATCAACAAGCCTCAGGGGCATCATCCATGCCCATTTATCAATATGCATACAGTCCTACTGGTCAACAAATGCCATGTCAGTACTACCAATACCCGCAACCCAACCAACAAATGCCATTTCTGGCTACATTAGATCTGCCAGATTTGTCCATATTGATAAATGACCCAATTCATCATGACCCCTCTTGGCCAGCTATTCTAGTCAAGTTACCTTCCAATATACCAAAGTTTGATGGTAAACCTAGCGAGGATCCTAAGAACCATGTGATGAATTTTCATCTATGGTGTTCATCCAATTCTTTAATGGATGGCTCGATTCATCTAATATTATTTCAAAGAATCCTCACAGACATTGCTGCAAAATGGTATATAGAGCTACCATAGCACTCTTTCTGGGATTTTAATGCCCTAGCAATGGCATTCTTAACGCACTTTCAGTTACCAATCTGGTATGAAACAGGTACAGACCTATTGACCTCACTTCGTCAAACCACATTAACCCATATCTCCGATCATATCCATGAATGGAGAAGAAGAGGCAGGTTCATCAAAGCTCCCATTCCTGATCAGTTACTGGCTAATTGGTTTACAAAGTCTTTACTTCCCCCTATTGCTAGAGATGTTTCCATGGGAGGCGATGTTACCGAAGAACAATTTATTAATCGCGCTCAGTACCTATATTTGGTTTATTCCCAGTTAGGTACTTTGTATGATTTAATTCCCCATGCTCCTCGACGCACAATTGATCCGTCTAGACCCATAACTAAACCACCTGCTGATGGTCTACTTGGTTCACGGGGGATTCACTCAATGAATCTTTAGCATAGCATGTTTGTCAGTGGCATATGAAACAATACCCCTAATTTCAGTAAATATCGGAAAATACCTCCCGAAATAATTTTTTTAATCCCCTCCCAATATGCCTTCCCAATTTAAAAAACCCCCTATTTTCCCTATATATTGTATGTATCCATTTTTTCATTTGCATTTTTTATACCCCTTTATATATCTACCTAGTATATTGGAATGATACCCCTCTTATGACCCCACATGCATTCTACAATGCACCTTGCTTCTTTCGATGTATATTATGGATGCACATTACTTCACCCACAATGCAATTACTCAACCACATATCATTATGATTTATGGAATCTAATGGTCTAATGAAGAGATGGGAGATCACTTCTTGTATGTCACTAGATCCAATGCACATAGTACAAAATTTAAATTCAATGTTGCAGACCCCAGTTGCCGACGAAGCCTCTTGTGGGCTAGTTATACAAGCCCCCAGGGCCTGTAGCAAGCACTAGGAGGATGACTAAGCCTCCCAAGGCCTGTAATAGGCACTAGTGGCTGGGTCTTCAAGCCCCTAAGATATTACAAAATGAATTTCGTCAAGCAATGTAGCATTTAAAAATCGAATTCATCCACTTGATTTGTAAGATTTAAGTAACGTGTTGTACTATAGGAAAAAGGGATAAATCTGATACAATCACCAGAAAACTTCATGGTTGTTTATGACTGAAAGTAGTTGCTTGTTTTCTCTCCTTGTTTTGAGAGTAAAATATATGCCATCCTTCATAATTCAACACCTAATTGTGAAACATATGGATTGAAATGCATCCTTTTAATTGATGAACAAAAACTATCACAATACTGTCTTCTTATGATGTTTTCTCTTAAGCATTGACTGTAAACAATGAATGAAATGTATATAGTGATACAATTGAAGCTTTTATTCATTGATGGAATACAAAGTACTATATTTATACCAGGTAAAACGTGGGTAAAACTGATCAAACAATATTAGATAATTTTATTGATGTCCATGAGTGACCAAAGTACGTCAATGGAATTGGACAGTGGATAATAGAACGATCAACAAGACACAATAATAGAACAAGTAATAGAACAAGTAATGGCGGTCTTTTTAGCCCACCTAGACTAGATTTTTGGATGCTATGCAGATAGATGAAGCCTACATTAATGGTGGTCTTTTTTAGCAACTATAAATGAAGGTAAATAAGGTCAATAAACAAGTGCAAGACATTTAATATTTATCTAAGCAGTAATTGTTTTCCTTGGTAAAAAAAACTTCCACAACATAGTGATGTTCGTCAAGGGTGTTAATATTATTAATTAAAATCACCTTTCTAGAAAAATATACACATGAAAAACTTAGTACAAACAATTTTGAACCCTCATTTTTTGGTAGGTTAGAGATGCATACATGATCAAAATACTGTGAAAGACAATAAAATCAATGGAAAGGCTACTGGTTTTCATTTCCATGATAATAGTATAAGATCTTACAATTAGTGAATTCACAAAAGAATATTTGAGGAAAAGAGACAATGATAGAAGCAATAAAGCACCATTAACGAAAAACTTATATAGTAGCACAGGAAAATTGCTTACAATGAGGATAGTGACAAGGAAGAAGATTATTAGTTCATAATTTCCCCTTGAGGAATCTCAAGGGGTTTCAAATGGGTAGTTCAAGAAAAATGCCCTTGTAATTGGCATTTTTCCTCACACCTCCATTTCAATGCTTCTCTAATCTGAGGGTATTCCTGATGTGTCTTAATCATAAAAAAAATGTCTTATTTGGTATCTTTTCTGTTGAATTGCCTAGTGGATTGGCACATTGTGCCTTCCTTATCTTATTCATTCACTAAATTTATGACAATCTAGAAACCCTCTTGTTTCAGGTGCAAGCTAACTCCTACTACTCTGAAACACCCGCAAAACACACCTATAAGGTGTGCAGCAAGTACTTTACAGGTTATCTCTAAAAGTTAATCATAAAACTCCATGGGCAGAAAGGATTTGCCAGTTGTATGATTCTATGAGCGTTAATGATGAAAATCACTTTCTTTTGGAGTGCCTTGCTTACACCCACATTAGATTTGAGTTTCATAGTATTTGTTACAATACAAACCTTTATAACCTCTTAACTTGCCAAAACTATAGTGAGCTTGGAAAGCTTCTTGGCAAGCTTTTTTAGCTCAGGAACTGTAGAAAATCTGAGTTTACTGCTTGCTGGTTTAAATGCACATTTAGTGTTTTTCACTTCAGCCGGTTATGCATAGGCTTGAAGCTACTTACAAAAAAATTTCTGAACAATTTTAAACACACAGAAAACTACTAACAGGCAGAAATAAACATTTGGACAGTCACACCATAAAATATTTGACTCAGATATTTTTGGCTAATCAGCGCTGGAAAAACCCACAAGGGGAAAACCAGTCAAGGAGAGAGAGATATATATTATTTTCTTCAGCAAAGTACATGACAGAAAAATGGTGAAAAATACAACTTATCTCCACCAGCAAACTTTATCCCAAAGTCTGGAAACTTGTGCCCAGCAAAGCAGCCGTACACCCTTCTCGATTTCTGTGCCAAAATTTCAGACCGTACACTGTCTAGAAATCCGTACCAGCAAATAAATGCACCGTACTGTCTCGATTTGCGTGCCAGCAAATTAATGCAGGCCGTACTGTAATTAATACAAGCCGTACTCCCTCGAAAATCGTGCCAAATAAATGTTGTTCACTACCTCGATTTTTGTGCTGATAATAAATGCAGTCGTACAGCCAAACTGACAGGCCGTACTCCCTCGAAATCTGTGCAAATAATAAATGCAGCTGTACTGTAATTAATGCAGGCCGTACCTCATCTCGAAATCTGTGCCAGCATTAAATGTTCAATACTCCTCGAAAACTGTGCATGAAATTTTTCTCAGCAAGTGAAGAAAACCCTCGTCCTTCTCTCCCAGCGCTCTTCTCTTCTCCTGAAAAGTAAAAGTGAAGTAACCTTTTGCCTCTCTCATTCTTTTGAATAACCCTAAGTGAGTATCTTAATCCAACGGTGAAAAGCAATCTAATCCAACGGATGAGAATCAATGAGAGTAAAAATCCCTTTTATTTATTTCTCATAAATAAAATTACTCTCACTCACTTAAATTTATCAAAAAGTGACTTTATAATTATAAAGTCTCATTAAGTGACAATTAATGTGAGGGTCACATTTTTCCCTCTTAAAGTGACTTAGGCAAAAATTAAGTCACCTAGGGAACATTTGCCTAGGTACAAAAACTAACACTCCCTCTTACCGAGAAAGGTGTTCCGTACCACTCCCAACTTATCTCTGAAGAAGACGAACTTACCCCTCCCCAAAGACTTCGTCAAGATATCAGCTACCTGCTCATCAATGGAAATATGTCGAAACTCAACTGCCCCTCTCTAAACGTAGTCTCGGATGAAATGGTATCTGATCTCTATGTGCTTTGACCTATCATGGAACACTGGATTCTCAGAGAGCTGAATGCAACTCTGATTGTCACAGTAGATCACCGTAGGCCTAAGCTCCTGATCAAACAAATCTACCAAAAGCTTGCGAAGCCACAGTGCTTCACAAGTAGCCTGACTGGCTGCCATATATTCAGCCTCAGCCGAACTCAATGCAACGGATCTCTGTTTCCGGCTAAACCACGACACTGCTGCCGAGCCCAAACTGAAACAACAACCGGAAATGCTCTTCCGATCCTGCACGCAACCTGCCCAGTCTGAATCTGTAAAACCAACCAATCCAACTCCATCCGAACCCCTGTAGTCCAGACCATAGTCCACTGTCCCTGCAAGATATCTCAAAATGTGCTTTGCGGCTGTCCAGTGCACACTCCTAGGCTCAACCATGAACTGGCTAAGAGTGTTCACCGCAAAACACAAGTCTAGCCTGGTGTTGACCAGATACATCAACGACCCAATAAGCTGACGATATATAGTGGGATCCACCAACTTGCCCTCGGAAGCATGGAGTTGCTCCCAGTTGGTGATCATAGGTGTAGACATAGGCCTGCAGTCCTCCATCCGGAATCTCCTCAGAATATCAGCTGCATACTTTCCTTGTCCAAGGAAAATATGCCCAGGCTCTTGCCAAACCTCCATACCCAAATAATAGTGCATCAGCCCAATATCGGTCATCTCGTACTCCGAAGCTAAGTCTCTCTTACAATGTGCAATGAGACGTTCAGCACCTGTGATGAACAGATCATCAACATACAACAAAAGAATGAGCGAATCTCCCCCAACCACAATGAAGTAAAGGTTGGGATCAGCCTCACTCTTCTGAAATCCCATCGATGTCAGATAATCATCTATCCTGGAGTACCAAGCTCTAGGAGCTTGCTTCAGTCCATACAAGGCTTTCTTCAGCCTGCACACATGAGAATCCCTCCCATGTATCTCGAATCCCTGTGGCTGCTCTAGATATACTTCCTCCTGCAGAAGACCATTGAGAAATGCGGTCTTCACATCCATCTAGTGAATCCTCCAACCCATCTCTGCTGCTATAGAAATCACTGCCCTGATAGAAGAATATCGTGCAACTGGAGCAAAAGTCTCATCATAGTCGACTCCCTCAACCTGTGAGAATCCCCGCGCCACAAATCGAGCCTTGTACTTCTCTATGCTGCCATCCGCAGCATGCTTTACCTTGTAAAGCCATCTGGAAGTCACAACAGACTTTCCTTCCGGTCTCGGTACTATCTCCCATGCATCATTCTTCATGATGCAATGGTACTCTTCCATCATGGCATCTCTCCAAACCAGATGCTGGGTATCCTCCTCAAATGTAGATGGCTCAGAGTCACGAAGGCATGCAACAAGAGCCATAGCTCCTCTGTCCGGCACCACACCAAGCCTCTCAGGCTCCACTACTGTCCTGATCCTCTCCCGGGGTCTACCAACTGCCTCTGCATCCTTCAAGGTCTCCTGAAGCCACTTAGGCTTCCTCTTCCTTGAAGTCTGCTCCTCCCAAACTGGTCTTGGGCTTTCCTCATCTGAGGAAGTCCCAGTACCAGATGGTCCAACACCCCGAGGACCAGTAACTGAAGATCCTGTGCCTGCCGATGCTGTCACCTGAGGACTCAAACCTGTACCTGTCCCAGACACTGTCCCTGAAGAGCCTGCCACCTGAACCACTGAACTAGTAGATGTTGTACCTGTACCTTGTGATCATGTCCCTCCAGAAACCTGTGGACCTGTAAGCTGTATCGAAGAAGCCTGCACTAACTGAGGTGTGGGGGCTGAAGTCTCCCCCTGCTCTAACTCTCTGGACTTCCGGAAGGCTCTCTCCTCATCAAACTTTACTTCCCGGCAGACAACAACTTTCCACGAGCAGGGTAAGTAAATCCGATAAGCCTTCGAAGTCTCATCATATCCCACAAAGATGCCTCTCTCTGCAGTGGGATCAAACTTCGTCCTCTTCTCCGAAGGGACGTGAGAGTAAGTCAAAGAGCCAAATATGCGGAAGTGGCTCACCTCAGGCTTCTTGCCCGAATACATCTCCTCAGGAGTCTTGCTCCCCACTGCCCTGTGAGGACTCCTGTTCTACAGATAAACTGCAGTACTACATGCCTCAGCCCAAAGAAAGAAAGGTAATCCCTGATCATGGAGCATCGCCTTGGCTGCTGCCACAATAGACCTGTTCTTCCTTTCTGCTACTCCATTCTGCTCAGGAGTGTAAGGGACCGTCAGCTGTCTCTGAATGCTCTTCTGTGTACAGAATGCACCGAACTCCTTGGAGGTATACTCACCCCCATTGTCCGACCTTAAGATCCGGATCTGTCTACCTGTCTGCTTCTCCACAAGGGCTTTGAACCCTTGGAAGACTCTCAATACAAGCTCGGACTTCTTGCTCCTCAAGAAGTAGATCCAGGTCTTCCTGGAGTAGTCATCTATGAAGCTGATGTAATACTCAAAGCCTGTCAAAGAACACGATGACATGGGACCGCAAATATCAGAATGGATCAAATCAAGCACCCCAGCAGCTCTAGTGTCACTGCTCGGAAAAGCAGTATTGGTGTACTTTCCCAAAGCACACCCCCTGCACACATCACTCTGCTCTGTGCTGAACTCGGGTAAACCTGTGACCATGCTCCTCAACAATCTCAGAGCTGGGTGATGTAAGTGGGCCATCCTCCGATGCCAAAGCTCACAAAGCTCGCTACTGCTGCTATGTGCCAACGCACACTGTGGCTGAAATAATAGCTTGTACATCTTTCCACACCTGACCCCGATGTCCATGGCACTGGACATACCTGTAGCCTTGGGATATACCTGTACTCTCCCATCTGAAAAGCACACCCCAAGACCCCTGTCCTCTATGGTGGAAACTGATACAAGGTTCTTTTTCAGCCCTGGGACATACAACACATCCCGCAGAGTCATGGGACTCATAGACTCCCTCTGAAATGTGATGGTCCCCCGACCAACAGCTCTCACAACGGTGTTGTCTCCGAGGACAACCTCCACATCTCTACCTGCCTCTGATAACTCTGAGAACACCTCACGAGCTCCAGTCATGTGGCTCGTGGCTCCACTATCAATGTACCAAGTAGATGAGGTGGATGGACCCCCCTCATGTCCTGCCAACAAGGAATGCTCACTGTCCTGATCCATATCTATGCTGGTGGCTAAGGTGACTCTCTCTCCCTCCATCTGTCCAGCATAAAGGGAAAACTCCCTCTGAAATGCAACACTAAACTCATCAACCTCTGCTGAGGCTGCAGTCTGCTGTCCCTGCCCCTTCTTCTTCTTCTTGCTTGGACACTGTGAGGCATAGTGTCCAAACGCCTGACAAGCATAGCACTTGATTTTACTCAAGTCCTTCTTCTGCCCACTCTGCTGCCCCTGCTGTTGCTGCTGCTTGGCCCCACCCTTCTTAGGACCCTTCTTTTTCTTACCCTTGGCTGCCAAAGCCACATCCTCATCATCAGCTCCTCTCTGAGAAGTACTACCCTGTACAAGACCTCTCCTGGTCTCCTCCTGCACAAAGTCATCCCATAGCCTCTCCCAGTCAGGTAGGTTCTCCCTGCCCACTATAGCCTGCACAAAAGCACTCCAGGACTTTGAAGCCCCATTCAGTGCAGTACGTACAAGCTCTGTAGGGGCAACCTTCTCCCCAACTGCTGCAAGTTCATCCCGAACTGCAGAAATCCTAGTAAGGTAAGCTGTGACTCCCTCACCCCCATTCATCCTGATACTCTTGAGTTTTTCTCTGAGAACCATTTTCCTATTCTCATTAGAACTCTCATACAAGCTGGTTAGGGCTGTCCACATCTCATGTGCCCTATCCTTCCCTGAAATGTGAGGGATAATGTGGTCTTTAACCGCATCAAGAATAATTCTTCTAGCTTTGTAGTCCTTCTTATTGAAGGCTGTGAGGGCTGCTACATCTGTGGATGCAGGAATGGTGATCGGATTTGCAGTAGTGTTCCTCACTATTTCTGGCCACAACTCATTCTCTTCTAGTAACAACAAAATTCTGGCCTTCCATGGCACAAAATTCCCTGTCCCATCCAGCCTATCCTTCAATCTAAACACTGTAGCCATCTCAACAACAACTCAACAAAGTGCTGTTCACTGACAGAAGTAAAATAACAAAAAATTTTGAATTCTGGAAATTACTGTGTCTGTGCAAAAATCATTGTTTTCTGCCCCCTTTGCTCTGATACCATGTAGAAAATCCGAGTTTACTGCTTGCTAGTTTAAATGCACATTTAGTGTTTTTCACTTCAGCCGGTTTTGCATAGGCTTGAAGCTACTTACAAAAAAATTTCTGAACAATTTTAAACACACAGAAAACTACTAACAGGCAGAAATAAACATTTGGACAGTCACACCATAAAATATTTGACTCAGATATTTTTGGCTAATCAGCGCTGGAAAAACCCACAAGGGGAAAACCAGTCAAGGAGAGAGAGATATATATTATTTTCTTCAGCAAAGTACAGAACAGAAAAATGGTGAAAAATACAACTTATCTCCACCAACAAACTTTATCCCAAAGTCTGGAAACTTGTGCCCAGCAAAGCAGCCGTACACCCTTCTCGATTTATGTGCCAAAATTTCAGACCGTACACTGTCTAGAAATCCGTACCAGCAAATAAATGCGTCGTACTGTCTCGATTTGCGTGCCAGCAAATTAATGCAGGCCGTACTATAATTAATACAGGCCATACTCCCTCGAAAATCGTGCCAAATAAATGCTGTTCACTACCTCGAAGTCTGTGCTGATAATAAATGCAGCCGTACAGCCAAACTGACAGGCCGTACTCCCTCGAAATTTGTGCAAATAATAAATGCAGCTGTACTGTAATTAATGCAGGCCGTACCTCATCTCGAAATCTGTGCCAGCATTAAATGTTCAATACTCCTCGAAAACTGTGCATGAAATTTTTCTCAGCGAGTGAAGAAAACCCTCGTCCTTCTCTCCCAGCGCTCTTCTCTTCTCCTGAAAAGTAAAAGTAAAGTAACCTTTTGCCTCCCTCATTCTTTTGAATAACCCTAAGTGAGTATCTTAATCCAACGGTGAAAAGCAATCTAATCCAACGGATGAGAATCAATGAGAGTAAAAATCCCTTTTATTTATTTCTCATAAATAAAATTACTCTCACTCACTTAAATTTATTATAAAGTGACTTTATAATTATAAAGTCTCATTAAGTGACAATTAATGTGAAGGTCACATTTTTCCCTCTTAAAGTGACTTAGGCAAAAATTAAGTCACCTAGGGAACATCTACCTAGGTACAAAAACTAACAGAAACAAGATTTTAAAGTAAATCAAGTATTATCCTTCTTAAGATTTGATAGACTAAAGTTGATATGAGTAGACGTTAATAATCGTCATCATCAATATCATTTATTTAAATCATTGTATTAAAAATATAAATAAAATAAATTATTATAATAAAATTATTAAAATCAAATGTATCAACTTATTTCAGTAACATATTTATATAATAACAAAAATTAACGTATAAAACAAGTTATCCACTTATTTTAGTAACATATTTATATAATAACAAAAATTAACATATAAAACAAGTTAAAATAAAAAATAAAAGACGTAATAAAGCTCTACATAATTTATTGAATTAAAATTATAAGATATAAAAATCAATTGATTATAAAAAAAACAAACAAACCTGTTATAAAAGTTAAAATGGAATAAACTTAAATAAATATATAGGATATAGAGTGCATATTTAAATCTAAATGTGAAACCGTGCCTATTCTATTTGAAATTTTGTTTATTTTATATGAATGTTTTAAACTTTTAATTTTATTTAGTTTCACCCATTATAGGCAAACTGGGCACTGAACATTATTTAGTCGCAACCATTTGCTAATATGTGGCCACGATATCAACCCCGTAGATCCATAAAAAAACCCATCAATAAGACCATACTTTGCACGGGAAAATAATCAATATTCATACTCTCATGATTAACGAGTACCTTTTATTCATCCAGTGAATGACGCACAATGAAGTTGAGCAAACACTATGGTCTATACATCAATCCAGAAGAAGCCCGATGACAAACAAATAAACTAGCTCCCAAAAATGTAATCAAAACATCACAAACAAACAAACTTTGCAAAGAAAAGGGGAATGAACGAATAGTTTTGCTCCTTCCATTGAATACTCACCAGATATACATAGTTGGACATGGAAATTCATTATGATTTGTGGCTGCACATACTGGGCTGGATATATCGAAAAGATGTGTGAATAATAGAGAAATGTAAAATTACATGAGCAGTGGATTTGTGCCAATATTCCACTCTTTCAGATCCAAGATCCAAGAATTTGTAAATGACAGCTTAAAAAAGAAATCAGGCATTGGTAAAATTAACTTGTGTAATATGAAAACTTTAAATTGAACAGTGTTTGTTGCATGGCATATGGTGTTAGTTTTTGTACCTAGGAATATGTTCCCTAAGTGACTTTTTGCCTAAGTCACTTAGAAGAGGGAAAAATGTGACCCTCACATTAAAAGCTACTTAATGAGACTTTATAAAGTTAAAGTCACTTTTTGATAAATTTAAGTGGGTGAGTAAATTTATTTAAGTGATTTAAATAAATGTGATTTTTACTCTCATTGAATCTTAGCCATTGGATTGGATCTTTTTCCACCGTTGGATTAGATACCCACTTAGGGTTTAGTCAAAAAGGGTTGAGGGAGGCAAAACACTTTCACTTTTCATTTTCAAGAGAAGGAGAGTGAGCTGAGAGAGAAGAAAGGGAGAAGGGCATGATTTTCCAAGCAGCCGTACAGTAAGGTTTGAAGGGCACAGAAATCGAGGTCAAGCAGGGCACAGAAAACGAGGAGGAGGACTGCATTTATTACAGTCCGTACCCTGCACGAATTTCAAGGCCGTACAGCACAGAAATCGAGGTTCGTACGGACTGTACTTTTCTGCACAGTTTTCGAGGTGAATAACAGACATTTTTTTCGAGGCAGCATTCTGTTTTTTTTTGCACAGAAAACGAGGTCGTACAGCAGCATTAAATGTTGTCCGTACAGTACAGATTCTGAGAGTGCTGGCACAATTTTCGAGGGCAAATTTTTTGCTGATATTTCTGGCACATTTTTCAAGGAGGTTTGCACAGAAATCGAGGCAACAAAAGCACAAAAACCAAGACAGTCTACTGGTCAAATTTCTGGGTTAAGATAAGTTGGATTTTTTACTGTAAAAATTAATGTCTGATTTTTATCCTGAAGCACAATAAAATCTCTCTCTCTCTCTGACTGGTTTTCCCCGTGGGGGCTTTTCCAGGGCTTGATTTGGCCAAAAATCTCTGAGTCTATCATTTTATGGTGTGTTTGGAAAATGTGTTTTTCAGCCTGTTAGTGTTTTCACTGTGTGTTTAATTGTTCAACAAAATTTCTTAAGTAACTTACAGCCAATGCAAACCCGGCTGTAAGTGAAAACCACGAAATGTTAACATAAACCAGCAAACAGTAAAACTCAGAAAATTTCTACATGGTATCAGAGCTTGGGGGCAGAAAACAGTGATAGTTTGCAGACACAGAAATTTTCAGAACTCAGAAATTTTAGTATTTTACCTTCTGTCAATGAGCAGCACTTTGTTGGGTTGGTGTAGAGATGGCCACAGGTCTTAGATTGGAGGATAGGCTGGATGGGACAAGGAATTGTGTGTCGTGGAAGGCCAGAATTTTACTACTATTGGAGGAGAATGAGTTATGGTTGGATGTAGTTAGGAACACTACAGCTAATCCGATTGTCATACCCGCATCTACAGATGCAGCAGCTCTATCAGCCTTCAACAAGCTGGACTGTAAAGCTAGGAGGATCATTCTAGATGCAGTTAAAGACCACATTATCCCTCACATTTCAGGCAAGGATAGGGCACATGAGATGTGGTCAGCCTTGATCAGTTTGTATGAGAGTTCCAATGAGAACAGGAAAATGGTTCTCAAAGAGAAACTCAAAAGTATAAAGATGAATGGGGGTGAGGGAGTCACAACATATCTTACCAGGATTTCTGCAGTTCAGGATGAACTTGCAGCGGTTGGGGAGAAGGTAGCCCCTACAGAGCTTGTACGCACAACAGTGAATGGGGCTTCAAAGCCCTGGGGTGCATTTGTGCAAGCCATAGTGGGCAGAGAGAACCTACCTGACTGGGAGAGACTTTGGAATGACTTTGTGCAGGAGGAGACCAGGAGAGGTCTTGTACAGGGCAGTACATCTCACAATGGGGTTGATGACGAGAATGTGGCTTTGGTAGCTAAGGGCAAGAAGAAGAAGGGTCCCAAGAAGGGTGGGGCCAAGCAGCACCACCAGCAGCAGCAGAGTGGGAAAAAGAAAGACTTGAGTAAAATCAAGTGTTATGCATGTCAAACATTTGGGCACTATGCCTCACAGTGTCCAAGCAAGAAAAAGAAGAAGGGACAGAGACAGCAGACAGCAGCCTCAGCAGAGGTTGATGAGTTTAGTGATGCATTTCAGAGGGAGTTTTCCCTATACGCTGGACAGATGGAGAGAGAAAGAGTCTCTTTATCCACCAGCACAGATATGGATATGGATAGTGAGCATTCATTGTTGGCAGGTCATCAGGGGGGTCCATCCACTTCTACTACTTGGTATATTGACAGCAGAGCCTCGAGCCACATCACTGGAGCTCGAGAGATGTTCTCGGAGTTATCTGAGACAGGTAGAGATGTGGAGGTTGTCCTTGGAGACAACACCGTTGTTAGAGCTGTTGGTCGGGGGACCATTACATTTCAAAGAGAGTCGATGAGTCTCATGACTCTGAGAGATGTGTTGTATGTCCCTGGGCTGAGGAAGAACCTTGTGTCAGTTTCCACCATTGAGGACAGGGGTCTTGGGGTGTGCTTTTCAGATGGGAGAGTGCAGGTGTATCCCAGGGCTACAGGTATGTCCAGTGCCATGGACATTGGAGTCAGGTGTGGAAAGCTGTACAAGCTCTTGTTTCAGCCACAATGTGCTTTAGCACACAGCAGCAGCAGTGAGCTATGTGAGCTTTGGCATCGGAGGATGGCCCACCTACATCACCCAGCTCTCAGATTGTTGAAGAGCATGGTTACAGAATTACCAGAGTTCAGCACTGAGCAGAGTGATGTGTGCAGGGGGTGTGCTTTGGGAAAGTACACCAAGACTGTTTTTCCGAGCAATGACACGAGAGCTGCAGGGGTGCTATGCGGTCCTATGTCATCTGTGTCTTTGACAGGCTTTGAGTACTACATTAGCTTCATCGATGACTACTCCAGGAAGACCTGGATCTACTTCTTGAGGAGCAAGAAGTCCGAGCTTGTGTTGAGAGTCTTCCAAGGGTTCAAAGCCCTTGTGGAGAAGCAGACGGGGAGGAAGATCCGGATGTTGAGATCGGACAATGGGGGTGAGTATACCTCCAAGGAGTTCGATGCATTCTGCAGACAGGAGGGCATTCAGAGACAGCTGACAGTTCCTTACACTCCTGAGCAGAATGGAGTAGCAGAGAGAAAGAACAGGTCGATTGTGGGGGCAACCAGAGCAATGCTTCATGATCAGGGGTTACCTTTCTTTCTTTGGGCAGAGGCATGTAGCACTGTAATTTATCTGCAGAACAGGAGTCCTCACAGGGCAGTGGGGAGTAAGACTCCTGAGGAGATGTATTCAGGCAAGAAGCCTGAGGTGGACCACTTTCGCATATTTGGCTCGTTGACTTACTCTCACATCCCTTCTGAGAAGAGGACGAAGTTTGATCCCACCGCAGAGAGAGGCATATTTGTGGGATATGACGAGACTTCGAAGCCCTATCGGCTTTACTTACCTAGCTCGAGGAGAGTTGTTGTTCGGCGGGAAGTGAAGTTTGATGAGGAGAGAGCCTTCAAGAAGTCTAGGGAGTTAGCGCAGGGGGAGACACCAACTCCCACACCTCAGTTGGTACGAGCTTCTTCGATGCAGCTATCAGGTCCACAGGTTTCTGGAGTGGCTGGATCACAGGGTACAGGCACAGCTTCTACAGGTTCAGTGATTCAGGTGGCTAGCACTTCAGGGACAGTTTCAGGGACAGGTTCAGGTTTGAGTCCTCAGGTCACAGGTTCATCAGGGACTGGTCCTCGGGGTGTTGGAATTTCTGGTACTGGGACTTCCTCAGATGAGGAGAGCCCAAGTCCAGTTTGGGAGGAGCAGTCTTCAAGGAAGAAGAAGCCTAAGTGGCTTCAGGAGACCTTGAAGGAGGCAGAGGCATTTGGTAGGCCCCCGGAGCAGATCAGGACAGTGGTGGAGCCAAAAAGGCTTGGTGTGGTGCCAGACAGGTATGATATGGCTCTTGTTGCGAGTCTTTGTGACTCTGAGCCATCCACATTTGAGGAGGCTTCCCAGCATCTGGTATGGAGAGATGCCATGATGGAAGAGTACCATTCCATCATGAAGAATGATGCTTGGGAGATAGTGCCGAGACCTGAGGGGAAGTCAGTTGTGACTTCCAGGTGGCTTTACAAGATAAAGCATGCTGCGGATGGCAGTGTGGAGAAGTACAAGGCTCGGTTTGTGGCGCGGGGGTTCTCACAGGTTGAGGGAGTTGACTATGATGAGACATTTGCTCCACTTGCTCGGTATCCTTCTATCAGGGTAGTTATATCTATAGCAGCAGAGATGGGTTGGAAGATCCACCAGATGGATGTGAAGACTGCATTTCTCAATGGTCTTCTGCAGGAGGAAGTATATTTAGAGCAGCCACAGGGATTTGAGATCCATGGGAGAGATTCTCATGTGTGCAGGCTGAGGAAAGCCTTGTACGGACTGAAGCAAGCTCCTAGAGCTTGGTACTCCAGGATTGATACTTACTTAACATCGATGGGATTCCAGAAGAGTGAGGCTGATCCCAACCTATACTTCATTGTGGTTAGAGGAGATCTGCTCATTCTTCTGCTATATGTTGATGATTTATTTATCACAGGTGCTGAGCGTCTCATTGCACATTGCAAGAGAGATCTAGCATCGGAGTACGAGATGACAGACATTGGACTGATGCATTACTATCTGGGGATGGAGGTTTGGCAGGAGCCTGGACATATTTTCCTTGGACAGGGGAAGTATGCAGCTGATATTCTGAAGAGATTTTGGATGGAGGACTGGAGGCCGATGTGTACGCCTATGATCACCAACTGGAAGCAACTTCATGCTTCCGAGGGTAAGTTGGTGGATCCCACTTTATATCGTCAGCTCATTGGGTCATTGATGTATCTGGTCAATACCAGGCCAGATTTGTGTTTTGCGGTTAACACTCTTAGTCAGTTCATGGTTGACCCTAGGAGTGTGCACTGGACTGCCGCAAAGCACATACTGAGATATCTTGCAGGTACGGTGGATTATGGTCTGGACTATAGGGGTTCGGGTGGAGTCAACTTGGTTGGGTTCACAGATTCAGACTGGACAGGTTGTGTGAGGGATCAGAAGAGCACTTCCGGTTGTTGTTTCAGTTTGGGCTCGACAGCAGTGTTGTGGTTCAGTCGGAAACAGAAGTCCGTTGCACTGAGTTCTGCTGAGGCCGAGTATATGGCAGCAAGTCAGGCTACTTGTGAAGCACTGTGGCTTCGCAAGTTATTGGTAGATTTATTTGATCAGCAGCTTAGGCCTACGGTGATCTATTGTGACAATCAGAATTGCATTCAGCTCTCTGAGAATCCAGTGTTCCATGACAGGTCGAAGCACATTGAGATCAGGTACCATTTCATCCGTGACTACATTCAGAGAGGGGCAGTTGAGTTACAGTATATATCCACTGATGAGCAGGTAGCAGACATTCTGACGAAGTCTTTGGGGAGGGGGAAGTTTGTCTTCTTCAGAGACAAGTTGGGAGTGGTGCAGAACACCTTCCTCGGTAAGAGGGAGTGTTAGTTTTTGTACCTAGGAATATGTTCCCTAAGTGACTTTTTGCCTAAGTCACTTAGAAGAGAGAAAAAGGTGACCCTCACATTAAAAGCTACTTAATGAGACTTTATAAAGTTAAAGTCGCTTTTTGATAAAATTAAGTGGGCGAGTAAATTTATTTAAGTGATTTAAATAAATGTGATTTTTACTCTCATTGAATCTTAGCAATTGGATTGGATCTTTTTCCACCGTTGGATTAGATACCCACTTAGGGTTTAGTAAAAAAGGGTTGAGGGAGACAAAACACTTTCACTTTTCATTTTCAGGAGAAGGAGAGTGTGCTGAGAGAAAAGAAAGGGAGAAGGGCACGATTTTCCAGGCAGCCATACAGTAAGGTTTGAAGGGCACAGAAATCGAGGTCAAGCAGGGCACAAAAAACGAGGACTGCATTTATTACAGTCCATACCCTGCACGAATTTCGAGGCTGTACACAGGCCGTACAGCACAAAAATCGAGGTCCGTACGGACTGTACTTTTCTGCACAGTTTTCGAGGTGAATAACAAGCATTTTTTTCGAGGCAGCATTCTTTTTTTTTGCACAGAAAACGAGGTCGTACAGCAGCATTAAATGCTGTCCATACAGTACGGATTCTGAGTGTTGGCACAGTTTTCGAGGGCATATTTTTTGTTGATATTTTTGGCACATTTTTCAAGGAGGTTTGCACAGAAATCGAGGCAGCAAAAGCACGGAAACCAAGACAGTCTGCTGGTCAAATTTCTGGGTTGAGATAAGTTGGATTTTTTACTATAAAAATTAATGTCTGATTTTTATCCTGAAGCATAGTAAAATCTCTCTCTCTCTCTCTGACTGGTTTTCCCCGTGGGGGTTTTTCCAGGGCTTGATTTGGCCAAAAATCTCTGAGTCTATCATTTTATGGTGTGTTTAAAAAATGTGTTTTTCAGCCTGTTAGTGTTTTTACTGTGTGTTTAATTGTTTAGCAAAATTTCTTAACTTACAGCCAATGCAAAACTGGCTGTAAGTGAAAACCATGAAATGTTAACATAAACCAGCAAACAGTAAAACTCAGAAAATTTCTACATATGGGAGTTGGCATGATTTATATTTAGACTGTATTCCATCTATTTTATACATGGTCCTAGCTGTGTCCATATCTCTTGGGGGTCTTCCAACCATATCTTTCCTTTCTTTGCATTAGCCTACCTACCACCAAGTCAACCGAAATAATATGCATGAAGGTGTCAACTATGTAGAAAAGTAGTCTCTAAAATGAAAGGCATAGCCTCTCAAAACTAGTTACAATCACCAATCAAATCCACATGCAGTGGAAGAATAAAATGGATAAAACAACAACTTTACAATATAGAATATGCATGCAAGTTGATGATGCTTTTTTCCAAAAGAGTGCATCGACAATGAGAATTGATGCTATTCTGCCAAAGGGTGCACACATAAAGAGCAATAGTCCTAAATCCCAAACCCTGTAAAACCTAACATGTTACTCCTTGTTCTTCTTCCTTTGCATGGATCAAAAAGTGGGTGAGGATACCCATTTCACAAGTTCATATGCACAACCAGTAGCTATGCCAACTTGAGCCTTCTTATAGTTGCAATATTTTACATACCCAACTCATAATTACCTTACCTGGGGGTCCTATTTCAGTAATGATTCAAGCCGTACATCAAACTGGCATCATGCTTCCAGTCATATTAGCTTCCATCAAAACATTTATCTTGACTCGAGTTCTTGAGCAAGCAATGTAGTAATACATGTCTCGTCAGAGAGAAGAAAGGGCCTGGCGGAAGTTTAAATGATTAAGCTGTGACACTCGTAAAAATTTACCATCAACACCCAGTAAGCCACCCTTCTGAGGTAGTATCAACTTTTTAGAGTTCCTAGTGTCTTGATCTGGAGTCTGCATTTCTTTCATTCGTTTTACAAATTCAAAAAATTCAGCAACTTGGCGAGCATATCTGCAATAATAGAAAACATTCAGTATTCATATCCAACAACCCGGTAAGGGAGAAAACATGATAGACAAAAGTCTGACAAAGAAAAACAAAATATATAACACTAGAACAGGAATCAAATGCCTATTCTTCTACATATTTCTTCTGCTAATGTCCCATGAAAATACGTACCATGAGCACAACTGACAAATATCAAAGAGATGTCCCTCAGTAGGAACCTGGAATAGAAAGACAAAGTATCCAAAACATACAACAAAAAAAGATAAAGAAGTAAAATGTTGCCAGCACCTGACCTTGAAGAAACAAAATGCAGAACAATATTTTTATACTAATTTTGAAGAAAAGCAATAGCAATGCCCACTTGTTACAAAATTAAAACGAAATTTTTAACACAGGTTCAACCCAACACTTGTGTCAGACAAGATTCACACATACTTGGTTATAATAAAGTAGATAGGCCTGCTGAGTGCAACATGCAGGACAAATAAAAAAAAACTAGTCAAGAATATACAGAGTTTATTATTCTCACTGGCATCATGCAACAATACAAACACATGGGTCCTCATGGCCCAACACATTGAATTTAATGCATTTGAACTTAGTTTCAAAAAGAGCTACTCATGTATGTCAGTCAATGATCTCTACCATAATTGATAGCACTAGCCAAGATTTTCATTTGCCTTTATTTAGTTCTCTTTGGAATTCAATTTGTGGTTTGGTGAAACATAAAAATAGCACCATTACAACTGCAAGTTGCAAAAAAAAAACTCTCTACTTGATGCAGAAATAGGCTTCTAACAAGTTTTCCTTCTTAACGTCCCAGATGACAAACTGACTGATGAACAAGACATAATTGAAGACATTTTATGGAAATTTTTGAAGACTTCCACTGGCGAAGGTACTGATTTCCTTGCAGCTAAACAACTTAGTAAGTAGTCAAATTCTTCCAAATTCCTACCAAAATTTTGCATACAGGTAATCCTTTTGTCCTGGCCTCTAGAAAAAGATGAAAAGCTTCAGACTTTACAAGACACAGCAAAGGGAAAATCACAAAGCCCATATCAGTTGTGCCCTGCAAATTTTATTTGGTCCTTTTTCCCATCAGTGGCAATGATCTATCCTGGATGTGCCAAGAGGCTTTGGACACAAGGCCAAACTGGAGGGAAAGTAAATGCATATATTATTATGTTAATATATGAAGGAACATGAAAGGAAACTGTGAGTGGTCAACAACCTATAACTTTGCTTAATGTGACTACTTGAATCAAACATACAGCTGCCCGAAGTGTTCAACCTGAGCAAACAAGGTTTCTCAAAGGCCATTTCATCCTCGATAATCTTATTACTCCTAGGCAAGTCTTGATTGGGCAAAGTAATCCTAGTCAAAAGGCTATTTTTCTAAGGTTGATTTTCACAAGGCATAAAACAAAATTTAGTGGGATTCCATCATCAATATGCTCTAATGGCTGAATTTTTTAAGTTTTCTTTACTGAAGCAGTCAAGACCATTTCTTCAAATTCCTCAACTAGTTTATGTGTCAATGGACAACTATCAACAACATCTCTGCTTCATCATTCCCATCATAAGGGAGTTGCCTATGGCCCCTTGTTTGTAGGCAATAATCTAATTTATTTCTTTCAAACCCTTGTGGTAAAAGAAAAATGCTTAACTGGGCATCATATGACAAGGCTGCAAGTTTTGGAGTAATTAACTATCAGAATGAACAGAATACGATGAGAAATCTAAACACCAAAGCATGACATTATCTTAGGATCCTGCTTACCTTCAGTTGGCCTCCCCAGTAAATATGCATCCTAGGATTCAAGGACAATAAACGAATATTGTGGATGAAATGTGTAATGAATTGTTCTTTGCATATTAGTCAAATAATAAATATGATATGAAACAAAAAACTTCAAGGTGTTGGAGTCTGGACTATAAATGGATTCTATGAATCTATACTAGTTGATAAACATATATGGAATTCTCACACGACTGAACAGGAAGCAAAGAGTTCCCATAGAATCCTCATCATGTCAATTAGTTCCCATGGACCATTACTATATTTAAAAACATGGGTAGAAGAGTTATACCTATCATCATTGATGCTGTTGTCGGTTTCTGCTGGACTAGTGGAATAAAATATCTCACATTAGACAATAAGTTATTGGATTTATGGTTTCTCTTTGCTGGTGAAATCTGTTTCACATTGCTGCGATAAGCATGTGTCTTAAAAATTTCTTAAAACCTTCTTCTTGACAGATGAACCATACCTTTTATGGAACTCCTTCATAGGAACAGAAGAATCTTTGTCCTCCTTATCAAACCTAATCTCCTCTTCATTATTAAAAGAGTAAACATAATTTTGGTTCATAGAAGCTTTGTTTGAGAGAAAATTTGATCCTGCATTCATGGAATTTGTGCCGATTCTTTCAAAGAATATTCCACCTGTAGGAGTTGTTACTGGTGATTTTTTTTTTGTTGAGCTGCTATCCATCAACACTTTCTTGGCACGCAAAAATATTTTCTTGGTTGACGATCCAAATCATTTTTTCAACCCGTTTCATTGATATTTGATGATCCATACTATCCTCCTCAACACCACTTTCCTCTTCAATACAAAAACATCCAACATGCTCCTTGATCATATGAGCTTGCTTTGAAAAGGAGTTGGAGTCCATGTCCATGGATTTCTTTCCCTATATCTCAAAGAGTGTTCCACCTGCAGGAATCCTTGAAGGTGATTTTTTGAGCTTTGTTCCATATGCCCATACTCCATTGATACCTGAACTTGTCTGAAATTTATTAGTTGGAAACCCATGTGCTGTCATGTAAGCATCATTCATTGCATATATTTTCTCCCAATATTCTCCAGAGCACTCCTTGAAGTCCCATGGCATGAGACCAATGAGCATCCAATGGCATAAGTGTTCTACACTTTGAGATTTTACTAGGGGCTGGAGTCATCAAGCCTGCAGGTAAAATCATGCGGTCACCCTCTGTGCCATGATTTTGGGGACTCATCACTTCGAAACTAGGCCGAAAAGGGTGCAATTTTAATGAAGCAGCATGAAGATGATCTTCGTCCTGTAAACAAGCATCAGCAGTGTTACTTCCAGTAGCTTGAAAACATGTACCAATACTATATCCATCCACATGAAACAGTATTACAACGACAGTCTTAAAAAATGGATTCTCAACAATCCAAGCCTGTGGTTTTGGTTTATTGATTTCATTTTTTTATTGCTTCTTTTGCAGTGGTTTCTGTGCTCCTACTGACGTTCAGGAATTCACCTCCGAGTTGAAAAATAAGTTGCCAGCCAAATGCCAAGGAAAGGATTAAACTGACTTTACTCAGGCAGTGAAAGAGATATGTGAGGAGTATGATAATAAAGGTACAGAGAAAGAGGAATTTATGCCAGATATTGATGATGGGAAATCTGGATCATGTATTGATGAAAGCTTTAAAGATTCTGCAGAGAAAGTACAATTTACAAAAAATGATAAAATCCAATAAGCAACTGATGAGTCAGAGGAAATGTTGAAAATGAAAAACGATACATCTAATCAAATGCATTATGAGACTTTTTCCAAGAAACATGATATTAAGAGGGAAGTACATAGGTAGGAAAACTGGAAAAAGACACATGGGGTAGGCGAGAATAAAAAAAATCCTGCTACATCCCTGATATCGTCTGATAAGAAAGAAAAGAAGATGTTCAATTCAGTTCAGGTTGGGCTTAAAAAGCACAATTCATTATCAACATCTAAATCCGACAATATAAGGTCCATACTAAAGATAAAGAAGCCTAGAAGCCATTTTAAGGACCATTTGAGGTCTGATGTTGATGGTGCAGTGCCTACAAGCCATTTTGAGAACCATTTGAGGTCTGATGTTTCTGGTGCAGTATCTTTAATAACTGAGCCAAAGATGAAGACAACAAAGAGAGATTTTAAAAGGTCATCAGAGAGTGAAAGCAATATTCATAATGATGGAGACAATATTTTGAATTTTTCTTCTTATCTTGAAGAAATTAGGATACAATCACCAGATACAGGCGTTATTTCAGAGCAGACCATGAGTGAAAAGCAGTTTGGCCAGAAATGGAAAAGCATGGAAAAATAAATTAGAGGTTCTTGATTAGTGCCTGAAAGTGAGTTCCTAGATCGTAGAAAAAACAATGACAGATAACATTGTCAACAATTTTGAATCTTTTAAACATGGAAACACTGAAGAGAGCACTCAGGTTTCAAACTGTAAAGAAAATTTCAAGGGTGAAAAAGATTTTTAAAATATTCATGAAAATTATGTTCATAATGTCAAAGATCATGTGCTTTCTACATTTATGACTAAAGACAATGAATTTAGGGCAGTTCCAAACACTTCTTTGCATCATAATTTCATTATGAAGAAGAAAATAAAGCTCTTAAAGAGACATAATTCAGGGTTATCAACTCTACCAGAGAGATCAGATAATCAAATAAAGATAAATATTTGCATGGAAGAAGAAAATGTTCTTGAAGTATTATTTGGAGTAGATGAACGAAAGAAAAGGACACAGATCAAGGCAAGGAAACTTAACTTTGATGAACATTTGCATTTGGTAAAAAGGGAAAGAATTGAAGCTGAAGATGAAACCAAGAAAATTGTAGAAGGCTCTAATAAAGGAGTCATAGCAAGTGCCAATGACTAATGGAGAAAATTTAGAATCGGATAATGCTTGTGTTAAATGAATGCCATTTGAGAACTAATAATATCTTAAGTTCTAACAGTCTTGAAACTGAAGCTGATTTGCCACATGGTCAGATGTCTTCAATTTTTATGGAAAGGCCTATGTGTTTTCCACCAAAGGCTGAGAAATATTGCTTGTGAAGTAGCCTACCGAGTGATGAAGTTGCCCTGCCTCCCTCTAAACGACATCACTGGGTTTAGGAAGCTATGTCTACATGTATTGAAGAGACTGCAACTGCTTTAGTGGAGCCATTGGAAACTGGTGTGACTGGACAGGATGATGCATACAAGCTTTCTGCAGATGAAAAATCTTATACTAAATGCTTTGATAATTACAAGAAGTCAGTTAAGGGAAATGAGGAATGTGTCAAAGTAGACACATTGATCCAAAAAGAAGCAACATAAACATGAGGTAGTAAGAAACCTATGGTGTCTTCCGATTCATATCAATCCTTTATAAGGTTTTCTTCAGAACCTGCTAAATGGGTAGAGGAGAAGCAGATGGATCCATGGTTTGAAGATTCAATGTCCTCAAAGCATGTGGATAAATGGCAGATTGGAAATAAGGATGAGAGGAGTGTACATGCTAAAATGTGTACTGAATCATTGGCTGATCCAAAAATGGAAGAACAAAAGCTACAGAGTGACTGCACTAGTGCTTCCTTCTCCAAAGAAGCAAGATGTTTCAAATTTAGCTTCAAGGAAAGTCAATTCAATCAGCACACCTCCTATCAAGGATTATGTTGCACAAAAGGGTGAGGCTGAGCAATATGAATACAAGTCAAAGGGCATTAGGGTGAATAAATATTGTGCGACCCCAACAAAGAAAAATAGCAGAGGCCTTAATAAAGATCATGGGAAGTCTGGCTCAGAGAGGTTTAACCAAGGGAAATTAGCTAAGCAGTTGTCTGTTTGCAAGCATGAGAAAGTTTCCCCTATAAAATATGGCACTGAACCTTCATTAAAAAAGGTGACAAGTTCATCAAAATTTAAGGTGAAGATAAATGGTACTACAACAATGAAATTGGATGGTTTGTCACTATATAGAGAGTTGAATTTAGAAAAAGCAAACAAGCTTAGACAAGTGTAAGTCTTATATTAATTCAGTTGTGTTTCAAATTACAGTTTTTTGCCTTTTGTTGGATGATACATCAAGGCATAATTTCATTAGTGTACAAAAATATCTATGAGAATCACATGTAACTACTAACTTTCAAAATACAACAGGGAAGAAAGGGCACCTACAACCAACCATCACCAAAACTTCAAATCACTTCCAATAATGATGGCTACCTTCAGACCTCTCTTTTCTCTGTGTCTTATCAAGTGTAGCATAAGCCTCAGGCCATGCATGCCTTCTTTATGGAGGCATATAGTTTGAACTACCTGGGCTTTGAATTTGAGGGGAATAAATTCCAGGGCTTGGGGATGAATACTGTAATGAAGTGTGAGGAGAATACTGTCCATAAGGGCTCCAACCATGCTCACCATGTCTTGAGTTTGTAGTTGTAGCATGCATACCTCTTGGAGAATTGTCGTAAAGAGGAGTTCTCTATCCATTGTCAGATACATACCTGGTTAGACTAGGGATCCAAGGGAAGGGGTATCTAATTGGATTCCCACTTATGCTTCGTGGTTCAAAGTAAACAACATGTATACCCGATCTTTCCAAATCCAAACCATTGTTTCCCAACAATCCGTAATGTAGGGGGAAGGGTTACCCTGTTGAGTTTACCTATTAAAATCCCTGCATGCAAATGTACACAGATGTCCTAGATTTCTTCTACTGCAAAATCAAGAACCTAAGTCACCTGGTTAGTGAAAAAATATGATAACTCTTTAATAAAGACAATTATCATTTATGTGAATATCAGTATTACTTCATTTATTGAAACAAAAAATAAATACAATATATTTCAACTTCAAATTTGAATAAAAAAGGTCAAATTGAATACATATATGGTTTTGTTTTTATATCCAAGGGGTTAGTTCAACAAGTTGTAGCCAATATTTTTGGTTTCATTGGGATAGTTTCATGCTAGCAATCAAGATGACATGCACATAAATCAATAGCCATTACATAACTAGTTCCAAAACCTTCTAACAAAATACAGGCATAGGAATATATATAAGAGAAATGCTGCATATATTTTTTTGGGATATTGTATTTAGTTTTTGTCAACAAACTAAATTCTCATCCACACTTCTTGTCATTGCTTTTCTTAACTGTATCAAGCAATAATTTAGTATATTTCTTACTTCTTATTACACTGTATATTGTAAATTTGTCCAATTTTTGTAACCCTTCATGGTAGTATAAATTTGAAAAATTATGTTAGGCATCATTTGAAATAGAATAGATTAGTTGCTTAAATGCATAGAATGTGAAACATTTGTTGCTTCATGTGAGCTACTGAAATCCTTAAAAAAAAGAGAGAACATACTACGGCTAGAAATTTTGGACTGCCTGAGATCTTTAAACTGCGGATGCCTTGATTGCAAATTGTCAAAACAACGCTCAAAAGATATATTAAAAAATACTAAGAAAGACGATGCTGAACTTACATATCTATAATCCACACTAATGCAAATCAGTAAAATCTGCTGGCCAAAGAAATATGACTGCCCACAGCCTCTGGAAAGATTTCCAATTGTGGAAATGTCCACTCGAGCATGAGAATGCAAGTTCGCAACATTTATTGTAGGTGAAGCTGCCTTTTTTGTAGAGATGGGAAGTTCTTGAGATTCAATCACAGAAAATATTGTTTTTCCAAAGATGATAAAGTCCACCACCTCCCAAATTTCCAATGATAACGGGATTTAGATACATACTGCAACTTGTTATTAAAAGTAGCAATGCTTGATAAAAAAATCAAGAGAACCACCTATCCATTCAGAGAAGGTGATCGCTCCCAATGAATAAACAGATCTCCAATACTTTGATATCCATTCTCACCTCCAATTATCTCCATCACATGAAAATAATTTTTATACATAATATATTATTACTGAACTTAGGAGTAGATAGCAACATAGTTAATTATTCTCTGTCCTCTAATTGCTCTTCTTCATCAACATTGGCATCCTGGTATTGCTGATACTCAGACACCAAATCAATCATGTCTCTCAACCTCGGTGAACTCCATTTCAACCCGTGTACCAATGAAGAAAATCCTTTCTTTTGAACATGACAGTGAATTTTTCACTGATTCTCCTGAACATCTCTTGAACGAAGGTAGAATTTGCTATAAAAGTAGATGACATTGTCAATCCTGTGGGAGGATTGTCACAGACACTGGATTTGACATTGTTGGGAATCCACTCAACAAAATAAGATGAGTTTCTATTCTGTACATTCATCATCTGTTCGTCTACTTCTTTGGTGCTCATCTTTCCTCTGAACATTGCAAATGCAGTGAGGTACCTGCCATGCCTGGAAACAGCTACACACATCATGTTCTTTGCATCCCACATTTGTTGGGCTAGTTCTAGTATTGTAAGGGTACGACATTGCTGAGATCCCTGGGACGTAAGAGGGGCAAAACCCACCATGAAAAAGTGCAGACGAGGGAATGGAATCAGGTTGACACTTGACAGCATGTTTCCGGAAATCAGAGTTCAACTGACCAGGAAACCTTATGCAACATGTAACTCCACTCATAGTGGATGAGATGAGGTGATTCAGATCCCCAACTGCATCAAACAAACAAACACACATTGATAGCAGGGATACAATAAGTCCTCAGGACAATTTATCAACATAACAATACAATAAGCATTGAAGAGCAAATGTGAAATACACCCCGATCCACTAAGAGTAGATTTCTTAAATAACATATCAAATAAGCCCTCCCCAGTCTACAAGTTTCTCTAATCACTGATACACCAAGACCAACATATGTATAAATTTCCCAGACAAAGTAAATTTCTGAAAATAGGAGTTATAGTTTTATTCAAAACCTATAAATCAAAATAAAGCCAGCATCATTAAGATAGATATAGTCAAATTCACTAAATGCATCGATAAGGTGTCTTTCCCATAGCAATATAGCGCTCTCTCTTTATATAAAGATAAGACTATTACACCTCATAGATGCATTTGTTTCCTCTAGATTAATTTGCATTTATCTTATGAATTTATTCCTCAAAGAGGTTGGTTAAATTGCTACAAAACCCTGAATCCCAATGTGGCTCGAGAGCGAGTGTTGGAAATCCCCAAAGCCAATTGTGACTTAAGAGAGAGTGTTCGGAAATAGCATTTCAAACTTTCCAAGCCAAGTTGCCATGATGGAAAGGGCCTGTAGGTCAGCAAAAGTTGAATGCAAGAAATTTTACTAGAGAATCTCAGCAGGCTAGAATGGTGAAAATCAGAAATCCTGAATCATTGGTCTAAAACTTCTCTCCATGACCTAAGCCATCTCAGAATAGAATTCATTAGTAAACCACGAAGTTGCTAAATGGATATAGAAAGGAAGCAATACAATTAACAAGCAGAATAAGAAATGCAAGTGCTTTATACAGAGTCCTGTATCTCAAAGCATGCAAATGCTTAAACACATGAAAAGTGAAAACCCAGTTTAGCACCATAATGCTCAAAATTCATAGGAATTTATAAGAAAAATATCTACCAATTAATGCCCTGGTTAATTTTGGGTCTACAATCAGACAGGAAAACATAGAAATTTTAGTACATTTGCCATATTCATCAAAGAAGTTATGATAGAAACTTCCATTTAGTGTTCTAAGGACCATCAATGGGTTGAAAACTAAAACCATTCTCAATGTTAAAGAAGAGATCAAGCTTCCTATTTACTTGATATGTTCCAAACATTCTCTGCACTCAAATAAAGACTAGCATAGATCCATCTCAGCTTTGCATCTATTAAGCACAGAAAGGGATTAAAAAATCCTAGAGTTGCAATTCTAAATGGTTTTTAATTTCTCTCGATGGATAATTGATTCAAGTTTAAGAGATACCTGTGCTAGTTTATTTGTAATTTGTGTTTAAATATTGCAAGTGTTGAAGATCTTCCCCACCCTGGCTGTAAAACATTTGACAAGTTGCAGTACTGAAAACTACATGTCAGGAATAAGAGTACAGTCTCACATGTTGGAGTGGCAATTTTGAGTGTTCTGAAGCATATATCATACAATGCTTCATTATCCAGTACCATACATTCATCTGCATTCTCCATGAGTTGATGAACCGAAAGTGTGGCATTATAAGGCTTTACAACCATGTCAGACACCTTGGCGGATGGGAAAACTGAGAATGTAAGCATCATCCGATCCAGGTACTCCTCTATGATTTTAGATATAATTAGCATGCCCATTCCTGATCCAGTTCCTCCTCCCAGAGAATGACAAACCTGAAAATCTGCAAATAAATATCACGAGTTTATATTTTCATGACAAGATCACCTCAAATAATTATTGATTGGTATGCTACATCTAAACAAAATGATAGGCTAATCAAGGATCATACTGCATAGGAATTCATATGAACAGTTACTGATCAGTATGCTACATCAAATAGAATAGAATTAAGGGTCAATTAAGGGTCCTTGCAAAATCTTACAACAGAAAGGAATTGGTATATTTATAATGCATTATGCTAGCAGAAACCCTTGCATTCAATCATATTTCTTCACCTCTTTACACCACATTGCATTGAATTATAAAATTGCAAACTCATTCCATGCCTAGACAAGATCTCCTCAACTATAAATTTATATGCAATTATTTACAAAACATTACATTGATTTATTATATTGCAAAGTTGTTCCATGTCCATGTTGAAGATGATATTTTCTCCATTATATTCAAATATGTTCTCCAAGATGATCTACAAAGGGTTTAATGAGATGTATGTTTTTAAAGTAACATGGAATTTTAGGCAATTGTTACCATTTTCATTGGCCAAGTTCAAGGCTCAAACATCAGGGATTTTCAGGTGTGGTTGAGAGGGTGCCAGCATCAACAGACCAAGAATCAAATTGATGAACCATATCCCAACCAACATAAGCTTTTTCTCTCCTAGTGACCAGGTATTTTTCCAAATCACCTCCCACTTAGAGAAAGGGTTCTTCTTTGTGTGACGTAAGAAAAAGACATATCCTACCAAAGAGGCGTCGGTTCATTAATGCAAGCTTATGAACTGATTGTAACAATCTTACCTACACAGAGACAAGGAAGCCTGAAATGAAAACTAATGACCTAATAGGCTTATTGTAACAACTTTACCTCCATAGTGGCATGAACGCTTACAGGATGGATAGGAAAATAAGAGATTTAAAAATTTGATGTAAAAACGTCTAAGTAACGAAAATATTGAAATTCTGTAATGCACCCAAATGACTATCACTGGAAGAGTGTTATTAATAAATTTAAAAAAAATTGGAAGAGTGTTATTCATAAATTTTAAAAAAAATGGCAAACTTGGTTTGTAGTAAGATGCAATTGGATAGTTCATCCTATGTCATGACATGTTATTCTACCAACATGCATATCAGACCCAAGTTGAAATGAATCTGTGCTATTATACATACTCCATAACACTATCCAAATTTCTGGAGGAAAATTAAGAAAATGATAAAACGTCTAAATCAGTTCCTTCACATCATTCTAACAGATTCAAAACCTATCCAGATTCGAAACATGATAGATATTGAATTTCCATCCTGGATATTGGTTGACATTGAGACATGAATTATATTATATTGTCAAATAACAAGCCATATGCTGGAAGCCCCTTAGCACAGATCCATCTGAAGTCGGATCTGTGATATGCACTCACAGGAAGCTGTATATCATGTTCTAGAGTTCATATATAATGTACCCAATGCACTGTCTAAATCCAATGCATCCTTCTACATAAATGCTAGATATAAAACTCCCAAGATCTGCAAATTGGAGCTATACGCACTAGACTAGATTCAATGCAGTAATGCACCCAAAACTCAAATGCATGATTATACACATGGGCAAAGACACAAAGAACTTATCGAACACCCAAACCTATGCCCAAAAATGCAAAGTTCAGATTTTAGTATGCAATTGCAAGAAAGGTGAAAATAAAAGTCAACTGATCTTTATTGATGGTTAAAGTGAGGTGCTTCGTAGCCCACATAACTAAAATACCACGAGAAACTTTTCCCTGGTGGGTCAATCCAGGGAAATCAGTTGTCAACAACACTAAACAATAAACATGAATTTTACCCCTCCCTCCCCCGAAAAAAACACAAATTACCTTGAAGGAAATCGCAATTCTCGACCTCTTTGCGAACGGCATCAAGAACAAAATCAATGAGCTCGGCCCCCTCGGTATAATTCCCCTTGGTACAGTTGTTCCCAGCTCCATTATGGCCGAAAACAAAGTTATCGGGACTGAAAATATGACCATAGGGCCCCATCGAATGATATGGTACATTCATCGGTCCATTCATTCGGCAGAGGTATTTTTTGTGCGAAGCTGGGCGGGAACATCGGAAGAAATCGGCCCTGCAAACCGACGAAAACCCTGAAAACCCTTCAAATTACCCACGAAAATACTGCAAACCCAAACTCATGAAAACCTTGTTTGTGCCCTCGGCGAAAACCATTTGCATCTCCTGCAAACCCACGAAAACCTGTGTGTGCCCTATGTTCCCTCTCTCCGTGAAAACCATTTCCATATGGCAAAGATTTGAAATAAACTAGCAATTGTACCTAGGGGCGCAATAAAAGAACGCCGTGTTGTAAGCTAAGCAAGGAGATGTGGCCATATACAACAAGAAATACAATTTGAAGTGTTGAATCACAAATTTTAGTAAATAAAATCTTATGATTGATACAATAATTTAAAACATTATATTCTTCCGGTGAAATACTACATTCATTGTTTTTTCTCGATTATGTTGTTTTTCACAAGTTTAATGGGATTTGAGTATGAAGTTTGACCTCTACCATGGACTAAGATAGAGAAATCCATTTTTTTTTTATGGTTGAGTAAAGTTCGTAAAAAAATTTAAACTTTTATTTTTTTAAATTAAATAGTTGTAAATTGGAAAAAAACTGCATAATAAAAGTTAAGGTCTTTCGATTACGTGGAAAGCCATAAACCTTACATTTATAGATCACAAAGACTATTGTTGATAACAATAGTCAACCTTGCAATGGCATCGAAATGGTTTATTCCTTTATTGTAATTGTGTCACCCTCTATGTCCTCTTCTTAAGCTACATAATTTTGAATAAAAATCTACCTTGCAAGTTGCAATGCCATCGAAGTGGTTCATTCCATTATTGTGATTATGTCACCCTCTATGTCCTCTTCTTAAGCTACATAATTTTGAATAAAAATCTACCTTGCAAGTTGCAATGCCATCGAAGTGGTTCATTCCATTATTGTGATTATGTCACCCTCTATGTCCTCTTCTTAAGATGCATAATTTTGAATGAAAATCTTAAAGATGATAAGTCACAATAAGCCCATCAAGAGACATATATAGAGGTATGGGCATATATCCATTTAAGTTTAGATCATAACAACTCATCCATTAAGATCTAATAAATAGGTGTAATTGATTTTGGGTCTATATTCATTTTAGTTTAAATCATAATAGCTCACCCATTGAGATATAGTTTAAATCGTAATAGTTCACCCATTGAGATCTAATAACAAAAGTGATTAGAGTAAACACTCCCTAGCTCATAGGTTTGATTAAAAAACATTATAGTCTTTAGCAATTTGTTTTAGGAGGTGAAAATTAACTAGCTTGATGGGTAGGCTTTAATAAGATGGTGGCTGTGCAAGAAGCTAATGCCCAGCTACTGTCCCATTAAAGCCTGTTCAAAGTGCATTAATGATGAGCAATGTATCTTTTTTTTTGCTTGCGTTGCATTGGATTTACTGATACAACTATAATTTAATGGGATGGTTGCTGAACAACAAGCCATTGCGCAACCACTGTCCCATTAAGTGCATTAATGATGAGTAATGTATCTTTCTTTCTGCTTGCGTTGCATTGGATTTACTAATACAGCTATAATTTTCTTTGTGTGTTTCAATTTGAAAAAATAACTAATAAAGTGACATATTTACACAATCCAATACTGATAATGCTTAGCTTAATGTTAAGAACCTGATCCTTAGAGTTAAGCACATTTATTATTCACACTATTATTTAAAAATAAATAAATAAATAAAGTGACATATTTACACAATCCAATACTAATAATGCTTAGTTTAATGTTGAGAACCTGATCCTTAGAGTTAAGCACATTTACTATTCGCACTATTATTTAGAAAAAAATAAAAATAAAGAGTGAATAGGAAGATTAATGGAGAAAAAATATTTATGGCTTATAAGAAAGCATTGAGTCGTTCACTCTTAAATATGTGTCCTTCGTTGGCTTTGTGTTTAGTAATTTGCATGTGTACCTTGTGTGGCACCTCTACCTCGTGTTCTTAGGGCTTGTGCAAGCTATGTCACTTTGTTTCCATGGCATTTGAATGTTTCATGAGGATGATATTTCTATTGAATTCCCTGTGTGGACTCTTTGTTTCCATAGCATTTGAATGTTTCATGAGGATGATATTTCCATTGAATTCTTTGTGTGGATTTGATGCTTGGAGCTAGTGCGAAGACTAGTATCCTTGGAGATAGGTGAAGACTAGTGTGGACTTGTAACTTGTATATATATCATCGTATTCTATCGACCTGGACTTGTGATAGACCTATGTGTGGTCTACGTGTTGAATATTTCCATCAGGTGAGCCTTTCTCTGCCTCAATCCTTTCATCTTATGAATCTGCATGTGAGCTAGAACCCTGATTACGATGCCATACTCCATTTCCTCGAGCTCACCCTGGGTTTCTTTATTACCCTCCTAGCAGTCATACGTTTTGGCATATTTAGTATAAACCTTTTTTCTTGGCCCTGTACCAGTTCCTATAAAACTGCCTCCACGCCTCCTCGCTAATGTAGTGATCATACCACACTGCATTAAGGGTTCTGAGCCCTCTAGGTATCTTTATATAACCAACAACGCCCACAATCACCATGGGTGGGGTCTTGATTAGTGCCATGGCCTCGCAGGTCTCCTTCCTGTGAACTATGGATCCAGATTTATTGACTTCTCTTGAAAATCGTGGTATGAGCTTCCTAGAGCTGCGAACCCTAGATTGCTATCAACCATAATCTCCTCCTTGTGACGTCTCTTGATGAATTGTGTGGGCTGCGTGAGCTCACTCTGTGCAATTAGTGCTGCAACTTGGAAATTAAATGTGGAGTTGCAATATACTTTTAATTAATATTCCCTGCTATGTAACATAGGGAATATTGTAATCCACTAAGTTTTGAAAGCTGTGTAACATATGGAACAGTTTTTTATGCCATGATTTTTCATTTTATTTCTAGTCTTTTCCTAAGTTTTAAAGCCAACCATTTTATGGTCTAAAATAACTTTTCGTTTGCTCGAGCCTGACAAACCTGCTTGCTCTCACATCGGCTGCCACATCCAATGCATTGACAGTGTTGATTCACTGCATTGCACCTGCTCACCCTCCATCTATACACATATGCAACAACTATTCTTATCTACCATCTGCCATGCATGCAACTTTTTGTTGTACACATATGCAACAACTATTCTTATCTACCCATCTGCCATGCATGCAACTTTTTGCTAGGTGTTGGTTTTTACATGCAATTCCACGTGATGCCCAACTCCCTATTGGGCGGTATGAACAACGACAAAAGTACGGTGGATTTGGTAATAGGGATGATCGTGATCGTTAGGGAGGTGGTCCTGACCATGAAAGGCAACATGATGAAGACCGAGCTAGAGCTGCTGATAGATGGAGGAGGCCTTCAAAACCTGATTTACCGCCTTCAAAACCTAATTTACCACCACACATTAAAATTGAGGAACAGGCTGCGTAAAGGTTCTGCAGCTATCTTTCCCACTGCACGATGGCTTACATTGACCAAGGATTTTGTTGCTTTGCCTGCATAGATTTTTATGAGATCAATGAGTAAGTTTGTCATTGAGCAATGGAATTTTCCTTCAAGTGACACGGAATTGAGATATGTTAGTTTTTTGGTTGCAGAGCATATTAGAGGTCTTTAATTTGCCTATAAATATTATGTAGAAATAAAAATCTAGTTACTTTTAATATTTTCTGGTATTTGAACTAAGTTTTGACATGTATTAGTTTGAAGTTCTTTCTATTAATCAAGGGAGCATACTTCTGGTTTCTTGCGTGCAAACTTGTTATGGACATTGAAAGGGATTTACAAGTATTTGCGAAGAGGTTTTATAAAAGCAACAAGTAGCAATAATTATATACTAGTTTGTCTGCTTTTCGTTAGATACCCATCTTCCGCCATCTGCGAGTATATTTGTTGGGATACTTGTGCATTCTTTTGGAAAATTGAAGTTTTTCATTGAGGTGGAATTTAGTTGATCACTCATTTTTGTTGCCTTCAATTAACACACAATTGAGATTTGTCAGTTTTTAGTTGTGAAGCATACTGGAACTCTCATTTAGTTTACCAATGACAATTAATGTAGAAATAAGAATCTAGTAACTTTTTTTAATTTTAGTTTGGAATTTGAACTAAGTTTTGACATGTATTGATTTGAATTTTCTTTCTAATTACAGAGGGAGCATATCTCTGTTATCTTGCATGCATATCTGTTATAGACATTAAAAGGGATGTATTAGTATTGGGTATTGCTTTTCTAAAAGCATTTAGGAGCAATAATAATATACTAATTTGTCTTCTCTCATTTCACTAACTGAACAGCTAAAGAGCTCTGCAAGATGGTGTACCTGGTAAGGTTTCTCCTCGAGGCTCCGCAGTGTCTCCTGCTTTTGGGCCTCCAGCTTCTCGAGAGCCAGGGCAAGCTCCTTCAAACTGCGTGTCATGGATCAGATCGTGATCTGCTATCGCCACCAGGAAAGAAGAGAGCTTCATATTTTGGAGAATCGGGGCCAAGGGCCCCGTTGGATTGACGATGGGATGGTCCTTGGTGCTGCCCTTTGGCAATGCAAGACTGATCAACTTGTCTGCCACTTCAATACTAAGCAAAGCTATGTCGGGAGGGGTTTCGATCTCTGATCTGCTCCTCTGCTCTCTCACAAATCTCGGGTGTATCATGATGCCCCCACACAGCATGAGGGGATGTAAATGTTCCATGTTTGCTGCACGAATGGAAACCTCATGCACCAGGTTTCCACCTGCGCTATCTCCCATCAGAATACACCGCCTGAAATCCCCAAATGGACTTAGCCATGAGTCTTCCGAGTCCCCGCGCACTAGACAGTGAAGCCATTCAAGAGATTCCATCGCGTCTTCACATGTCGCAGGAAGACGGTGTTCGGGCGCTAGACTGTAATCTACTGAAACGCACATCGCCCTGCACTGCTTCACAAGTCGACTGAGAAATGCATTTGAACCTCTCGAAGTAGCACTTCCAATACAAAACCCCCCACCATGGAAATGAAGAAGAATGGGATATTTCTCCACTTGGCCCATCTCTGTCGAGGTTTCAGGCAAATAAATGAGAGCCCAGATGCCCGTCTGAGGATTGATCACCAAATCTCTGGTTGCAACTCCATCCACAAATCCCTGAGAAGCATTCACAGGTGGATTCTGAGCGTTGACAGGACGCTCGATTGAACCATCACTGTAGATCCGAATTACACCAGGAATTTCATCAATAATTTGCTTCCTCATTTTTATAATGCTTAATCTGACCTGCCTGTTCCAAATGAAGCCCCCTTCGTCATTTCATTGCATCTATTGCATCCGAGAGGTAGATGGAGGCAGTATCCATGGCTTCCTTCAACGGAGATGCCATTTCTGTCGGGATGTCTGCCGTGCATTCCGCCCCTGCAGTCAGACCTTCCGTGGGCGGTAACGGCAGTTCCAGCAGATCGATCCGGCCCGGCCAGTCCTGAATCTGCTATCTCCCATCAGAATACACCGCCTGAAATCCCCAAATGGACTTAGCCACGAGTCTTCCGAGTCCCTGCGCGCTAGACAGTGAAGCCATTCAAGAGATTCCATCGCGTCTTCACATGCCGCAGGAAGACGATGTTAGGGCGCTAGCCTGTAATCTACTGAAACGCACATCGCCTTGCACTGCTTCACAAGTCGACTGAGAAATGCATTTGAACCTCTCGAAGCAGCACTTCCAATACAAAACCCCCCACCATGGAAATGAAGAAGAATGGGATATTTCTCCACTTGGCCCATCTCTGTCGAGGTTTCAGGCAAATAAATGAGAGCCCAGATGCCCGTCTGAGGATTGATCACCAAATCTCTGGTTGCAACTCCATCCACAAATCCCTGAGAAGCATTCAAAGGCGGATTTCGAGCGTTGACAGGACGCTCGATTGAACCATCGCTGTAGATCCAAATTACACCAGGAATTTCATCAATAATTTGCTTCCTCATTTTTATAATGCTTAATCTGGCCTGCCTGTTCTAAATGAAGCCCCCTTCATCATTTCATTGCATCTATTGCATCCGAGAGGTAGATGCAGTATCCATGGCTTCCTTCAACGGAGATGCCATTTCTGTCGGGATGTCTGCCATGCATTCCGCCCCTGCAGTCAGACCTTCCGTGGGCGGTAACGACAGTTCCAGCAGATCGATCCGGCCCGACCAGTCCTGAATCTGTAAGGATGGCTTGATTCTGGAAATGTTAACAGGAGTGGAAAGGAAGGAAACGGTGTGGCCATGAATTGCAAGAGCCTTTGAGAGCTCTAAGAAAGGATTTATGCGGCCCTACGCTAACCATGGAAATAACAGAAAGTGAAGCTTCTTCATGCCATTGTGACTGTCCATCATAAACCTCGAGGCAGTATCACCGCCTAAGAATGTCGGCAGGGCAGAGATTGCAGAGATTATGTGCATTGATGTGCATTCAAGGGGCAGTTCAATTGACAGAGAAATGCCAGGCAGCCAGCAGATAAGGATCAACGCATCAACGCAGTAGATTTCCCCAATCGTCAGACAAAATCATCCTACGGATGAAAATGAAAAAAACATTAATTGGGGGGAGTTGACTCCCATTTGTTAAACGCCTTACGGCGTAAAAATCCTCAACGTATTGGGGTATTTATATACTAAATAATATAAGCCCTTATACCCTTATTATATGGTCAATATATTGTTTTGAAACTTTTTAATCCTCAATATGAACGAACCTGTTATAATATTGGTCCCTCATCGACGCTCTTGTGACTTGGTTCAGTTCAAACACAAACGACGGTTAAGTATTCCAAGAAGCAAACTTAAATCACCACAACAACAGGTCAACCTGCACCACCCTCCAAAACTGCTTCCTCTCCTATTGCTTTCGCTGAAGTCAATGCGGTTCAATCCACCGAGTCTTCAGGAAGAAAAAAGAAAGGAAATAATAAATCAAAAAACCCTGACAATCAACAGGAAGGTAATAAACCACAACATCCTGATGCAGATTCAAAAGGTAAGAGGAAGGTAAAATATCCTTGTTTAATCTATGGAGGTGATCATTTCACCAAAGAATGTCCTCGTCGTGAGGAAATTAACAAAAATTTTGAAAAAATCACCCACCGCAGGAGTTCTCAAAGACCCTTTCCCTTCCCAACAATAATTGATTGATCATCAATCCTTGCATGAACCTCCTTCATCCACTAATGAAGTCAGAATGATGTCTAGTGAAATGATTAACTTGAACACAAGATGACATAGTTATGACCCTCCTCTAGAAAGGAAACTCGATGAAGTTTCATCTGAAAAACCTTCAATTTCCACACCTCCTCCTAATAATGGTCTTCATATTGAAAAACCTATGCCCGAAGCAATATTTCTCCCACCCAAGAGTACTCTTCGTAAGTCCATCATCAATCCTAACGCACATGTTTCCCAATACAAACACGAGGAGTAGACCCATCCTCAGTCTGATTTGAAATTGTTGCGGACAGATACTACTGTGATCCCAATTACTGTATTAGGGGAAATCCCTAATTCACAAGGGGTTTACATTTACACGAAGATTCTCAAAAGGCAGGGCAGGTAGCTTCTCGGGTTCAGCAGGGATATGAGGATTCTAGGCTGCTCCTAATATATTGACTATAGCCCTAGGTGGGCGTAATAGGTTATGTTATTACATTAAAACCTGCCAGCCAACCTGCATTATTTCCTTATAGAAGATTTGGACCAAGCACCCTGCGCTATGTTGGCCCTGGAAGTACTCCAAACTTGTCCCACCTAGTGAAAAAATTTGCTCGCAGCACTTGGAGCCATGTATCCTGAAAACAATAATATCATTGCTTTCAAACTGGATGATTTTAAGACTGGGATCTCACATCAGTTGGATTTCCAGATAACTACTAAAATGTCTAGGAAGAGTATCCGTCATACCATTTTGGACGAGGGAGCCTCCACTTTGGTCATGTCTTTGTCTTGTTGGAGAGCCATTGGTTCTTTTGAAGTTAATCGTTCACCTACCACTCTCAAGGCTTTTGATGTTCGCAACTTTCAACCCTATGGATTACTGCCTACTATCTAGGTCAAATTGGGGGGGCAATCAGTCTCCATTCATATTGAGGTTGTTGACGCCCATTTGGATTATTTATGCTATGCAAGCTATAGCATTGAACATTTTTCAGATCATCCAGTTCCCATTCCAAGGAAGGATTGCCACCATATATCATTTATATTTCATCACACCTAGTGTTATTTCCAACGATGCAAACATCGTCCCACTTCTGAATACCCCATGGTATTAGGACATAGGAGTAGGTCTTATCAAAGATTCTTCACTCATGGGAGCCTTTCCATTACCAACTCCTCCTGCTACTTTGCAAACTGCATCTATTAATATGATTTCTAACACTATTTTAGACAAAGGAAAATCCATTTCTGAAGAATCAACATCACTTACCCCTTTTGAAGAAGTTTACAATGCAATACAATCCACCAGTGACCCTACCATCAACGACCATTTTTTGATGGCCTCAGATCGCTATCACCTTCCATATTGGCTAGACAACCCCCCCCATATCTAGATTACCTTTCACATACACTTCCTACAAATGAATCCATTATGGAATTAATGTCACTTGAGGAGATGCCTTGGGAAGACCTTCATCATCGATCTTATTTCCTCCCCCCATGCCATATGGTAGAAGAGCACTTCGCAATAGATGTTTCATCTGATATAGTGACGGACCCTCAGACTCCGATCCTCACTCGTAGTGTCGAGTATGAAGGAAATTCTTGCAATATTACTAAAACCATGCCCATAGACATATCAATGAAACTAGGTATTTCAAAGAACATTTTATAGGCCAAAATTCTTCATCCTTCGAGGTTCAATCAGATACGGCCTTATTTAATTAATTTCGAGATGTCTTTGTGTGGACATACAAAGAAATACCAGGGATTGATATCTCTATTGTTGTTCATGAGATCAAAACCTATCCCAGTGCCAAGCCTGTCCCCCAGAAATTACGACAAGTACATCCACGGAAACCAACAACCATTAAGGAAGAAGTTGAAAAACTTTTGAAGGCTGGTTTTATTTACCCCGTGCCTTTACCTGAATGGGTGTCCAATATAGTCCCTGTGAAAAAAAAGCAAGGTACTATTAGGGTTTGTATCGATTATTATCAAATAATCGATATTTGTGCCGGAAGCGTCATCTTTTCATTCATGGATGGATTTTTTGGCTATAATTAGATAGAGATTCTCCCGTAAGATCAACACAAGACAACTTTCATTTGCCTATGGGGGATCTTTGCCTATCGCAATATACCTTTTGGCTTAAAAAATGCTGGCGCTACATTTTAACGCGCCATGTCATATGCCTTCAATGATATCAAACACGTTGTGGAACCTTCTCTCGACGACCTACCTGCTCATTCCAAGCAGTGGGATATCCATGTCGATCATTTAAGAGTTATTTTTCTCAGATGTCGTCATTTCAATATCCGTTTGAACCCCCACAAATGTGTTTTTTGTGTCGAAACTGGCAGATTGCTTGGTTTCATCATCTCTAAAGATGGAATCCGTATCGATCCTTTGAAGATCGAAGCTATTCTATCCCTACCCGCACCAACAAATGTAACTGAACTCAAATTTTGCAAGGGAAGGAAATTTTTTTACATCGTTTTGTCTGCAATTATGCAGAAAGGACACATGGTTTCATGAGGTTGCTTAAAAATGATACACCTTTTGTCTGGGATGATTTTCCACAGCGCGCGTTTGATAATCTCAAACATGCGCTTACCCATGCACTTGTGTTGCAACCACCTGATTACACCAAGGAATATTCCTTGTACGTGGTTGCATCCTTATCTACTATAGGGATGGTCCTTGTTCAAACAGATGAACACGACCAAGAACATGTGATATACTATGCCAATAAAAGTCTTCTAGAATCCGAAACCTGATATTCACATGTGGAGAAACTTTCTCTGGCCATGGTCATTGCGGTCCAGAAGTTTCGTCATTATATATTGCTCCACACTATCACTATTTATGCTGACTCTAACCCCATGTACCTTGTCTTGACACATTAAGTACTCAGGGGAAAATACTCACGATGGATCATTATCCTCCAAGAATTTGAATTGGAGTTTGCTAAAACTACTTCTAAGAAGTCTCTCATCTTCGCAGAGATTATATGTGACCTTCCCCGTACTACAGAGAAAACAGAGCCTGTCGATTTGTTACCAGATGAATCATTGTTTTTCATTAGTACAAATGACCCTTGTTATGGAGACATCATTTTGTATCACCAAACCTTACGATATCAGCTTGTCACTACTTGTGATGAGCGTCGTCGCATCCGCTACCAGGCTAAATACTATCTCATCCTAAATGATACCTTATATCGTTGTGGTGTTGATTCTATATTACGGCGTTGCTTCACACATGAGGAAGCTGAAATCATCCTAAATGATTGCCATGCTGGAGTTTGTGGCGGTCATCTCTCTGGGTTGGGTACTGCCCAAAAAATATTGCGTGCAGGGTATTTTGGCCCTCGATTTTCAAATATTGCATTGAAATGGTCANCAAAAAATGCCCGCCATGTCAAATGTTTACTACCAAGAAGCGCACCCATCCAGCTCTGCTCCATCATGTCATAGCAGTTGGCCCTTTTGCAAAATGGGGCATAAACTTCGTGCATTGTAGACCTACCTTAGCCAAGGGGCATGGCTACATTATAGTGGTCGCGGACTATTTCACAAAATGGGCCGAGGATTTTCCCACATACGTCGAAGACGGGAAAACAACTGCGTTATTCTTGTTTAACCATATCAACGTTAGGTTCGGGATTCCTAGGGCTATTGTGATCGATCATGGATCACACTTTTCGAACAAAATGATGGCAGAACTTAGTGCAAAGTTAGGGTTTCGTAATGACAATTCCACACCTTACTACTCTAAGGCCAATGGCTAGGTTGAAGCGATAAATAAAGTATTAAAAACTATGCTTCAGTGAATGGTAGGGCAAGCCAAGTCAAACTGGCACTTGCAACTATTTTCTGCACTTTGGGCCTATAGGACCACCGTAAAGACTTCCATTGGTTTCACGCCTTTTCAATTGGTATATGGATTGGAAGCAACTCTTCTGATAGAATGCGAGATCCCTTCTCTAAAGCTCGTCATGGAACTTTTACCCAACACCACTATAGAAGAGGAATGATTCCTATATCTAAATAAACTTAATGAAACTCACCATGATGCTACCTTAGAAAATGAGGCACACAAACGACAGATGAAAGATCAATATGATATAACCGTTCAGACCAACTCTTTTGATGAAGGAGATCTGGTCTTGACTTATTACTAGACCCATGATAAGACGGGGGCAGGGAAATTTGAGTTTATGTGGCACGATCCTTACGTTATCAGTCGCGTCTTGGAGAAGGGTGCATATGAGTTGGTAAATTATGATGGGATACCCTTGGGTGAGCCTCGTAACGGGATCTACCTTAAAATATACTATGCCTAGGTCATCTAGAATATACTCTTTGTAAATATTATTTATAGATTGCTACGTGTCTTATTTTAAAAGTGTGTTTTTATGTGATCTAAGATGTGTTTTTTTTAAAACCCTGCTTATGTATACCCTATGTATAAATGGACAGATGACTACTTTTACTGGTTTCATCGACGATGCTAATCATTATACATTAAATCTTGCATCAGCAACTTGGGTATTGTACTCTCCTACAGGTGATCTGGTGAGTTCAGGGGGCGTTTGTTTAGGTCCCTCCACCAACAATCTAGCCGAATATCATGCAGTGATTGGATTGTTGACGGAAACCCTAGCTAGCGATGTAAGAGAGATTAGGGTTTACTTAGACTCTGAATTAGTGGTTCAACAGGTTAATTGAATCTGCACTATCCGAAACCCTCTACTTCTTTGAACATTCTGAAGGGTTAAACTATTAGAAATATCTTTTGAGCAAATTACATATCATCATGTTCTGAGACATATGAACACTTTGGCGAATTCCATATCTACTTATGTCTTAGATTGGTACATTGCTCATAATTAAAAGACCATTTGTAACATAAATGACATACATGTAAATTCATAAGTAGTTATTTATTTCACACATCACAATTCTTGCACACACAACTGTAAATAAAAAGTTTTTCATATATATATAAAACTATAAAACTGAGATACAAAATTGGGCTGAAGTATCAAGCTTTCAGTGCCCTCAAATTTTAGGGCTGTAACAAGTTCAAAATATAAATATAGGGGGGGGGATTTGAAGCTTTGAAGCTTTCAGTATACATATACAAAAAAGGAAAATCCCTATAGACTAGTCATCCTCCTGCTGGTGCTCATGGTAGCACATGATAGCCTGAGCCACTCTATGGAGTAGCCTGGAAAACAGTCCAGATACCCCTACAGTATGGTGTTGGTAACGTTTGGGTTAGTCATCGATGGTCACATCTGGAATCCCTACAGTTAGATGTTGGAGGTTCTCCTCAAAATATTCAAGCTCCTTGTCTGCCTCAGAGTGATAAGCCACCATCTCCTTAGTCCCCGCCCACCTCGAAATAGGTGACATTCCAGCTGGGCGTATTGGTCCAATATCTGTATAAAAACCATTTTTTACTTATCTCAATATTACGAAATAAAAATTAAATAAACTTGAAAAATTAAAAACATGGTGGATATTATCTTTCTTACCTCGGTCATCCCACTCCTCCCCCTTAGGTAGTACGAGCTCTGGGTCATCCCGGAAGTCTGCCTCCTCATAGGCATTGTCTTCAATCATCAGTAGTTGGCCCCTCAACAAACAAAAGAAGGTTGTTTTGTAGACAACCTTGGGTCCTCCCCCTCCATGGAGGGCCATGATATAAACCCACCTGAGCATCCTAGGATACTCAGGGTCCAATCTGCTCACAGTCACTTGAGGCTTCATATGGGGCACCCTCTGCAAAATGAAAGATACCACCACAACTCCATAGACAAACTATTTAAGATTCCCCCGCTTGCATTTGTTTAATTTCTCCTTCAGACTTACCAACATTCCTTCACACCAGTTGAAGACCATGGGCTCCATGCACTCTAGGGCATACAACATGTGTGACCTAGTAGTCAGGTGAGCAGACCTAGTCCCAACCACCTTACCAATGGTATAGACCACCATCCTTAGAGGATGATCCACTATCTATTGGATGCGTAGTTTCCCAAATTGAGACTAAATACCCAGTGCACAGTATTGGTCAATCAAATCATCTAACGAGGACTCTCCTCATTGTGCGCCAGATAAGACTACTGGTCTTCCTCTTCGTGACAAACCAGTCAAGAAGTAGTTGTCCTCAATGTCTATGGTTAGGGCATGGGTCCCAACCACAAAGTGTTGCTGCTCAGGATCCCACATATCTATAATATACTCCAATAGGCGGATGTATGCCTTCATGCCTGGTACCCTAAAGTACTTCAGCAATCCACAATTCAGTAAGGCTGCTACGGTAGCTGGATCACTGACAACTTGGAAGTCTATCGTCTCATGCTCTCTCTCTTTCTAAATGACCATTATGTGAACACTATATTGCACCTGCAAAACATAAATACTTTTGTCATAAATCATATCATGATAGAAAGGAAAGCATTAAAAATTGTTTTTAAATATCATAGAAGGAAAAATTGATTTTTGATAGGGCTAGGGTTTGTTTTTTAATTTTTTTTGGGGCCTGTGGTGCTTATCTATTTTGTGGACAGGGTGCCTACGATGCATCTGCCTCTGTTTGCACAGAGCACCGCTGGCTGACGTCTCCGTCGGCTATGTAAAGAGTGCCTACGATGCATCTGTCCCAGCACGAAAGAGCGCTGTCATGCTCACGACCCGAAAAATAAAAAGCTACCACAGTACGCGTTTTGACCAATAAAAACACCAAGAACCCTAAAAAACCGGTCAAAATCTCCTATTTGCAAATTAAAACCTTCTATATTAATTAAAAAATAATAAAAATCATTATGCGCATGAAATGGAAATGGTTAGAATGTTTACCTCTTCCAAGAAGATTGAGAAACAATGGATGGAGACGCTTGCAAATCACCAAAGGAAGCTCCTCTTTTTCCACTCCAACTTAGTACACTCTCCAAATGGTAAATGAAAATGGTAAAACTTTTACTATTCCTCTCTATTTATAGTAATTTTGGACTTTTTACTATTTCATTGTAATTTAATTATTTTTGGAATCCAAAATTATTTTATAAAAGTGGGTTTTTTCTACTTGTTTTAAATAGTTCTAATAGAGTTGTTTTTAATGTGTTTTTGGGCTTTCAGTTCAAAGTTTGGTTCATGGCTATGAAACAAGCTCTTTTTGTCTTTTTCAAAGTTAGAGTGAATATGAAAAAAGTACCAAGCGTCTTTATACACTTTTCACATGCTTGTTAAAACACCAAAAAAAGAGTGTCAAGTCTATTTTTTTCGCTTTTTCAGACTCGTTAAAAGTGGATTATGAAAAAGGAAATCCGTACGGAGTTATATTTAAGCTCTTTTCAGTCTCCTTAAAAACAAAAAAAGATTGCCAAGTGAACTTGTTACATTCACGCTTGTAAAAGTATCAGAACGGTCGACTAGTCGGTGGTAGGTTATCTCTTTTTCGGACCGACTAGGCCTATTTGCGAAAAATGACCTTTTGGATTTTCCTTGTTACTTCGTTCAGTCTCTCTAAATATGAACGATACTAAGTTTGCTTTCATCGGACTCATAAAACAAAACGATGGAAGACACTCTCTGGGAATGAACCCCTCCTTTCTCAGGTTTGTAAAACATGTGAGAATGGACTCATCACTTGGTGAGCTATAATGAGTGTTTGTTACCCTCTTTGAACTCGTAAAAACGAAAGAGGCACTCATCTGTTAAAGATGGGGAAATTAAGGGAAAGGGGAATGTTTTTTATTTATGGCAGTCTACAATCCACCTTTGAACATGGCACCTATTTGCATTTTCATATCTGAACGGTTGGGTATTCAGCTTGTCTCTGAGTCGATCCACTTTTGTGAGTCATCTAACTCATTTGAGTCAATTCGAAGAATGATCCATCATATTCCTTGCATTACACTCGGTTCTGGTCTCGTCAATTCAATGTTGCCAAGTCATTCATCATGTTGCAAATTGTTCAAAGGTTATCTCTTTTGAAGAAGAACTCATTAGTAACTTTACCTATCCATAAAGTCAGTCATGTCTAAGTCAATTTCATCACTTCAAATCAACTTTTGTTCCATGTTTCGTGTCACTGATGTGGGAATCATCATGGCCTTCATGTGAAAAGTCTGTTCATGTTGACTTCAGCTCATCATCCAGGAATTAGACCTAGAAACCTAGAAAATTACCTTGAATCCTGCATGCCTCAATGACAGGTTTCCTCGCTTTTGATAGTAGGTTTTCATCAATGACCTCTAATTGAAAGATTCTATCAAGTGTTCGACTTCAAAACATATATTCACACTTGGGAGAATGTACTTAGATACCTTGGGGATCATTGACATTAATGATGATTTCCCTCACACTTGTTAACAGATCACATCAATGATTGGTAATCAAGTGGTTTCTGCCATGTTTGACGTCAAGACATCTATTCACATGGTCAGAATTATATTGGTTGGGGATTGGAATGAAGACCCCGAGTGGTTAGGCTTTGTCACTATGGTTGCCTATGCTCAGTTTGCGTTTGGAGATCATTCAGAGTCCTGACATGGATCCACATTGTATGTTTGGTGGTTGTCTTCTGTATTTAAGGTCAAATAACATGGATCTACTTTGTATGTTATGTAGCAGTGTTCTACCTTGTACATTAATTGTTCATGGATCTACAGTGTATTGTTGGTAGCCATGACATGGTCATCATTATGGATCTACAGTGTATTGGTCTGTGGCCATGATTGAGTTAGGTAAGTCAGTTATTGGTCCTATGTCAGTTATGAGCCCATCTATCATTTCCTCTATACCAGACTGATGTCCTACAAACTATTTCACCTATCACTTCCTTCTAGCTTCATACTTTAGGGGACATTCTATTGCATCTAGAAATTCTACCTTTCCTATTAGCCTTTCAAAGATCCTGACCTAAGACACCTTGGTTAATTTTTTTCCATATTTTGGAAGGATGACGCCTTTCCCCTGTATGCATAAAGAGCCGACGGTGTTTCCCACCATGGATCAAAAAGCGTCGGTCCGCCTTTTCTTTGGTGAGAAATTAGGTCGGCGCCTTTACCCTTTCTACTAAGTGTGTCGATAGTCCAAATAGAGGAAAAAAGAAGGTTCTGGAAGCTTCCTTGAGGGAGCCTCCGTCGAGTCAGTTCCTATTTTCTTGGGGGAGGTGGCTTTCGCCTCCCTCACCTATTGGGATGACCTCCTATCCATTCCCCAAGTCAATCTCATGTGTTTGGAGCCTATAAATTAAGCCTTCATGATGTGAGTGGAGGCGGCCAAAATAAAGTACCCTTATGCTATTGGATTGAAGTCTGAGTTAGAGGCAAGATAGAGTTGGATTTTATGTGAAGAGATGCTCATCGATGTTAAGGATTGTAGATTTCTTGTAGATGTTGAAGCCATCAATATCAAAGCTTGGTTGTAACTTTACTCTCTCATTATTTAATAAAAAAGTGTTCCCCTTTCCTATATTTGATGTGTTGTTAATTTCACTTGAATATTATTAGATTCCTTGATCAATGATATAAGTAATTGATTTATCATGATACCATGACCTTGCGTTTTGTCTCTTGATCTTTTTGCAGGTATTGAACATTGCAAGGGCTTTCAGACCAAGGACAAAGAGATCTAGGTTTGAGGTATGGTTTATTTCATGTTGTTCAAATTGATTGCTTAAGGAAATGATATATTTCTATTCTCTTTTGTTCTACACTTGTGATTTACAAGGTAGAGGAACAAAGGGTGTCCGCATCAATTGCATAATTCTTGATAATAGCTGGCTCTCTTTCTCCTAAGGAAAGGTGCACCAACACTCTTTCCCTTCATGCAAGGAGTGCCAGTGGCACTCTGTCCCCTCATGCAAGGTGCACCGAAGGTCTATCTCCTACAACAAGGTGCGCCAGGGGTGTTTAGAGGGAAAAATAGAAGTTTTGAGGCTCATCCCTACCTTCTAGGTGAGGTGGCATTCAGTTCCCTAATCGATGGGAATATCCCTTAGACTCCTCCTCCTAATCCTCAACCTACTCTATCCCTTTAGCCTTATAAACTGAACCTCCTATCCATTGTGAAGGGAGGATGGACTATGGTAGTCTTATGCTGGTGGAATTTTTAGGTGATCCCTATCATCCTTTGGGAGGTAGAATATCATCCTTTGGGAGTCTTACTATCTTGATTTGGAGGCTTGGCTTGGATTGTTGGATGGAAGGTTGCAGCGTTAAGGATTGGTTGTGACATTTCTTCTCTATGTAATTCTATGTATCTCCTTGATTACATTAATACAAATATCTTTCCATAAACATTGTTGTGTTGATGATTTTTAGAGATTTCTTCCTTAACTGTTAGCTTATATAAATTCATTTTTAGATACGCATGTACTGTTTGCTTGTTTCCACTTGCTTTACAAGGTTTTGCAGCTCAATATCTGAAGGCTCTGGATCTTGGATCAACAAAGAGAGAAGATTATTTGCAGACCTCAGGTAAGTGATTTATCTGTTGACTTGCATTTCTATTTGATATAGGAAAGTAGATTGTATTTTGTTCTTGATTTGTTCTAGATCCACTTGGACTAGGGATATCTGGCTTGAGTAAGCTTGAGTAGATTTATCCACCAACAAATTTGGCGACCATACTGGGGATAAAATAGATTTGATTTGATTTGATTTATTTATTATTATTTCATGTCTCTTTATCATTCCATTGCATAGCCTCTAGACACCCTCTCGCCTTTGGATTTTGTCTTAGAATAGTTTCTGGGACCTCCTTGACTCTTTTTAGGTTTAGTACTAGGCCCCTAGCCCTTCTCCCTTAGGGCATCTAGCCTCTCTAGCCCTCTAGTGCACCTGGGTAGTGCATACAAAGCGCCACTGTGTTGCTGGTGCTCTTTCCCTTGAGTGACAGAGTGCCACTTTCACTCTTTCCCAGTGTACTAAGTGCACCAACCCCTCTCTAGCGCTCTGGTGCAGTGTAGGAAGGTGCACCAACCCTTCAAAACTCAGAGATCAACTCAATTTTCCTTCTTTTTTGGGTTTTGGGTTGTTGGATTGTGCTTTGCAGGTTGCATATGATAGTCATAGAGCCCCTAGGTCCAGAAATATGTCTGTTTGGAGTGAATTTTGTTGAGTTTGGGATGTTTTACTATTCAAGTGTGTGACTTGGTTGTGGAGAGAAATTTCAATCCCCCACCTCTTGGTTCAGTCTTGTCATCCTTAATCACATTACCAGATCTTTTCAGATCTATTGATATTGTTAGATCTGATCTCCAAACCCTTCCTCCAACCTCAATCATCAATCATTGAGTTTTGGTTGCATTTTCGTAATTTTGGAGCAATTCTTGAGTGTTTTGGAGTTGTTTGGATGCTTGTCATCTTCCTTTTGATTTCCGAATAAATGGAGTGTTGTATATGTTCTCTCATTTTCTGCTTGTAGATCTAAAAAGAGTATAGTTTTCAAGTTTCATTTTGATACATGCATTTCAAAATCGAAGTGCTTCCCTACTTTGTTTTATACATTGTTGATATTTGTTATATCTTTGATCCATTTGTACTATTTGGACTATTATTGCAGAAAGTTAGAATCATTGCACTCTAGGAAGAACGTTTTCTTTTCCTTCTTGTTCATATTCATGTTGGTTTGATCCCTTGGACCCACCTATAGCTCGCATGAGAATTCATGGGTATTTTCAAGAATTGTGATTGATGTTGGTCTTTAAAGCTTCATAGTTGGCTTTGACTAGAACTTGGTTTTGTTAGATATCTAGTTTCTATCTTCTTTAAGAGAAAATGTCTTTCCCTACCATAGGTATATTTCATCGAAAGAGAAATGTGCATCATCATGTAGCTAGGATTTGCATTCTTTTTACATTTCCTATCTACACCTCATGCATTCGCTTAACCACATAAGATAAAATTAACGCTAGCTTAGGATTAAAATCATTTAGTAACTATGTGTAAGTTAGAGACGTGTTTCAGCGTCTTTAAGCGTGGAAGCTGTCGTTGTTTTCCTGCACTACATTCTGAGGGCTTGTAGTTCTTCCACGTACCAATTAGTATATCGAATGTTTTTTCACATACATTTGGGTATATAGAAAAGTACTTCATGTACTCGGTAGTATATCAGAAGGATCCTGTCAAGCGGTTGTGCATTAGACAACACCACTACGGAGTTGAGCTCCCCATTACCTAGTGTATATTGGGAGACCTCTTAGGATTCTTGTGACCAACTGAGTTAACCTTGTGTCCATCTTGGCATTGCAATACACTGAGAAAAACACTTGGGGAGATTACTATGCACATGTCATCTAGGTAGCTGGGTATTCATGAAAGGGTACGGTCCCAATCATTCCTTGTCGCATTTTACTATTGGACCCTGCACTGTATAGCGAGTTGTGAAGCCTTGAGAATCTCGTGAGGATCCTGACTTTTGATACACTCCTATTCACACATTTTGTTTGTTATTTTTAGACTTGAGTAGTGTTTGGTTTGTGTGGTACTTCAGAGATTCTTAGAGAGTTCAGATATGGGAGACTCTCCCAGGACCACCAGTCAAGAGACCCCTTTTCAGGGTATGTGTTTTGTTTCTCCCCCTTGTGGAGATGTTGGTACTCCCTTCATGGCCACATTGAGTCTTCCTAGATTGAATATAGGATTTCCGGTGTGGTTATTCTCCAATCCTGTTGTACCAAATACACCTTTTGTGTCGGATCATGGTCCTTCATTGTATGAGCATCGACCTCATGTTAACCCTTATCCTTCTTCCTCGAATGCCAAAATCAAATTCCCTTTCTTCCTCTGAAAACTACGAAGTTAGTAAATGGGTGGGTAAGAAGAAGACATAAATGAAGGCTAAGAAGAAGAATACTAAGCAGAAGGTCACAACTCCAACCTCTGATCATCATTTTGGAAGCCCACCAACCACTAATCACAGTGCTAAGAGTGTTGATTTGCCCATAAGAACACCTCGTAAACCTAAGTTCCCTTGTAGAATTTTCAAGGGTGACCATCTTCTGAAAGATTGTCATGGCCCGTCCCAGGTTTAGAAGTGTGGAATGAATATTCCCAACACCCCATGCCATCAGTATATGGTCTTCATACTAATGACACCCCATCAAGCAGTGACTCTGTGGTTAAGAGTCAGAAAGGAAAGGTCAAACATCCTTGCTTTCTATGTAAGGACATGCACATTACTTACCTTTGTCCTTTCATGGGTGAAGCTTCTAAGTTGTTGGAAGATATTACTATTCCTTAGCAACAAATTCCAACAGGTTATCATAAGTTGTCCCTTAACATCCCATTGGTTGATAAAGTGGTCGATCCAAGTCTAACATCGGTTGATCCCACTCTTCTTTTGAAGAGTGAATTTAAAAAGGTCGATACAAGTCCAATCTTGGTTGATCCCATTCTTCCTTTGGAGAGTGAAGTTAAAGTGGTCGAGTCGATGTCATCTCCACCCGGTCCCAATCCTTTGTCAGAGAGTGTTAATATTGAAGTAGTCTCTTCAACAAAGACTTCATCTTCTCCCTCTCTTTAAGTTGAGAGTGAAATGAAACATGCTGAAGTCTTTGTAGTTAGTTTCGATTGTTCTATGCAAGAGGAAATTTTGTCTCTTTCGATAGAATCCTCTCCAAGAAATGAGGTTATTTCCTTTGATTGGAGTAACCTAATAGAATCTCGTCTTCATTCGAGTTTTCCTTTCCAAATATTTGTGCGAGTTACTGCTAAGAGTATACTCCACACTATTGTTGATGAAGGGGCTTCTGTTAGCATTCTATCCTCAAATTCTTGGAAATCCATAGGTTCCCCTCAGCTTGTTCCAGCCATTGATCAGATACTGGATTTTAATCGAAGACCTACTGTGACTTTAGGGATCCTTCCTCATTTTCCCATCACTTTAGGAGGAGAAATTGTTTGTATCAATTTTATGGTAGTCCAAGGTCCCTTAGATTTCAATCTACTCCTTGGGCATGATTATGTTTACACCATGAAAGCTGTGGTGTCCACACTCTTTTGAGTGATGTATTTTCCCCATGATGGGAAAATTGTGACCATTGATCAACTTTCCTTTGTTAAACCTAATAATTGCATGACTCCTAGTCATCAAAATTCCCTGAATGTCCCGCATGCTCTTGTCGTTCCTTTCCCTTCACCTGTCGTGCCTCTTACCTTTGAACATCGTAACGAAGTTTAGTCGTTCGAAAACCATAGCTTCTTCTCCTCACGAGGAAGCTATGGGGGCATGTCTCTTGTATGGGGGAAACCCACCAAAATATGGACATCATGTTGGCTTATAATGATCATAAGCATAGTTCATTTTCTGTGTCAAGCTCGTTAAAAAATGAAACGGATGTCCTCAAGCATGCCTATTTTTTGTTTCAATCTTGTGTAAAAATGAAACAGGCCCGCACAAGCATAGTTATTCTATGTTTCAAGATTGTGTAAAAATGAAACATGTCACCTTGAGTAGTGTTTTTTCGTGGTTTCAAGCTTGTTAAAAAATAAAACCGATTGTGAGCATAGTTCTCGTTCCATGTCAAGCTCATTAAAAAATGAAACGAATGCCTGTGAGCATAGTTCCCTTTTCGTGTCAAGCTAATTAAAAAATGAAATAGATGCCTGTGAGCATAGTTCCCATTCTATGACAAGCTCGTTAAAAAATGGAAATAGATGACCTCAAGCATAGTTATTCTCTGTTTCAAACTTGCGTAAAAATGAAACAGGTCCCCTCAAGCATAGTTATTTTCTGTTTCAAGCTTGTGTAAAAATGAAACATGTCACTTTGAGGAGAGTTCCTTTTTTCGCGTCAAGCTCGTTAAAAAATGGAATGGATTCCTCCATTGTGTTAAGACTCAATATTTTGAACCTTCATTTCATCTGCTTGTAGTACCTGATCCTCTTTCTTCCTTGGTTTCTGGTGAACTTTCTCCTAGAAATAACCCAGAATTTAGTTAGAAAAAAGGAAGCAGACGAAATGAAGCTTGGCGGACATGTGCCGTACGTCTTTATGTTGGAATTAAGTTACTTGATAGTTATATTTTGGGAAAGTACCAACCATTGGACATCATGTTTGGAAATCACCCATCAATGGGAGCCAGTTTGAGCATACTTTATTTTAGTTTCGAGCTCACTAAACCATGAAATAAAACTTTGAGCATAGTTTTTTCTCTGTTCTAAGCTCGTTAAAAAATGAAGCAGATACTCTAAGCATTCTTTTAATTGATCTTCGATCTTGTTAAAACCAGTAAGATGGTGTTGAGCTTACTTTTCATTTTTCGTGCTCTGGTTAAAACATGAAAAGTGGTTTGAGCTTACTTTATCGCTTTTTTGTGCTCTGGATTCAAACATGAAAAAGGTTCTTACTACCTTTTATACCTTTGGTTTGCTCGTTAAAAAATCAATGAAGAGGTATCGAGTGTACTTTTACTATTTTTAAGACTCGTTAAAATTGGATTATGAAAAATAACCATAATAGAGTCCTCTTAATCTCTTTTCAGAATCTTAAAATGTGAAAAGATCGATGAGTGAACTTGTCTTCTTCACGCTCGTAAAAGGACATGAAGAGTCGTCTTCCTGAAGATAGTTTACCCATTTTTTGGACCAGGGGAAACTATTTACGAAAAAGGTATGCTCTGAACAATCATGACTAGAAGAGTTTTCCTAGGCATCATTTTATACTTTTTCGGGCCTCAGGGACTACATTTACAAAAAAGTCTATCATGGAGTCTTCTTAGTCATTTGAGACTCTCTAAACATGAAACGACAAATGAGTTTACTTTCTTCGGAGTCATAAAATCAAACAATGAAGGACCCTTTCTGGGAACGAACCCCTCCTTTCTTAGGTTCGTAAAACATATGAGAATGGACTCATCACTTGATGAGCTATAACGAGTGTTTGTTACCCTCCTTGAACTCGTAAAAACGAAAAGAGGCACTCATCCTTTGCAATGTGGAAATTAAGGAAAGAGTTTGTGTTTCATTGTATTTACGACAATAAATACTTACTCTTGAACATGACACTCATTTGCAAGTGAATTTCAGTACTTGGGTAATCTGTTTGTCTTCGAGTCTTGCTGATTCCATGAGTCTTCTGTTGAGTAGATAGTTGCCCTTGATGTCAAAGGTGTTCATGAATGACAAAGGAATAACCAAGGATTTGATGGAAGGACAAACTCAGTGAAAGACAAAGGTAGTGATGGCATGGCATGGATGATGATATGGCATATATGGTGACATGGCATGGATGATGACATGACATATATGATGGCATGGAATGACGTAGATGATGATATGGAAGATATGATGACATTGCATGGCATGGATGATGATATGGTAGATATGATGGAATGGCATGGCATAGATGATGATTTGGCATGCAGTTGAAACCATTGTTTCATTATGACATCATTCTAGAGAAATATGGCAAATTGTTGAAAATTAGGAAATTGACTAAGTATGGAATAAATAGTCAAAACTAGTCTAATAGGGTCTCAGAAAGATGTCCGCCCTAAATCATGGGTTAGAGTAAATGCCTGAATCACATAGGGATATTATAGACTGGTGTTTTGTCTTCCTGGACATGTTTTTAGATTGTCTTGGAAGAATCTAAAGGAAAAGTTATGGACCTACCAAAACAGTGTTTTAGGCAGATTGGACCAAATTAGGAAAATTGGTTGTCTTAGAAAAGGAGATTGAGAAGTCATTTGGAAATGCCTACCAGAGGCTATGTGTTTGTCAGTAATATTTGAATGTGATATCATCTTGTTCACTGTGGAAATGGATTTCTAGCCTTGCTCTTAGTTTTCCTTATGGTGATCAGACAAGGAAAATATCAGTTTGCTAAAATGAAGAAAATGTACTTTAGGTACTAAAGACAGAAATTTGACTACGTGTCAAATTCACAGGGTTGAAACTTGAAAGAGGCATTTGGAAATGTCCACCAAGGTTTATCTGTGTGATGATAATTCATCAGAAGAGGTAGGCATGTTTCCTAGTGAACTAGCTACCCAGCCATGAAGTCAGATTCTCACTTGGCTCTCACACGTGCGAATTATCAACCTGCCAAAACCACGAAAAGTGTTAATTTGCATGTTGAGATTAAAAAAAATAGCCAAGTGTTAAAACAAAGTAAAGCGAAGGTTGAAAATCCAAATTAGATCGTAGATCAACGGTTAGGATTGAATCCACGAGGAAATCTATGGCGGTGAATTATTTTTGCATAAAGAAAAGTGAGGATCCACAATCTTCATTAGATCGTAGATCGACGACTAGGAGTGAACCCACAAAGAAATCAACGGCATAGAAGAAAAGAGGAAGGCAGAGAATCATGAAAAAGACTTTGGGAAATGTCACAGTTCCGCATTCCGCATCTCATGATCTGGAATATCGACATTTAGGAGACATCCGTAAAATATCAATGGTGTAGAAAGATAGGTTCGAAAAGTAGAAATTGAGAAATGATATTTGGAAAAACTCACACATCCGGTATCTGATTTCCACCTTAGATCGACAATCACGAAAAAGATTGAAGGAGATCAACAGTGCAGAACGATTGAGGCAGAAATCTAAGTGCGGAAAGACATTTTGAGAAATGTCATAGTTAGGCAATCCACAGTCTGGGAGATCAATGGTCACAAAGAGCCTTGAAGGAGATCAACGATGCAGAACGATTGAGGCAGAAAGCTAAGTGCGGAAACACATTTTGAGAAATGTCATGGTTAGGCAATCCGCAGTCTGGGATATCAATGATAAAAAAAATCCTTGAAGGAGATCAACGGTGCGGAACGGTTGAGGTGGCAAGCTAAGTGCAGAAAGACATTTTGAGAAATGTCATAGTTAGGCAATCCACAGTCTGGGAGATCAACGGTCACAAAGAGCTTTGAAGGAGATCAACAGTGCAGAACGGTTGAGGCGGAAAGCTAAGTGCGGAAAGACATTTTGAGAAATTTCATAGTTAGGAAATCTGCATACTGCATCCTTTTTTAGATCTATGGTCAGGAAGAAGCCCGATATAAAATCAATGACTTGGGATTGTTGCGAAAAGGGAGAATGTGAAAGGTCACGACTGAAGGATTAAACAGTAAACTGATTAACAGGGAATTGTTTTAGTTGTTTTGAAGAATCACGATGAAGGTAGATGACTCGAAAGTTCACTGTTATAATGCGGAATGGAGTTCTCATGAAGAGGCATGATCAAATAATGAAATGGTGCAATAGTGAAGAGATGCGCCCACAGAAAACATGAAGGTATTTATACACAGGGGGATGAGTGAAAGAAAGTCTATCTGGGGTCCAGATCATAAAAATAGAAGAAGAGACCAGTGGGTGTGACAAATATTGGAGGGTAAAGAAATATGAAAGATTACTGGAAACATATCAAGGTGGTAGGGTGGAGCTAAGGAAGACAACATGCCTGTAGGAGGTTGTATCCTCCATCCAACAGATGCTGGTAAATAGGGTGTAGTAGCATCATTTTAGTTGTAGCTGACAAAACAAGGGGTTGTAGCCTCCTTCCAGTAGTAGCTGGTAAATAGGGTGTAGTAGCATCCTGTCAGTTGAAGCTGTCAAAAACAGGGGGTTGTAGCCTCCTTCCAGTGGTAGATGGAAAATAGGGTGTTGTAGCATCCTTTCAATAGCAGCTGAAAAACCAGGGGGTCATAGCCTTCTTCTAGTAGTTGTTGGTAAATAGGCTGTGATACCATCTTTGTCTGTAGCAACAGTAAAAACTATTTGTAAATAACAATTTTGCAGTAATAGGAAGTATTGGTGGTTTACCCAATTGGGGTTCCACAATATAAATATGTGTTATGTGTATCTTATTGATTATATGTTTTAATTAAAGTTTAATAAGTGGTTAAAATGGTAAAAATTTAACAATACTGATTCACCCCCCTCACAGTATTGACCAATATTTCAACAATTGGTATCAAAGCAGGTTCCTTCACCACAGTTTAACCACTGGAAGGTAGATCCTATTTAAAACCACTATGGATCAACAAGAAGGTTTAGCCACCGACAGAGCTCCAACACTTAATAAAGGAGAATATGCAGTATGGAGAAAAAGAATGAGTGTATACTTACAGTCATTAGGATGTGGTGTCTGGAATGCAGTTATCTCTGATTACATCCTACAAAAAAGAGTAAGGACTACATCTCAAAAAGAGTCCAAGAAAAATAACTCAAGGGCAATGGAGGCCATACTTGATGGATTACCTCAACCCATCAAAGAGAAGATATGACAATGTATCTCATCTAAGGAAATCTGGGTCGAATTAGATAAAATTTTCTTAGTTGAACAAAGAGCAAAAGAAAGACTTTCTATTGAGGATGAAGAAAATCTATTTATAGGGACACCATTCAGATGAGGAATCAGAAGTGGACATAGAAGATCAATACATGGCTGTTGTTGATGAAATTGAAAAATGTAGGAAAAGGAACAAAGTTTTGAAGAGAAACTGTATAAGTACCAAGAAGAAACAAATCAAATTATTATGGACATGAAGAACCGGCTTCAAGAGGCCAAGAAGACTGAAGAGGATCTAGTAGTTCTTCTCAAGGAGATAATCCAAGATTCTGAAAAACTTGAGAAAGAGATTATTCAACTTAGAAAAGGGGTTGATAAAAATATATAGCGAAAAATCATCTTATGATTTTTCGCTCAAGGATCTTAGCTCAAGGATCTTAGATGATATCTTAAGTAGCGAAAAATCATCAAATGATAAAACTGGTCTAGGATATGACAAAGAAAAGGAGCCAAAATATTCCTCTGTCTAAAACCAAGGTGGAAATGAAAGAAACTATGATGCACTAAAGAGTCTTGTTAAAAGGGAAGAAAGAAAGAAATATGTTTCATCCTTCCATGAAAACGACATAACTAATGAGGTGTCTAAGAGACCAATGAAAAACATATATCAACATATATTTTTGGGTCATTGTTACTCTTGTAATAATTTTGGTCATAAAGCCATGAAATGCAGAGCTTATGGAAAGGGTTATGAATATAAGAAGGATATGCCTAGTAAACCAAAAGGAAGAAATCATAGCCGTTTTGGAACTCTTCAAAGATATGACATAAAGTGTTACAAACGTAATAACTTTGGACATATGGCTAGAGAATGTAAACTAAGGAAGAGTGTTTAAGTAGAAGCTCATAAACGATGGAAGAAGATGGAAGTTGTGAAGCAAGAATATCAAATATTACTCAAACATAAAAGGAAATTCTATGGGTACTGTCATTGTTGTCATAAGTTTGGTCACAAGGCTGTTGATTGCAGAACCAAGGGAAAAGATCAAATTTTGAGAAGGAAACAAAACACAAACATAGAAGTTGATAAATGAAAAGTAAGTAGGATACCTCATGGGAAGATATGGAGGAAAAATTCAGACTACGAGAACCCAGAGGAAACACAAGTTTCAAACATCAGTGAGGTCTCCACGGATGATGATGAGCATAATAGTGCCATAAATAAGAATGGCATCCATTATGCGGAAAAACAATATGGAGATGTAAAAGAATACACCGATGGCGATGAAGATGAAAGTGATGAAGAAGGATGTAGCGGTGATTGTGGGATAATTTTCTAAAATATCTTCATGATTTAAAGAGAACCCTGAAAATAACACTCGGAGTGATCATATACTTAGGGGGAGTTAAAGTCAGGAAATTTCATTTGGTATCAAAAAAATTCAATTGGTATCTAATGTTGAAGTATGTTGAAAGCTATGTTCCTCAAAGACAATAGATGTTCAATGTTAAATGATAAGACTGGTGTATGGTTGACTTAGAGAAAGTGTAAGGCCTATGAAGTAACACGAGAACAACAAAATGTGTGATTCATGAAAACCTTGAAGTCTGTAATCCAATAGAATATAAATATTTTATTTTCACTTAGAACTTGAAGTCATGACACATAAAAATTGTTGACAGTGGAAGAAAACTCAAGCAAGGCCAATCAAAGATGTATCAGGCAGATCAGAACACAGGTTATGAGAAAATTTTATATGTACAGTTTCATTGGGTGATTGAAAAAGCCTATTGTGGCATAATATCTGTCAGAATGTGTGATTTCATAAGCATATGAATGGATGATTTATTAAAACTCTATTAATAGTTGATAATACTGCGTGTGAATTCATGGATTCTGAAAATACTAAATAAATTGATTGATTCTATGATCAATCGAAGGAGGAATTAGGTTTGCAATTATTGATATTTATTAAATGAAAATGTTCAGAATAACCTTGGTGCAAGTTTATGGATCTGAGATCTCTATGTGGATCATCACAGGAAGGAATTGATCGTTCCACTGATTAATTCAGTCGTGAAGTATAAGAGTTAAAGACCTGTATCTTGGACAGATCCACGACTATAATCCAATTCTGCAAATAAAATTTATGCCTGAGATAACCATAAACTAATCATCCATATGACTAAAGATCGTAGGGTGGAGATTAGAGGTGGCCGAAGATTAACAACTAAGGTGGATTTCGCTGGAGAAAGAGCATGGAAGATAAACAAGGGCCGAGCTTGCAAAATCGGAGATGATCGCTAGGATATGAGATCGATATCAATGGTCTATATAGTTAGTCAAGTTAAATCAAACGTGCACAACAATTTCGCTGGGAGAAGATGCGCGGTCTAAGAAATTTTTGATGTGCAAGAAATTTCTATGAAATTTGCTTCATCTTATTCAATGTCCACTTGTAAAGACATTTCGCTGGGTAAAGTGACAATAGGTTAAGAAATTTTGATGTGTGCAAAATATTTATAGAATTTGATTTATAGTTTTCGAATTCCACCATAGATTTGATTGGGACACCGATCCGACGACCAAAGTGGATTCCGTAGATCTAACAAGCAAGCTTGTTAAAATTTTGGAGAGCTATGAAATTTTGAATATGAAAAAGAGTTTACTATGGATTCGAAATCCGTGAATGAGTTGGCCGACAACTCAACTATTAGTTTCTTGCTGACTAGATTAGGTATTAGACCTATGACTCCTACCTAGAATCACATTCAAGAACCTGTTGCAAGAAAGGGAATGTTAAGATAAACGATAATACATTGGTTAAATACCAAGTCCAGTTAACAAAGGGGAAATATGATGACAAGGGTAGTTGTCAGAAAGAAGAAATAAAGGAAATACTATATCAAAATGGGTACAACATTGGTGTAACAGGTTATCCTTTGTCATTGTTGTCAAAGGGGGAGAATTTTTAAATGTTGCCATCAATGCCAAAGGGGGAGATTGTTGAGTATATAGTTTTCATTGAAGTTAAAGGTTTTCACGAATGACAAAGGAATAACCAAGGATACGATGGCAGGACAAACTCAGTGAAAGGCAAAGGTAGCGATGACATTGCATGGATGATGATATGGAAGATATGATGACATGACATGGAATGGATGATGATATGGCATATATGATGTCATGGCATGGAATAGATTATGATATGGCAGATATGATGACATGGCATGGCATGGATGATGATATGGAAGATATGATGGAATGGCATGGCATAGATGATGATGTGGCATGAAGTTGAAATCATTTTTTCATTATGACATCATTCTGGAGAAATATGGAAAATTGATGAAAATCAACAAATTGACCAAGTATGGAATAAGTCAAAATTGTTCTAAAAGGGTCTCAGAAAGATGCCCGCCCTAAATCATGGGTTAGAGTAAATGCCCGCAACACATAGGGGTCTTGTAGACTGGTGTTTTGACTTCCTGACCATGTTTTCAGATTATCTTGGAAGAATCTGAAGGAAAAGTTATGGACCTACCAAAACAATGTTTTAGGTAGATTGGATCAAATTAAGAAAACTGGTTAAGTCTTAGAAAAAGAGATTGAGAAGCAATTTGGAAATGCCTGCCAGAGGCTGTGTGTTTGTCAGTAAGATTTAAAGGTGATATATTATTGTTCACTGTTGAAATGGATTTCTATCCTTGCTCTTAGTTTTCCTTATGGTGATCAGATAAGGAAAATATCAGTCTGCCAAAATGAAGAAAATGTACTTTAGGTACTAAAGATAGAAATTTGACTAAGTGTCAAATTCATAGGGTTGAAAGAGGCATTTGGAAATGTCCACCAAGGTTTATCTGTGTGATGATAATTTCATCATAAGAAATAGGCATGTTTCCTAGTGAACTGGCTACCCAGTTATGAAGTCATATTCTCACTTGGCTCTCACACGTGCGAATTATCAACCTTCCAAAACCAAGAAAAGTGTTAATTTGCATGTTGAGATTACAAAAAATGGTTGTGTTAAAACAAAGTAAAGTGAAGGTTGACAATCCACATTATATCATAGATCAACGGTTAGGATTTAATCCACGAGGAAATCTACGGTGGTGAATGATATATGCACAAAGAAAAATGAGGATCCGCAATCTTCATTAGATCGTAGATCGACGACTAGGAGTGAACCTGCAAAGCAATCAACGACTCAGAAGAAAAGAAGAAGGTGAAAAGTGGAAGGCGGAGAATTACGAAAAGACTTTGGGAAATTTTAGAGTTCTGCATCCTGCATCCCGCAATCTGAAAGATCGACGGTCATGAGACATCCGTAAAATACCAACGATGTGGAAAGATAGGTTTGGAAAGCAGAAATCGAGAAATGTTATTTGGAAAAAGTCAAACATCTGATATCCGATTTCACCTCAGATTGATGGTCAGGAAAAGATTGAAGGAGATCAACGGCACATAATGGTTGAGGTGAAAAGCTAAGTGTGGAAAGACATTTTGAGAAATGTCATAGTTAGGTAATCCGTAGTCTGGGAGATCAACGGTCACAAAGAGCCTTGAAGGATGTCAACGGCGTGGAACAATTGAGGCGAAAATCTAAGTCCGGAAAGACATTTTGAGAAATCTCATAGTTAGGCAATTCGTATTCTAGGATATCAACGACCAAAAAGAGACTTGAAGGAGATCAATGGTGCAGAACGGTTGAGGCAGAAAGCTAAGTGCAAAAGACATTTTGAGAAATTTCATAGTTAGGCAATCCACAGTCTGGGAGATTAACGACCATGAAGAGTTTTGAAGGAGATCAACGGTGTGGAACGGTTGAGGCGAAAAGCTAAGTGCGAAAAGAAATTTTGAGAAATGTCATAGTTAGGCAATCCGCATACCGCATCGTATCTTAGATCTATGACCAGGAATAATCCCGATATAAAATCAACGACTCGGGATGGTTGCAAAAAATGGAGAATGCAGAAGTTCAAGACTGGAGGATTAAACAATAAATCGATTAACAGGGAATTTTTTTAGTTGTTTTGAAGAATCAAGATGGAGGTAGATGAATCGACATCTTAGTGTTAGAATGAGGAATGGATTTCTCATGAAGAGGCACAATTGAAGAAAGAAATGACGCAATAGTGAAGAGATGCATTTGCAGGAAACACGAAGGTATTTATACACAGAGGGATGAGTGAAATAAAGTGTCTCTAGGGTCCAAATCATAAAAATAGAATTCGAGACCAGTGGGTGTGACAAATATTGGAGGGTAAAGAAATCTAAAATATTATTGAAAACATATCAGGGTGGTAGGGTGGGGCTAGGGCAGGCAACAAGCCTTCATGGGATTGTAGCCTCGATCTAGCAGAAGCTGGTAAATAGGGTGTAGTAGAATCTTGTCACTTGTATCTGACAAAACAAGGGGTTGTATCCTCCTTCTAGTAGTAGCTGGTAAATAGGGTGTAGTAGCATTTTGTCAGTTGTAGCTGACAAAAAAGGGGGTTGTAGCCTCCTTCTAGTGGTAGCTGGAAAATAGGGTGTCGTAGCATCCTTTCAGTAGCAACTGATAAAACAAGGGTTCGTAGCCACCTTCTAGTAGTTGCTGGTAAATAGGGTGTGACACCATCCTTGTCTATAGTAGCAGGAAAACATATTTCTAAATAAAAATTTAGCAGTAACAGGAAGAATTGGTGGTTTACCAAATTGGGGTTCCACGATAAAAATATGTGTTCTCTGTATCTTGTTGATTATATGTTTTAATTAAAGTTTAATAAGTAGTTAAAATGATAAAAAGTTAACGATACTAATTTACCCCCCCTCTCAGTATTGACCAATATTCCAATAGCTTCTTACCTCCTTTGAGTTGTCCAATGATACTCTTGCCGTTAGTTGCATTAGGGTATTGGTATGATTCTTGTGTCAATACTGCCAAGTCATTCCATGCCCATGTTTAAGATAAATTTGGTCATCCATCTACAATCAGTTTACCTTCTATCATGTTGGTAATCTCTGATTCAGTCTCGTATATCACTCTGCGATCTGGTTTACTCTAAAAAATCTATGATCGTGTTTCATGTCGATGATGGGGGATACATCATGTCCCTCCTTCGATGAATCTATTCCTATCTAATTCAACACCTCATCCAATAATTAGACTTAGAATCCAAGTCAAGTACCTTGAAACCTGCATGCCTCAATGGCAGGTTACCTTGCTTTCAACATAAGTTAACATCATTAACTCTTGATTGAAATATTCTACTGAGTGTTCGACTTCAAGTCCTTTATTCACACTTGACGGAATGTACTGAGATACCTTGAGAATCATTGACATCAATGGTGATTTCCCTCGCACTTGTTAATAGTTTACATTAATGACTGGTAATTAAGTGGTTTCTACCATGTTCGAAATCAAGACATTGTAATCAAAATCCATGATTGTTAGATTCGTATCGTTGTAGGTTTGACTTGAAGACCCTGGGTTTACTAATATCTTTCCAATGTTGCGATGGAGTTTGTTTTGAATCATATTACATAGATCCACTTTGTATTGGTCGTGGTTGTGTTATTATCTCATAATGGATATAATTTTGTGTCTAGTATCCATGATTGTGTTCAGTTCATCTCTACTACCATGGATATGTATTGTATTATTCGATAACCATGTTATGAGTCATATAAGACTTGAGTCAATTGTACTGCAACAGCTTCCAACCAACATCCTTGCCTTCGATTTCTTCACTTCGTAAAGCATTCACCTATCACATTCCTCTAACTTAATTCTTTGGGTGGAATTCTGTTACATCGAAATATTGTCATCTTGATCCATGTGTCAACATTATACCTAGTCCCTAAAGTTCCCTCTGCTAAACTGGATTGAAATTGAGGTTGTTCCTACTCTTTTTACCCTTTTTAGGTAGGTTGGCACTATTTCTCCTAAGGAAAGGTGCACTGACACTCTTTTCCTTCATGCAAGGAGCACTAATGGCACTCTTTCCCTTGATGCAAGGCGAATCAACGCTTCGTCTCCTACAACAAGGTGTGCTAGGGGTTTTTAGAGGAAAAAAAGAGAATTTTCAAGGCCCTTCTCGAAGGTGGATGAGGTGGAGGATCATCCCTCTCTTCTAGGTGAGGTGGCATTCAATTCCCTAACCTATGGGAAGATCCCTTAGACTCCTCCTCCTAATCCTCAACCTGCTCTATCCCTTTAGCCTTATAAATTGAACCTCCTATCCATTGTGAAGGGAGGAAGGACTATGGTACTCTTACACTGGTGGAATTTCTAGGTGATCCCTATCATCCTCTGGGAGGCTTACTATCCTGCGTTGGAGGCTTGGCGTGGATTGTTGGATGGAAGGTTGCAGCGTTAAGGATTTATTATGACATTCCTTCTCTATGTAATTCTATGTATCTCCTTGATTACAGTAATACAAATGTCTTTCCATAAACATTGTTGTGTTGATGATGTTTAGAGATTTCTTCCTTAACTGTTAGCTTAGATCAATTCATGTTTAGATACACATGTACTGCTTTCTTGTTTCCACTTGCTTTACAGGGTTTTGCAGCTCAATATCTGAAGGCTCTGGAGCTTGGATCAACAAAGAAAGAAGAGGATTTTCATACCTCAGGTAAGTGATCTATTTGTTGACTTGCATTTCTATTTGATATAGGAAAGTAGATTGTATTTTGTACTTGATTTGTTCTAGATCCACTTCAACTAGGGATATCTGGCTTGAGTCCGCTTGAGTATATTTATCCACTAACACTAGACCATTAATTATGCTTTTGAAGTTATATTACCTACATGTTATAATATGGCCATTCTAAATGATATTCTTATTCCTAGTACAAACTACTTTTCATGGAGAGCTAGTATTGAGGATGCCCTACGAAGTAGGGGACTTTACCATAATACCTTGGGAAAATAAATTAAAATGGGATAGTAAAATTATGAATCATTTGGATTAATCAAGATGTCCATCTATAATGAATTGTGATTCCACCTTCAAGGAATTGATGTATTTGATTCATTTTGGGAAAACTTGGGAAATGTATTTGGTAAACACAATGATATTCAATGTCACCATATAGAAAATCATTTGGATTCTTTAAATCCAAATAAATTCTCCTGAATTCAAGACTATATATCTCAATTCAAAACCCTTAGAATCTTAGTTGAAGAACAAAAATATCTAAGCTAGAAAAGTAATGTATTTATGCTACTCTTGCTAAGCTTGGACCTCATTATATTTTTGTATCTAATTTTTACTCCATAAAATAAGCTTTAGGGGTTGCTTATAGAGAATCCATTCTTAAATTTTTTGGTGATGCTTTGATTAGGGATAAATAAAATATCTTACATATTGGAGTGATCAACACATAAATTACATCTAGCAAATCCTTAATGATACAATAGAAGAATAAATCCAAGCTTCCAAAGAAGGAAAACCCTAACAAAAATAAGAAAAACAAGGGTCACTAACCCTCTCAACAAGTTAGGCTACATCCAATGATGATAAATGCACTAAATCAAAAGGCAAGAAGATTGGACAACATTATAATTTTTGTGGGTGGGATGTTCACGTGGAATCTACGTTTCTCAAGAAAATGGAAGCCTTGGAAACAAAAATGAAGCATAACATTAATATTTATTCTTATTCTAACTCTTCTTCTCGTGGACACACACTTTCTACTTCAAATATTCTTTTAATGCATCTTCTTCTTCTCCTTATGATGAGTGACACAGTGATTTTAGAGCATCTTATAACATGGCCAAGGATAAATCCATTTTTATACTCTAAATGAATGTAACACAAAAAAATATGTTGTTAATGGTAGATATATTAGTGTTGTAGTATCGAGAACAATTCACCTAGATTATGGTCATTTCAAATATGTATTATGTGTTTCAAGTCTTTGTTGCAATTTATTTTCAGTCTGTCAGATCACTCACTCTAGTGAAGATAACACTGCAGAGTTTACACCTCGCTAAGTTGTAATAAAGGTTTTCAAATATCCTAAGCATGTCTTGAAATGGAATTGTTGATGATATTCCCAAGTTGTAAATATTTAACAAATTGGGGTCATCTCTTTTTCCCTCGGGTTGTATTGCTCATAGCAATCACTTGAGTAAACTTTGGCATGAGAAATTTGGTCATTTAAAATATCGCTCATTGCAACATCTATGTAGTCAGAAAATGGTGATTTATATTCCTCTCAATTATTGTAGAGAAGGTGTTTGTCTTGGGCGTGTTCTTAACCAACATCATTGGGACAATTTTTTCAAATATGCCTCTTATCACACCTTAACCGCCTTGCAACTTATTCATAATGATCTTTGTGGTGCACTTCCTTTTGATTATTTCTATATGTTCAAGTACTTCAATTTCATTGATGACTTCACCATACACACTTGGGTTTACTTCTTAAAACTTAAGAGTGAATTTTTTGACATGTTTATGGTCTATAAGGCCCCTATAGAAAAACAATTTGGACATAAAATAAAAATCTTAAGAATAAATAATGGAGGCGAATACGTAAACGATAAATTTACAAATTAATACAATGTATAGGGAATTCAAATGTGTTGGGGAACTTATATTATTTGCATGTGAATTAACGGTCTAATTAGATAGTTAATTGGTTAACAAGTCGAATAGAATTGAAGTCCACCGACGATCGAAGTCTCGTCGACTAGTTAACGAGCATAAAAGAGAACATGAATATGATGAACACTTGGTTGACAAGAAGCTTGACTTGCGGTTGACCAAATCTGACTTAGTCAAGTCAAATGTAAAAAAATAAGTGAAATTTGTTAGGAAGTTATGGATCTCCATTAATGAAGTAGTTAGTTGTAACTAATTTGATTGTCATGAATTAGATTATTGCATATATAAATAGGATGTGATGGAAATATAGAATGTATAAAGGAAAATATAGTACAATACTTGTAGATGTATGGGTTGAGAAGTAGAGTGTAGTGAATTCACACTTGAACTATTTTGATCTAGTAAATCACTGTTGTTAACACTGGTTAAAAGTCTTAATAATAGATGCACACTAGTAAATCTCACTGGTTTGTTGGTTTTTCCCTATAAAGGGTTTTCCAGGATAAATTTTAGTGTGTTATGTGACTATGTTTGTGCAATTATTACATTTCGTTATATCTAAATGTTAGAATCATTATGCATAATAACTGTAAATGGTATTGATATCCACGACAATGTTGGAGCCAAAGGCTATGAAGGTTCATCACACTTCTGGATATTCTTGAGACAATTAGTCAAATGACAACATTCAACTAGCGAAGAAATAAACTAGAGGCTCTATTAAGTGGTCGGTTGATAAGTTGAATGAATGGTTGATGAGGAAGTGGTTGGTTTGACCAAAGCAATCAACTAATCAACGAGACATAAAAAATTTATTGGATAGAGTTAGAACCTATGACCCTTATTTGTGGACTAGATCATCCTCACTTCAAGGGAGTTTGTTAGATATTGGATACTATAAAATAATGAACCTATGGGTTGTATTGATATTGAATTATGCCACCATGGAATTTGAATCATACATTATGATCTTATGATTACAATGCTCTATGCTTAGGTACTATAAATGATGTCTTTAGACACCGCCTTTATTCTTGGAATATTTATCCCTACTGCTATTTTATTTTCTGTCTCGTTGTTCAAAGATGTTTTCCCAACATGGTATTAGAGATATTGGTTGTGACCTAGCTTGTTGTCTATGAATCGTGCTGAGTCGGATATAAGGTTGATTGAATCTAGGCTGAATATTTGAAGATGGATGCCTATCTTTGAACTTTGATCATATCTATTTGATATCAAAAGGATGGATTTCAATATAGAACATGTTATTTTGAATGGCCATAACTATGCAATTTGTGTGCCATATTTGTAGACATTGTTGAAGAGAAAGGGATTATGGAAATATACCAAGGTCGTTATTCCAAATTCGTCTAATGAATAGGATAAATTTGTCATCGACGAAGATAAGGATGACTCTATTGGATTCATTATGACCTAGATTTCAAGGGATATTTTCATTCATACAAGTGGGATCAACTTCCCTCATGCTGTTTGGAATAAGCTAAATTTATTATTTGACAAGTTTAATGAAATTCAAATGATGTAGATAAAGAAATATTTGATTTCTCTTGAACCCCATTACTTTGAAAGGCTTGATGACTATCTGGATTGCATCAAATAGATACAACTAAAATTGGATGGACGTGTCCATAGTTTTTTGAAGAAGGATGGAAAACTCATTGAACTAGTCTTGATGAATATGCGGACACTTTATGATGTATTCTGCTCCCCATTTCAAGCCAATTGGATATCATGCAAAGAAGATGGTAATGCCTTCACCTTTGATACATTCTAAGATTTATCGATCAAGGATCAACACCATTTTTTTTATTATCAAGGGAAGCTTGATAGAAGACACCAGGCTCACTTTCTCAAAATAAAGACAAGGAAAAATTTTGAAGAAAAAGGTTTACTAGATAAACGACAAGAATGTATCTACCAACCTACTAAATGAAATACCAACAAGTTGACATCAACCAAGAAGAATCAAAAGAAGAAATTTTTTCACTCCTATGGAAAAGTGGGCATGTGGAGAAAATCTACTGGAAGAAGGAAAAGTAATTGGAAGAAAAGGTCAAGCATCTTGAAGTTGCGCTGATTGGTCCTTCAATCAACCAACTTGTAGACTGAGTGGATAGTCGATTTCAGTTGCACTAATCATATGGATAAGGATGTTTCTATGTTCTCTTCCTTAAGTGGAGCTTCATAACACAATATTTATGTAGATGATGATTATGCTCTCATGATTGCTATAAGTGGATATGTTAATGTTGACATGGTTGAATATCCAATTTTTGATTGCATGGGCAGACCCGGGTTTACTATAATCAACCAACAACACCCCTAGCTCACTGGCCCTTTCGACGACAGGCCGCAAGGCGGCCTGAAGTCTCACCCGAAGTGAATCTAATGGGTTGGCCAAGGACTCAAGTGTCTTGGACCAGGTTTCGAGGCAATCCTACTGGTGGGGCGCAGCTCTCCTAGCCACGAGACCTCCTTCCTGTGTCTGTGAGTCACGCGACCTCCTGCTCGCGTTGCGCAATCCCATCGTCGCGCAGCCCCTCTAGCCGCGAGATGTTTCTTTCCACCACTGTGTGGTCCTTCTCTATGATGCACACTTTCCCTGACTTGCGATATTTCCATCCTTAGCGTATCGCCACGCACCGTGCGACACGCAGCTCCTGCTCAACGCGAAGTCCTCAACCTACGGTATCGCGCACCACAGCTTCTCTGCCGATGCGACATCACCTCTCTGTGATATCCTACCTCCGCGGTTTAGCGCACTTAGCGTTGCTCGTGTCGACATGCAAGACTTAACATACTAAGCTATTCAATACTGCAACCAGTAGCTGTTTACGCAAACATAAATGAAACACATACAACATGGCAAAGGCTTTTAACTTATGATTATCCTTCTGTGCTGTGGTGAACTGGTTAATACATTCATCCATTAAATTGCAACGAAGTCCATAAAATAACTGAGCAATGCATAAGTAAACATAACACATAAATCAGTCGCATAACCCAGATTTTAACGTGGTTCACCTCCAGGATGGAAGTTACGTCCATAGAACTGTGTTTTCTATTATAGCTCAAGGGGAAGGTAAAACACAGTTCTGCTGCACTGCATATGCAGCTCAAGATCTTCTCTCTTAGATCTCTCTTCTCTCTATATCGCTCTCTTACAATATACTCTTCCCTCTCAGTTGATCCATGCGGATCGTTACATGCATGCTCTATAAGCCAGCTACTGGTTTCAGTAAGATTGCTTCAGCTAAGACCAGAACCAGAGCTCGGATTTTACAATAGTCTACTTATCCTTATTGCCTATTTCATTCACGACTGTCTAACTGTCTATCCAACCAACTAGCTAACTATCTAACCCTTTACAATACAAAATTACATTGTTTTATAAGCAGCCCGAAGGTCCTGCTTTTACAACACTGTGGGCCTGTCCCAACAGTAACCCAAACCCTAATTAGTGACAGTCGGTCCTCTTTGTCCTTGAGGTAGCCACTTCCCGTCACACCACAACTCTCTGCAGTCTTCCATGCTTCCCGGCACTGACCATGGGTACTATGCGCCGCTTCTCATTCTATCCTTCGCCTTCAACGCTTGAGCCTCGTTGCTCCTTCTTCTTTATGAGGGTCGCTGAGCCCTCCTATCTTCCGCCACTGCCTTCAATGCAATGGGTGAGCTCTCCCTTCTCGGCCGCTCATGTACCGTTTCCCTTCTTTGACTTTCGCATCTCAAAAAGTCACGGTTTCCGGCTCTGCTCTCCAGCTGGAAACATGCTACGGCGTCGTAGCTCTGTCTTAACTTCTTTCCGCCAAAGATTATCATTCCGCCAAAACTAGCAGCTTCTTCTGTAGCTGCGGGACCCTGCTCCAACACCAATGTCTGTCATATATACCTATATTGAGCGACAACTTGCTATCCATTTCTCAACTTACACAGATAGGTAAGACTTTAATCGAGTTTTATTTTGATTTCTTTATTGTAAATGATATAAGGCACGACGGGCGTCTATTGCTTCAGACTATTTAGATCCCAAAGATATACTATACAAGTTCTATGACTCTACCATAAATGATCTTCGATTGATTGGACCGACTGTACTCATTGCTCAGACCGACGACAAAATTTGAATTTTATGTGAATGACTTGGACATCAAAACTTTTAAAGTTTGAAGTTGATGGTAAAATATAATATGGTTACTAGTATTCTAAATACTGTTCCACCTAATGGAGTTTCTAGAGGATGTGTTCTTGGAAAGCATAATTAAGAACCCTTTGATTCCAATAAAGCATGGAAAGCACATAACCAATTGGAACTTGTTCACAATGATCTTTGTTGCATGAAAAAACCCTCATTAGTAGGTTATAAGTATATTTTAACCTTCATTGATGATTTCTTTGTATTTACATAGGTCTATTTATTTAAATATAAAAGCCATGTCTTTGAAATATTCTAGGAATTCAAGGCATTGGAGGAGAAGCAATGTGGCCGACTTATCAAGTACTCGAGATTAGACAATGGTGGAGAATATGTGAGTTGATAGTTTGAAGAGTATATCTTGAAAAATTGTATTTATTGGCAGAGATTTGTCCCTCACACCCCTCATTAGAATGGAGTCTTAGATAGGAAGAATATAACTTTGGTAGAAATGGCCCAATGCTTACTATAAAACAAAGACCTTGTGGCTAATTTTTGGCCAGAATCTATTTACTGCTCAAACTATCACTTGAACCTTGTTTTGACTAGAGCTATCAATGCCATGAATATGGTTGAGACTCGAGAAGTGAATAGGAAGAAAACCATTTGTTTGACACCTCATAACCTTTGGATGTGCTGCATGGGCGCGTATCCGTGATAATTGTTGTAGAAGAAATTGGATGATAAGAGTCATGCTTGCATCATGATGGGATATTCTTTTTGAATTAAAAGCCAATTGACTATTTGAGACGATCAAACAATAGATCATTTTAAGCATAAATGTGATCTTTGATGAGAATATTTCAGGTATTAAGTTATTGAACTCCTCCTCTAGTCTATCGCACATTGATCCTTTTGATATTTATGAAGAATCTGGATTAACTATACCTTCATTTGAAGTTTTGGCTAAACTATCGCTCTTTTTTCCTTATTTGATTGATAGTTGGTATACATCAATTGAACACATTGACACACTTTTTCACCTATCTAATAATAATTGACATGATTTATTACTGACTTATCTACCTCGGTGGGATGCTAGAACTATTAAATTTTTAGGATGTTGCTAGGAATATTGCACCTCTTGCGGACAAGAGTTGTTCCTCTAGTATGGATGGTTCATATCTAGAAAAAGTGAGTAACACAGAATGTAAGACTCTCCCTATATCTGTTTAAACACTTGAATGGACTGCCATGCTTCTTCTATTAAAGGATGTCTTCTCTATCCTTGAAGCTTTTTCCTCTGTTTACCTGCAAAAATAGAAGACAACAATAGAAAGTGATAGCATACAAGATATACAAACTGGATCTATGCTTGTGACCAAGGAGTCAAGCAATGCATACATATGATACAACATATATGGGAAAGAGAAACCATTCTTTATTAACAACAATTGGAAAGACTACAACCTTGGTGCCTTGGTGTTGAGAGTCCCATCCAATAGCCCTTTTGCCTCTAGCTTCACCTTGCCTCCAAAGACTTGAGAATTATTTTAGGAGAGTTTGGGTATGCAACACAATTCTTCCTACTCCCTCCCATGGGGGATAAGCCAGTATTTAAAGGCATGGGAGGATAGGAATTGTTGAGGATCTCATGGGTGAGGTGGAGATAAGATATAAGAATGAAGGATCTTGAGCTCCAACTGGTCCTAAACCATAGGGATGAGGCTCCATGAAGGAAATTTTCGAGAAGCCTCTCGAAGCTTCTCTTTTTTCCTTGAAAACTCGAGCACCGCTCCTTTAATGAAGCAAACAAGCGGTGTTAAGGGGGTAACACTTCTTGCAGTAAGGATAGAGGTGGTGGAACCACTCTTTTCTCATGTATCAGGATATTTTATGACTTAGATAACACTTTTTGTCAATGGAAGAGGATCGTTACCAGCTCAAAACAAGGAAAAATTGCAAGAGGATAATTTCTTCCTTCATTTATCTAGGGAAAACTTTGAGGGATTGGAGCATAAGAGGGAATACCTATCCCATAACATGATTGTGACATGATTTCAATGTAATAGAATTCCCCCCAAAGTATGATGGCTAGAGGGAAATGATGGGCATAATATTTTGAAAGAACAAGGTATAGTATCGAGGCAAAGGTCTAAAGGTAGGAACTTCTCAAGCATAAAAAAATTTCTGCAGCACCTTTTACATTTTGATACATGTCCCAAATGACTCACAACATGGCTGCCGACCAATGCAATGCAAATCCATGCGAGATACAAAAAATTCATGGCTACTAAAATACAACGTAGATCCATGTGAAGAAGACTCAAATTTGGACATAGTTACCAGACATACAATGTAGATCTATTTCATACAGACGCAAATATGAGCACAACCATGGACATACAAATGTGGATCCATGCTAGGACTCATGCAAAATACTCCATCACAAATTGGGGAAAGCAATGAGTGCTTTAATAGGTACCCAGGCTCTTCGTTTCGTCTTCAAAAAAGTATGATTCTATCCATGTTATTACAATGTCTTGATGTAGAACATGGTAGAAACCACTAGATTACCAGTCAATTATGAGAACCGTTAACAAGTGTGAGGGAAATCACCATTGATGTCAATGATTCCAAAGGTACCCTAGTACAATCTCTTGAGTTTGAATAGATGATTTGATGTCGAACACTAAATCGAATCTTTCGATCAAAGGTCAATGATGTAAACCTATGTTGAAAGCGAGAGGATCTGTCATTAATGCATACAGATCTCAAGGTACTAATTTGTTTCTAAGACTAATTCCTGGATGATGATATGAAGTCGACAGGAATAGTCTCGTTGAAGGAGGCCCATGATGAATCCCATATCGATGACACGAAACTCAGAAAAAAGTTATGGAATTTTGAGCATGATGTAACCATAGGACTGACTCAAAATTAATTGACACAAAAATTTGTTTTGACTGCAGTTATAAACTATCAAGACAATTTCCCTTTTGAACATAAGGCGACATGATCGAAGACTTGGCATCATTGACTTGAAGAGGCGGAACACAATGCGACAATGGACAATGCATTCTTTGAAAGACGCAAAGGAGTGACATGACTCATGAAAGTGGATCGACTTAGAGACAAGCTGAATACCCAAAGGTGACTGAATGAAATGCAGACAAGTGCCATGTTCAAAGGTGACTAACAACTGCCATTATTGCAAAATGTTTTCCCCTTCCCTTAATTTCCCCATCATGATTGATGAGTACCTCTTTTTGTTTTTTACGATTCCAAAGAGGGTAACAAACACTCGTTATAGCTCATCAAACGATGAGTCCATCCTCATATGTTTTATGAACCTAAGAAAGGAGGGGTTCATTCCCAAAATAGGGTCCTTCATTGTTTCATTTTTATGAGTCTGATGAAAGCAAACTCAGTATCGTTCATGTTTAAAGAGTCTGAACGAAAACATAAGAAGAATCCAAAAGGTCCTTTTTCGTATGATTTAATCCCTAGGGCCCAAAAAAGTATAAACTAATGCCCAAGAGAACTCTTCTAGTCATGATTGGCTGGAGTGTACCTTTTTCTTAATTAGTGCCCCCTGGTCCAAAAAAAGGGTAAACTATCACCAAGAAGATGACTCTTCAGGTCCTTTTATGAGCATGAAGAAGACAAGTTCACTCGACGATATTTTCACATTTTAAGAGTATGAAAAGAGCTTAAAGAGGAATCTATTAGGGTTCTTTTTTCATAACCCAATTTTAACGAGTTTGAAAAAAGAGTAAAAGTATACTCGATACCTCTTCACTAATTTTTTAAACGAGCACGCCAAAGTTATAAAAGGTGCTCAAAACCTTTTTCATGTTTGAAACTAGAGCATGAAAAAGCGATAAAGTAATCTGAAACCACTTTTCATGTTTTGACCAGAGCACGAAAAATAAAAAGTAAGCTCAAAAAGACCTGTTTCATTTTTACACAAGCTTGAAATAGAAAATAACCATGCTTGAAACATGGGTTCATTTTTATGCAAATTGAAACATAAAATAACTATCCTTGAAACATGGTTTCATTTTTATGCAAGCTTGAAACCAAAAGGTAAACTTTGCTTGAAACAACCTATTTCATTTTTTAACGAGCTTGACATAGAAAAAGAACTATGCCCAGGAATGGTTTCATTTTTATGCAAGATTGAAACCAAAAGGTAAAATATGCTTGAGGAGTGGTTATATTTTTTAACGAGTTTGAAACCAGAAGTATACTATGCTCAAAGGGTCGTTTCATGGTTTAACGAGCTCAAAACTAAAATAAAGTATGCTCAAAATGGCTCCCATTGACGGGTGATTTCCCAACATGATATCTAGTGGTTGGTACTTGCCCCTAGTAAAACTTTCAAGTAGCTAAATCCAAGATTAAGACACGTAGGGTACATGCCCCCCAAGCTTCGTTTCATCTTCCTTCTCATTTCTACATCCAACTAAATTTGCAGTTACTACCATAAAAAGGTTCACCAGAAACAGAAGAACAAAGAGGATCAAGTTATACAAGAATATGGAATGAAGGTTCAAGGCTTGACACAATGGAGAATTCGTTTCATTTTTTAACGAGCTTGATACGAAAAGGGAACTTTTCTCAAGGTTGGTTTTATTTTTTAATGAGCTTGAAACCAAGAATAAACACTACTCAAGGTGACCTGTTTCATTTTTACACAAGCTTGAAACAAAAAAAACTATGATTGGGTACATCCATTTCATTTTTTAACGATCTTGACATAGAATGGGAACTATGCTCACTAACCTGTTTCATTTTTTAACGAGCTTGACACAGAAAATAACTTTTCTCTCGGGCATCTATTTCATTTTTTAATGAGCTTGACGCAAAATGGGAACTATGCTCAATAACCTGTTTCATTTTTTAATGAGCTTGGCACAGAAAAAGAACTATGCTCTCAGGCATCTATTTCATTTTTTAATGAGCTTGACATAGAATGGGAACTATGCTCATAGGATTATGTTTCATTTTTAATGAGCTTGACATAGAATGGGAACTATGCTCATAAACCTCTGTTTCATTTTTTAACGAGCTTGATACAGAGAAAAGGAACTATGCTCTCAGACAGTTCTAAGCCAACATGATGTCTAGAGGTTGGTGGGTTGCCCCCTTACATAAGAAACTAGCGACTTAACTCCAGTATGATGTCCAGAGGTTGGTTCCATGCCCCCCATTTTACCTATGATGGGAAGAAGCTAACTAGAAGAAGGGGAAGGAACCACAAGAACATGCGACACATTCAAGGTAGTCTGATGACTAGGTGTAATGTGATGGTCAGGTGTAACAAAGTAAAGTTGATCAATGGTCACAATATTCCCATCATGGGGAAAATGCATCACTCTAAAAAGTGTGGACACTACAGCCTTCATGGCATAAACGTAATCATGTCCAAGGAGCATATTGAAATCTAAAGGACCTTGGACCACCATAACATCAATACAGACAGTTTTCCCTCCTGATGTAATACGTAAATGAGGAAGGATCCCTAAAGATGTAGTATGTCTTCGATTAAAATCCAGTATCTGATCGGTGGCTGGCATAAGCTGAGGAGAGCCTAAAGCTTTCCAAGCAGTTGAGGATAGAATACTAACAAAATACCCTTCGTAAAAAATAACGCGAAGCATCCGCCCAGCAATAACATTCACAAATATCTAGAAAGGAACACTCGAATGAGATGAGACTTTGTTAGGTTACTCCAATCAAAGGAAATAACCTCACTACTTGGAGAGGGTTCTGTCAAAAGAGACGAAATTTCCTCTTATCGAGAACAATCAGAACAAAGCATAAAAACTTCAGCAGGTTGTAGTTCATTCTCTACTGGAAGAGAAGAATGAGATGAAGATTTGGTGAAAGCGACTACTTCAGTCTTAACACTCTCTGATGAAAGAGTGGGATCGGGTGGAGATGACATCAACTTGACCACTTGAACTTCACTCTCCAAAGGAAGAGTGGGATCAACCACAGATTAATCTGAATTGACCACTTGGAATTCACTCTTGGAAGGAATATTGGGATCAACCATGGATGAAACCGAATCGACCACTTGATCAACCAGTGGGGGTTCAAGAGACAACTTACGATAACCTGTTGGAAGCCGTTGTTGAGGAACAATAATTTCTTCCAAAAAAATAGAAGCTTCATCCATGAGAGGACAAATGTAATTTAAGTGCTTGTCCTTATAAAGAAATCAAGGATTTACTACTTTACCCTTTCGACTCTTAACCACAGAGTCACTGGTTGAGGAGGGATCATCAGTATGATGACTAGAGGCTGATGATATCGGTTGCTAGGAAACCTTAGACCATTATTCTAAAATCGGGACTAGACCATGACAATATTTTAGAAGGTGATCACCGTTGCAAATCCTGCAAGGGAATTTGGGTTTACGCGGTGTTTGGGTGTGCAGATCAACACTCTCCGAACTAGGAGAAGTAATTGGTTGAGATTGGGTTTTTTGTTTGTTTTTCTTCTTTTTAATCTTCCTTTTATTCTTCTTCTTATCCACCTGACTACTAGTACTGCAACTTTCAACAGGAAAAGAGGGAGAAAAGGGAGAAGACACATTAGGCGAAGAACGCGATGGATCAACATGATGTTGATGATCTCACGATGAAGGACTAGGATCTAAAGAAATTGGTGTAGATGGGATGATGGATTGGAGAATAAATAAATAGGTAATATGATAGTCAATCCAGGAAGGCTTAACATATCCATGAGAGGAGTACCAACATCCCCATAAGGAGGGAAAACAAAAGACGTGTTTGGTAAAGGAATCTCTTGGCTGGTAGTCCTGGAAGGTGAATCCATAACTATGTAACAAAACTATCTCTCTCTTCTAAGAATCTAATTGTACAGACAACAAGCGCTACTCAAACTAAATCTACAAGCAAAATATGTGAGAGGAGTGGATTAAAGGCCTGGAACCTCACGGTATTTTCAAATCACCACAACTCGCTATATACCGCAGGGTCCAATAGTAGAGCATGACAAGATGGATTGGGACTGTACCATTGCATGAATACCCATTTACTTGGATGGTACATGCATAGTAATCTCCCTGAGTGATTTTCTCGGTGTATTGCGATGATAGGACGACAACAAGGATTTTCTTAGATGATCACAGGATTCCTAAAGGGGTCTCCCGATATACGCAAGGTACATGGGAGCTCCACTCTGTAGTAGTGTTGTCTAATGCACAACCGTTCGAAAGGGGCCTTCCGATATACAACTGCGTACGTGAAATACCTTTCGATATAGCTATAGGGTACGTGAAAGGCCATTTGATATACTATTGGTATGTGGAAGAACTACACGATCCTTGGGATGCAGTGCAGGCAATAAACGATAGCTCCTACGCTTAAAGACGCCAAAACACATCTCTAACCTATCACACAAATTGATAAATATTTTAACCTAAGTCCAATGCTTGATTTTATCTTGAACGATTAGGTGGATGCATGAGGTGAGGACATAAAAAATAAAACCATGTAGTATGATTGTGCAAAATTTCACTTTAACTTTTAAGGTATGCCCTACTTAAAGAAGGGAGAGAGAGGTTCAATTTCTTTGAAACATAGAATAAATCCCATACACAAATAAAAAAAACTTGCTTATATGGTCCGTTCCTAACTAAAACAAGCAAAATCTTCTCTTTTGGATGGAAAGAGAAGTGAGATCTCTAATGAAAAGAAAGAAAATATTGTTACATCTTTTATACAAAAGTGTTCAGATTTTTTAACTAAAGAAAGAATGAAGTAATGGCAAAATTTCTACAATAACTTTTATATGGATTTTTCACATTTATTGAAAAAAGGAAAAAACATACAAAAATCATGTATAACAAATGAAGAAAAACTGAAATGAATCTTTTCTTGATCTGTTAAAGAAGACAAAAATCAGAGATATAGCAAAACCAAGTTCTATTCAAAGCCAACTATGAATCTTTTAAAGACCATCATCAATGACAATTCTTGAAAATACCTATGAATTCATACACGCACATAGGGGTGTACGGGGGGTGGTCCACCCCCCTGACCTGAGGGTCTTTGGGGATCCAAAGGTCGATAGAGGAAAATCAATCAAATTCAAAGCAGATCTATAGATCTATGAATTGAAAAAGTAGTTCTACAAATTGAAAATGAAGGTGGAGGATTCAACTTACCAAAGATTCATAATTCGAAGTAGTCCCCAACAGAGTTGACATATTTTTTGCGAGCAATATTGCACCTCTTGCAAAAAAAAGCTGTTCCTCAAGTCCGAATGGTTCAGATCTAGAAGAAATGAGTAACACGGAATGCCAGACTCTCCCTTGATATGTTTAAACACTTGAATGGATTGCCATGCTTCTTCTATTAACAGATGTCTTTGCTATCCCTGAAGATTTTTCCTTTGTTTACCTACAAAAATAGAAGACAACAATAGAAAGTGATAGCATACGAGATATAAAAGTTGGATCTATGCTTATGACCAAGGAGTCAAGCAATACATACATATGATACAACATATATGGGAAAGAGAAAAAAATCTTTGTTAACAATAATTGGAAAGACTACAACCTTGGTGCCTTGGTGTTGAGAGTCCCATCCAATAGCCCTTTTGCCTCTAGCTTCACCTTGCCTCCAAAGAATCAAGAATTATTTTAGCAGAGTTTGGGTATGCAACACAATTCTTCCTCCTCCTTCCCATGAGGGATGAGCCAGTATTTAAAGGCATGGGAGGATAGGAAGGGTTGAGGATCTCATGGGTGAGGTGGAGATAAGATCCAATAATGAAGGATCTTGAGATCCAACTGGTCCTAAACCATAGGGATGAGGCTCCACGAAGGAAAGCTTCGAGAAGCCTCTCGAAGATTCTCTTTTTTGCTTGAAAACTCGAGCACCGCTCCTTTAATGAAGCAAACAGGTGGTGTTAAGGAGGTAACGCTTCTTGTAGTAAGGATAGAGGCAGTGGCACCACTCTCTCCTCATGTATCAGGAGTGTTGCTGACTTAGGTAACTATTTTTGTCAATGGAAGAGGAGCGTTACCAACTCAAAACAAGGAAAAATTGCAAGCGGATAATTTCTTCCTTCATTTCTCTAGGGAAATCTTTGAGGGATTGGAGCAGACAAGTGAATACCTATCTGATAACATGATTGTGAAGAGATTTCAGTGTAATATAGGACTTGATGCTGGAGATTATAATATTGGCCAACATATCCACTGCCAGAAACAACATGGAGATGTTTCATGTCACGTGTTCTTGAAACTTGTGATCCTGACACTTACGTCGATGCTTAGGGAGTTCCTGAATGGGAAAATTCTATGCCTACTAAAATTGATTTTTTGGAGAAGAATCACACTTGGGAACTAGTTCCCCGACTGCAAGGAAATAAAGTTGTGAAGTGTCGATGGGTCTACAAGACTAGTTTTACCTCTGACAATGTTGTTTAATGTCACAAGGATAAATTTCTATCCAAGGTATTATCTAAATAAGAATACATTGACTACACTAAAGCCTTTTCCCATTTTGTAAAGAATAACTCAATTTGTTTGATCCTTTCTCTTGCTAGTCGTTTTGGATGGGAACTTCATGAAGTGGATGTAAAAAGTGCCATTATTCATGGATACTTATATGGAGAAATATACATGGAGAAGCCTCCTAGTTTATTAATATATTCTAGTGTTTTTTGTCAATTGAATAAGTGTTTGTATGGTTTGAAAGAAGAACCCCATGCTTAGCATGATAATATTGATATTTTCTTATCAATATTGGCTTAAAACATAGTGAATCTCATTACATATTTATGTATTACATGTTGATATTGATACTTTAACTATGGCATTCTATTTTGATGATTTATTCATAACCAAAAAAAAGGTCGACTTGATTTTGATCTTGAAGGAAAAACTTGTGAGTACCTTTGAAATAACTGATCTTGGTATGTTGCATTTCTTTCTAGGAATCCAAATTTTACGATTGAATGATGGTATCTTTCTTTATACACAAAAATATGCTTCATATATTTTTAAATGATTCAAAAAGGATGACTGTAAGCCTTGTGTTATACGTTATCTGTCATGCATTAAATTATACAAGGAATGTGACTCTCCTTGAGTTGACACAACCTTTTATTGACAGTTGGTAGGTAGCTTGATTTACTTAACTCATATTCAACTTGATCTCTCCTTTGTTGTTAGTGTGGTTTCTCAATTCATGTAGGATCCTCGAGAAAGCCACTGAATATTCACAAAGAGAATTGTTCGGTATATTAATGGAACTTATCGGTATGGTATCAAATATTGTCATAGTTCAGAGCCACTGGCCGGGTTTACCGATTCTGAATACACAGGTGAAATTGATGACTGTAAAACCTATTTTTACTATGTGTTTCATATTATTTCTAGATCGTTGGTCTAGTTGTGTAAGAAAAGAAGGTAGTTTCTCTTTTGACTATAGAAGAAGAATACCATGGAGCTGTCAATGTAGATACAAAGGTAATGTGGATCAGTCATGTTTTAGAAGAGCTTGGTTTTTCTATCCAGGCATCGACTATTATCCATTTTGATAATTAGAGTGCAGTAGAGGTTGTTGCTAATCCTATTGCACAAAAAAATGAAGGATGTTGAACTTCATTTCCACTACTTAAGACATTTAATACATGACAATGTAGTAACACTTGTTTATTGTAGGGAAGATGATCAGATTGTTGATATATTTACAAAGCCTCTACCAAAATCTAAGTTTGTGAACCTTCATGATATGATTGGGTTTTAGATAGATGTAGTTATGAGGGGGTGTTCAAAAATATAATTCCACCTCCTAAATATCCAGAATGTTGTAATAATGGGGGGGAATTGGAACCAAAGGCTATGTAAATTCATCACAACTTTGGATCTTCTAGATACAGTCAGTCAAAAGACATAGTTGAATAACATAGTAATTAACTAGAGGATCGACTGAGTAGTCGATTGATTGGTTGAATAGGAAGTGGCCAGTTCAACTAAACCAATCGAATTATCAATAGGACATTGCTGAGTTCTTGGAAGCAATTAGAAATAATGACCCTTATTTGTGGACCAGATCATCCTAACTTCAAGGGAGTTTGTAATTAGATATGGATAATATAAAAAAATGACCCTATAGTTTGTATTGATATCAACATATTTTGCTATGGAATTTGAATAATGCATTGTGATGTTATTCTTAAGTGTGATAAAGAGTGTCGTTAGACACCACATTTCTTTTTGGAATACTTATCCCTTCTTCTATTTTTGTTTATTTCTAGTTGTTCAAAGGTGTTTTCCCAACAAAAAAAATGCAACATACTGTTCCATACACATGATGGAAAAATGGCGTTTCTGAGAGAAACAATCTCACATTAAAGGAAATGGAAAATTGTATGATCCAATACAAGGTTTTAAGTCCTCCATTTTGGGTGGAATCCATTGATTGTTCCAATTACATAGTGAATGATAATCCCAAAAAGGATTTAAAAGATATAACAATGGAAGAAGTTTGATGTAGTAAAATTAAACTTTATGTAAGCCACTTTTGTATGTTTGAACTTTGGCAGTGAAGCATGTGCTCATATTCCTAATGAAAAATGGAAACCATTACAATCTAAAAGTGATAAGTGCATATTTGTTGGATATTTTGAAGATGTAAAAGGATATACTTCTTCAACCTATATCCAATGCCATTATTATTAGAATAGATATTAGATTTGATGAAAATGTATTGGCATACAAGCCTAATTCAATGTTCGTGCCATATTCAACCTGCAATCCATATTCGATGATTTGGCCACCTTTTATTCCCAACTTATCTGCTTGTGATCCTATGTAGGTTTCTTCTTTAATAATTCCAGAGAGGATAAGAATCCGCTTCTTCCTACTCATGTTCCTCTAGTTGGGTCCATCAAACATGATTTTTCACCAACACCACCACTTCCTGGATGGGTCAGTTCAACATGATAAGTAGCTGGTGACCCTACATATTAGATTCAAACATAGTCATAGTTTTTTGGGAACCTCTTCACCTTGAAACATAGAACAAAAAAAAATAGCAAAAGGGAATTGTATTCCAAGAAGAGAGGCGGTGTCTAAAAACACCGCTACAACACTTAAGCACAACACATTGTGATAAGAACATCGCAATGCCTTATTCAAATATCCTTAATTCAATATCAATACAACCCATAGGGTCATTCTTTTATAGTATCCAAATCTAACAAACTTACTTCAAGTATGGAATCTATGGTCCACAAATAAGGGTCGTTGGTTCTAACCATTTCCATAAAATACACAACTTCCCATGGTTTAATCGATTGTTTTAGTGGAGTCCTCCATGGCATAGTTGGCCATTGAGTTGAGCTTTTAACTCTTATAATCAATCCACTAGTCGAATTCTTTTGTAGTCGAATTTTTTCTATTGACTCATTATCACTTAAATATCTAGAGGTGTGATGAATCTACATAACCTTTGGCTCCAACATTCCCCATCAATGCAATTCTCTGTAGATTCAGGATATGTGACTACATTCTCTGAATGCCCCCCTATAAGTCTAACTAATTGAATCCCAAGAATAGGCCAAAGTCTTAAAATTTTAGCTTATGGTAAAGGATTTGTAAAGATATCAATGATATGATCATCTGTCATGCAATAAACAAGTGACACAACGATGGCCTATACCATCTACATTAAATGGCGAACATGAATTTTAACATGTTTCATATTTCCGTGAGCAACAAGATTATGACCAAATTATATTGTACTTTTATTTTCACAATGGATAGTAGTTGAGGAATGAACATGAAAACCAAACTCTTCTAAAATCTAACATATCCAAATTACCTCTATTCTTTTGTAGTCGAAAGAGAGAATACCTTGTGTTTCTAACATGACCAGACCAAGGGTGTAGAACTCAGTTGAAACACATATCCAAAACTGGAACCAGTGAACCTGACCAACGGTTCTATACTGCAACAATACTTAATACCATACTGATAAGTTCCTTTTATATAGAGAACAATTCTCTTTGCAAATTTCCAATGGATTTCTTGACGATCCCGCATTAACTGATAGTGACCACATTAACAACAAATGAGAGATTTGATCGACTGTGATTTAAGTAAATTAGGCTACTGACCAATTGTTGATAAAGAGTGGTGTCGACTCATGGAGAGTCGCATTATTTAGACAACTTCATGATTGACTTATACAGTGTAGAACAAGACTTACATTTGCCCATTTTGAATCATTTCAAAATATCCAAAGCATATTTTGGTTGAGAAAGACAAATACCGTCATCCATTTGCAAAATTTGAAATCCCATAAAGAAATGTAAGAGACCAAGATAAGTCATTTCAAAGGTATATGCAAGTTTTTCTTCAAAACCAAAATCATATTGACATTATTTCCAGTTATGACTAAATCATCAACATATAATGCCACAATCAAAGTATCACCATGAACATGTAAATACATAAATACTGTGATTAGATTCACAACAATTAAATCCAATATTGACAAAGAATCGATCAATCTCCTCATACCAAGAATGGGGTTCCTATTTCAAACCATACAATGACTTATGGAGTCGATAAACAGAAACCAAAATATATCACAAAATCAAGAGGTTGTTCCATATATATTTATTTAGACAAGTCTCCTTGAATAAGATCACTTTTAACATCCATTTGATGAAGTTCCCATCCAAAACGAGCAACAAGGGAAACAATTGGCCGGATATAGTTAATATTTGCAACAATGGAAAAGGGTACAATGTAGTAGATTCCTTCTTGATGATAAAATAAGTTGGATACCAAATGATCCTTGTGATGTTCAACAACACAATGTGAAGTAAACTTGTCCTTAAACACCGATCAAGACTTCACAACATTATTTCCTTGTGGTCGAGGAATAAGTTCCCAAGTCTAATTCTTCTTCAAATAATCAATTTCAACAACCATATCATTTTCCTATTTAGGAACTCCTTAAGAATCAATATAAGTGTCAGGATCACAAGTTTCAAGAACATGTGCCATTAGTGCAACACTGCCATGTTGTTTCTGACTGCGAGTATGTCAATCAAAACTAGCATCTCCAACATCCATTCCTGTAAATTCAATTGTATTATCATCCCACCGATGTAAAAAAGTCAGCGGTGATTCATGTTGGTAATTTTCAATCGATTGAGTCGATGTGTTTGTCTTCAATCACGGTAAATCAAATTCTATTTGAATTAGGAGTATAATTCATCAGTCTGATGGAAAATTCGAAATAGGGTATAGTCGATCCAAATTCTTCAAGAATATCAAATGAATCACTATGCAATAGACCAAAGAAGGAATTCAACAACTTATTACCTAAAATATTTTCATCAAAGATCACATTTATGCTAAAAATGATATGTTGTTTAACAAAGTAAAACAATCAATAGGCTTTTAATTCATTAGAATATCCCATCATGATCCAAGTATGACTCTTTGCATGTAATTTATTTTTGAAGTTATCACTGATATGCAGTCAAGAAACACATACAAAGGTTATCAAGTGTATGAAAATGGGTTTACTTTCATTCCATTTCTTGACTAGAGCTCGAAACTAAAAGAAAGTATGCTCAAAATGGCTCCCATTGACGGGTGATTTCCCAACATGATATCTAGTGGTTGGTACTTTCCCCCAGTAAAACTGTCAAGTAGCTAAATCCAATATTAAGAGAGGTAGAGTACATGCCCCCCCAAGCTTCGTTTCGTTTGCCTACTCATTTCTACATCTAACTAAATTCACAGTTACTACCATAAAAAGGTTCACCAAAAATGGAAGAAGAAAGAGGATCAAGTTATACAAGAAGATGGAATGAAGGTTCAAGGCTTGACACAATGGAGAATCTGTTTCATTTTTTAATGAGCTTCACATGAAAAGGGAAGTTTTCTCAAGGTCGGTTTTATTTTTTAACGAGCTTGAAACCAAAAATAAACACTACTCAAGGTGATCTGTTTCATTTTTACACAAGCTTGAAACATAAAATAACAATGATTGGGGACATCCATTTCATTTTTTAACGATCTTGACACAGAATGTGAACTATGCTCACTAACCTGTTTCATTTTTTAACGAGCTTGACACAGAAAAAGAACTTTTCTCTCAGGCATCTATTTCATTTTTTAACGAGCTTGACGCAGAATGGGAACTATGCTCACTATCATGTTTCATTTTTTAACGATCTTGACACAGAAAAAGAACTATGCTCTTAGGAATCTATTTCATTTTTTAACAAGCTTGACATAGAATGGGAACTATGCTCATAGGATTATGTTACATTTTTTAATGAGCTTGACACAGAATGGGAACTATGCTCGTAAACCTCTATTTCATTTTTTAACGAGCTTGATACAGAGAAAAGGAACTATGCTCTTAGATAGTTCTAAGCCAACATGATGTCCAGAGGTGGGTGGGTTTACCCCTTACATAAGAAACTAGCGACTTAACTCCAGTATGATGTCCATAGGCTGGATCCATGCCCCTCATTTTACCTATGATGGGAAGAAGCTAACTAGAAGAAGGGGAAGGAAGCACAAGAAAATGCGACACATTAAGGGTAGTCTGATGACTAGGAGTAATGCGATGGTCAGGTGTAACAAAGGAAAGTTAATCAATGGTCAAAATATTCCCATCATGGGGAAAATGCATCACTCTAAAAAGTGTGGACTCTATAGCCTTCATGGTGTAAACATAATCATGTCCAAGGAGCATATTGAAATCTAAAGGACCTTGGACCACCATAACATCAATACAGACATTTTTTCCTCCTGATGTAATAGGTAAATGAGGAAGGATCCCTAAAGGTGCAGTAGGTATTTGATTAAAATCCAGTATCTGATCAGTGGCTGGCATAAGCTGAGGAGAACCTAAAGATTTCCAAGCAGTTGAGGATAGAATACTAACAAAATACCCTTCGTCAAAAATAGTGCGGAGCATCCACCTAGAAGTAACATTCACAACTATCTGGAAAGGAACACTCGAATGAGAGGAGACTATGTTAGGTTACTCCAATCAAAGGAAATAACCTCACTACTTGGAGAGGGTTTTGTCGAAAGAGGCAAAATTTCCTCCTGTTGAGAACAATCAGAACGAAGCATAGAAACTTTAGCAGGTTTTAGTTCATTCTCTACTGGAAGAGAAGAACAAGACAAAGATTTGGTCAAAGCGACTACTTTAGTCTTAACACTCTCTGATGAAAGAGTGGGATCGGGTGGAGATGACATCGACTTGACCACTTGAACTTCACTCTCCAAAGGAAGAGTAGGATCAACCATAGATGAATATGAATTGACCACTTGGAATTCACTCTTGGAAGGAAGAGTGGGATCAACCACAGATGAAACCGAATCGACCACTTGGTTAACTAGTGGGGGTTCAAGAGAAAACTAACAATAACCTGTTGGAAGCCGTTGATGAGGAAAAATAATATCTTACAAAAAATTAGAAGCTTCATCCATGAGAGGAAAAATGTAATTTAAGTGCTTGTCCTTACAGAGAAATCAAGGATTTATGACTTTACCCTTCCGACTCTTAACCACAAAGTCACTGGTTGAGGGGGGATCATCAGTATGATGACCATAGGATGATGATATCGGTTGCTGGGAAACCTTAGACCTTTCTTCTAAAACCGGGACTAGACCATGACAATCTTTCAGAAGGTGATCACCGCTGAAAATCCTGCAAGGGAATTTGGGCTTACGCTGTGTTTGGGTGTGCAGATCAACACTCTCTGCACTAGGAGGAGTAATTGGTTGAGATTGGGTTTTTGTTTGTTTTTCTTCTTCTTATCCACCTGACTACTAGTACTACAAATTTCAATAGGAAAAGAGGGAGAAAAAGGAGAAGACACATTAGATAAAGAAGGCGAGGGATCAACATGATGTTGATGATCTCACGATGAAGGATTAGGATCTAAATCCATTGGTGTAGATGGGACAACTGGACTGGAGAATAACCAAATAGGTAATACGATAGTCAATCTAGGAAGGCTTAATATATCCATGAGAGGAGGACCAACATCCCCATATGGAGGGAAAACAAAAGACGTGTTTGGTAAAGGAGTCTCTTGGTTGGTAGTCATGGAAGGCGAATCCATAACTATGTAACAAAACTATCTCTCTCTTCTAAGAATCTAATTGTACAGACAACAAGCGCTACTCAAGCTAAAGCTGCAAGAAAAATATGTGAGAGGAGTGGATTAAAGGTCTGGAACCTCACAGGATTTTCAAATCACGACAACTCGCTATATACTGCAGGGTCCAATAGTAGAGTGCGACAAGGAGGATTGGGACCATACCCTTGCATGAATGCCCGATTACCTGGACGGTACATGCGTAGTAATCTCCCCGAGTGTTGTTCTCGGTGTATTGCGATGATAGGATGGCCACAAGGATTTTCTCAGATGGTCACAGGATTCCTAAAGGGGTCTCCCTATATACGCAAGGTATGTGGGAGCTCCACTCCATAGTATTTTTGTCTAATGCACAACCGTTCAAAAGGGGCCTTCCGATATACAACTGAGTTCGTGAAGTACCTTTCGATATACCTCTAGGGTACGTGAAAGGCCGTTCGATATACCAGTGGTACGTGGAAGAACCACACGATCCTTGGGATGTAGTGCAAGCAATAAATGATAGCTCCTATGCTTAAAGACGCCGGAACATGTCTCTAACCTATCACAAAAATTGCTAAAGATTTTAACCTAAGTCTGACGCTTGATTTTATCTTGAACGGTTAGGTGGATGCATGAGGTGAGGACATAAAAAATAAAACCATGCAGTATGATTGAGCAAAATTTCACTTTAACTTTTAAGGTATGCCCTACTTAAAGAAGGGAGAGAGAGGTTCAATTTCTTTGAAACATAGAATAAATCCCATACACAAATAAATAAATAAACTTTCTTATATGGCTCGTTCCTAACTAAAACAAACAAAATCTTCTCTTTTGGATGGGAAGAGAAATGAGATCTCTAATGCAAAGCAAGAAAATATTGTTACATCTTTTATACAAAAGTGTTCAGATTTTTTAACTAAAGCAAGAATGAACTAATCACAAAATTTCTACAATAAATTTTATATGGATTTTTCACATTTATTGAAAAAAAGAAAAAACATACAAAAATCATGTATAACAAATGAAGAAAAACTGAAATGAATCTTTTCTTGATATGTTAAAGAAGCTAGAAATCAGAGATCTAGCAAAACCAAGTTCTATTCAAAGCCAACTATGAAGCTTTTAAATACCATCATCCATCACAATTCTTGAAAATACCTATGAATTCATACATGCGCATAGCGGTGTACGAGGGGGGGGGGGCGGTGGTCCACCCCCCCGACCTAAGGGTCTTTGGGGATCCAAATGCTGATAGAGGCAAATCAATCAAATTCAAATCAGATCTACAGATCTATGAATTGAAAAAGTATCTACAAGTTGAAAATGAAGGTGGAGGTTTCAACTTACCAAAGATTCATAATTTGAAGTAGTCCCCAGCAGAGTCGCCGGATTTGTTGCGAGGAATATTGCACCTCTTGCGGACAAGAGTTGTTCCTCTAGTCTAAATGGTTCAGATCTAGAACAAATGAGTAACACAGAATGTCAGACTCTCCCTAGATATGTTTAAACACTTGAATGCACTGCCATGCTTCTTCTATTAACAGATTTCTTCACTATCCTCGAAGATTTTTCCTCTGTTTACCTGCAAAAATAGAAGATAACAATAGAAAGTGATAGCATACAAGACATAAAAACTGGATCTATGCTTATGACCAAGGATTCAAGCAATACATACATATGATACAACATATATGGGAAAGAGAAAACATTCTTTATTAACAATAATTGGAAAGACTACAACCTTGGTGCCTTGGTGTTGAGAGTCCCATTCAATAGCCCTTTTGCCTATAGCTTCACCTTTCCTTCAAAGACTCAAGAATTATTTTAGCAGAGTTTGGGTATGCAACACAATTCTTCCTCCTCCTTCCCATGGGGGATGCGACAATATTTAAAGGCATGGGAGGAGAGGAAGGGTTGAGGATCTCATGGGTGAGGTGGAGACAAGATCCAATAATGAAGGATCTCGAGATCCAACTGGTCCTAAACCATAGGGATGAGGCTCCACGAAGGAAAGCTTCGAGAAGCCTCTCGAAGATTCTCTTTTTGCCTTGAAAACTCGTGCATCGCTCCTTTAATGAAGCAAACAGGCGGTGTTAAGGGGGTAACACTTCTTGCAGTAAGGATAGAGGCAGTGGCAACACTCTTTTCTCATGTATCAGGAGCATTGCTGACTTAGGTAATGCTTTTTGTCAATGGAAGAGGAGCGTTACCAGCTCAAAAGAAGAAAAAATTGCAAGGGGATAATTTCTTCCTTCATTTCTCTACGGAAATATTTGAGGGATTGGAGCAGACAAGGGAATACCTATCTGATAACATGATTGTGATGAGATTTCATTGTAATATAGGACTTGATGATGGATATTATAATATTGGCCAACATATCCACTGTCAAAAACAACATGGAAATGTTTCATGTCACGTGTTCTTGAAACTTGTGATCCCGACACTTACGTCGATGCTTAGGGAGTTCCTGAATGGGAAAATTATATGCCTACTAAAATTGATTTTTTGGAGAAGAATCACACTTGGGAACTAGTTCCCCGACTGCAAGGAAAGAATGTTGTGAAGTGTCGATGGGTCTACAAGACTAGTTTTACCTTTGACAATGTTGTTTAATGTCACAAGGATAAATTTCTATCCAAGGTATTCTATAAATAAGAATACATTGACTACACTAAAACCTTTTCGCATGTTGTAAAGAAGAAGTCAACCTGTTTGATCCTTTCTCTTGCTAGTCGTTTTGGATGGGAACTTCATGAAATGGATGTAAAAAGTGCCATTCTTCATGTATACTTATATGGAGAAATATACATGGAGAAGCCTCCTAGTTTATTAATAGATTCTAGTCTTTTTTGTCAACTGAATAAGTGTTTGTATGGTTTGAAACAAGAACCCCATGCTTAGCATGATAATATTGATATTTTCTTATCAATATTGGCTTCAAACATAGTGGATCTCATCACATATTTATGTATTACATGTTGATACTGATACTTTAACTCTGGCATTCTATGTTGATGATTTATTCATAACCGAAAAAAATGTCGACTTGATTTTGATCTTGAAGAAAAAACTTGTGAGTACATTTGAAATAACTGATCTTGGTATGTTGCATTTCTTTCTAGGAATCCAAATTTTATGATTGAATGATGGTATCTTTATTTATACACAAAAATATGCTTCGTATATTTTTAAATGATTCAAAATGGATGACTGTAAGTCTTGTGTTACACGTTATCTATCATGCATTAAATTATACAAGGAATGTGACTCTCCTTGAGTTGACACAACCCTTTATTGACAGTTGGTAGGTAGCTTGATTTACTTAACTCATATTCAAATTGATCTCTCCTTTGTTGTTAGTGTGGTTTCTCAATTCATGTAGGATTCTCGAGAAAGTCACTGAAGATTCATAATGAGAATTGTTTGGTATATTAATGGAACTTATCATTATGGTATCAAATATTGTCATAGTTCAGAGCCACTGACCGGGTTTACTGATTCTGAATACATAGGTAAAATTGATGACGATAAAACCTATTTTGACTATGTGTTTCATCTTATTTCTATACTTTTGGTCTAGTTGTGTAAGAAAAGAAGGTAGTTTCTCTTTTGACTATAGAATAAGAATACCATGGAGCTGTCAATGTAGATACAAAGGTAATGTGGATCGGTCATGTTTTAGAAGAGCTTGGTTTGACTATCCAGGCATCGACTATTATCCATTTTGAAAATTAGAGTTCAGTATAGGTTGTTTCTAATCCTATTGCACAAAAAATGAAGGATGTTGAACTTCATTTCCACTACTTAAGACATTTAATACATGACAATGCTGTAACACGTGTTTATTGTAAGGAAGATAATGAGATTGTTGATATATTTACGAAGCCTCTACGAAAATCTAAGCTTGTAAAACATCATGATATGATTGGGTTTTAGATAGATGTAGTTATGAGGGGGTGTTCAAACAACATAATTCCACCTCTTAAATATCCGGAGTGTTGTGATAATGGGGGGGGCATTGGAACCAAAGGCTATGCAAATTCATCACACCTTTGGATCTTCTAGATACAGTCAGTCAAAAGACAATAGTTGAATAACATAGTAATTAACTAGAGGATCGACTGAGTAGTCGATTGATTGGTTGAATAGGATGTGGTCAGTTCAACTAAACTAGTCGAATTATCAATAGGAAATTGCAGAGTTCTTGGAAACAATTAGAAATAATGACCCTTATTTGTGGACTAGATCATCCTAACTTCAAGGGAGTTTGTAATTAGATATGGATACTATAATGGAATGACCCTATAGTTTGTATTGATATCAACATATGTTGCTATGGAATTTGAATAATTCATTGTGATGTTATTATTAAGTGTTATAAAGAGTGTCGTTAGACACCACATTTCTTCTTGGAATACTTATGGCTTCTTCTATTTTCGTTTATGTCTAGTTGTTCAAAGGTGTTTTCCCCCCAAAAAAATGCAACATACTGTTCAATGCACATGATGGAAAAATGGTGTTTCTGAGAGAAACAATCTCACATTAAAGGAAATGGAAAATTGTATGATCCAATCCAAGGTTTTAAGTCCTCCTTTTTGGGTGGAATCCATTGATTGTTCCAATTACATAGTGAATCATAATCCCAAAAAGGATTTAAAAGATATAACAATGGAAGAAGTTTGATGTAGTAAAATTAAACTTTATGTAAGCCACTTTTGTATGTTTGAACTTTGGCAGTGAAGCATGTGCTCATATTCCTAATGAAAAATGGAAACCATTACAATCTAAAAGTGATAAGTGCATATTTGTTGGATATTCTGAAGATGTAAAAGGTTATACTTCTTCAACCTATATCCAATTTCATTATTATTAGAGTAGATATTAGATTTGATGAAAATGTATTGGCATACAAGCCTAATTCAATGTTCATGCCATATTCAACCTGCAATCCATATTCGACGATTTTGCCATTGTTTATTCCCAACTTATTTTCTTGTGATCCTATGTAGGTTTCTTATTTAATAATGGTAGAGAGGATAATAATCCACCTCTTCCTAGTCATGTTCCTCTAGTTGGGTCCATCAAACATGATTTTTCACCAACACCGCCACTTCCTAGATGGGTCAGTTCAACATGATAAGTAGCTGGTGACCCTACATATTAGATTCAAGCATAGTCATAGTTGTTTGGGAACCTCTTCACCTTGAAACATAGAACAAAAAAAAATAGCAGAAGGGAATTGTATTCCAAGAAGAGAGGCGTTGTCTAAAAACACCGCTACAACACTTAAGCACAACACATTGTGATAAGAACATCACAATGCCTTATTCAAATATCCTTAATTCAATATCAGTACAACCCATAGGGTCATTCTTTTATAGTATCCAAATATAACAAACTTACTTCAAGTATGGAATCTATGGTCCACAAATAAGGGTCATTGGTTCTAACCATTTCCATAAAATACACAACTTCCCATGGTTTAATAGATTGTTGTAGTTGAGTCCACCATGGCATAGTCGACCATTTAATCAATCCACTAGTTGACTTCTTTTGTAGTCAAATTTTTTCTATTGACTCATTATCACTTAAATATCTAGAGGTGTGATGAATCTACATAACCTTAGGTTCCAATAGTCCCCATCAATGCAATTCTCTGTAGATTCAGGATATGTGATTACATTCTCTGAATGCCCCCCCATAATTCCAACTACTTGAATCCCAAGAATAGACTGAATTCTTAAAATTTTAGCTTATGGTAAAGGCTTTGTAAAGATATCAATGATATGATCATCTGTCCCACAATAAACAAGTGAGACAACAATGGCCTATACCATCTACCTTAAATGGTGAACATGAATTTTAACATGTTTCATATTGCCGTGAGCAACAAGATTATGAGCAAATTATATTGTACTTTTATTTTCACAATGGATAGTAGTTGAGGAATGAACATGAAAACCAAACTCTTCTAAAAGCTAACATATCCAAATTACCTCTATTCTTCTGTAGTAGAAAGAGAGATTACCTTGTGTTTCTTACATGACCAGACCAAGGGTGTAGAACTTAGTTGAAACACATATCCAAAAGTGGAACCAGTGAACTTGACCAATGGTTCTATACTGCGACAATACTTAATACCATACTGATAAGTTCCTTTTATATAGAGAACAATTCTCTTTGCAACTTTCCAATGGATTTCTTGAGGATCCCGTGTGAACCAATAGTGACCAAATTAACAACAAATGAGAGATTTGATCGACTGTGATTTAAGTAAATTAGGCTATTGACCAATTGTTGATAAAGAGTGGTGTCGACTCATGGAGAGTCACATTATTTAGACAACTTCACGATTGACTTATACAGTGTAGAACAAGACTTACATTTGTCCATTTTGAATCATTTCAAAATATCCAAAGCATATTTTGGTTGAGAAAGACAAATAATGTCATCCATTTGCAAAATTTGAAATCCCATAAAGAAATGTAAGAGAACAAGATAAGTCATTTCAAAGTTATCTACAAGTTTTTCTTAAAAACCAAAATCATATTGACATTATTTCCAGTTATGACTTAATCATCAACATATAATGCCACAATTAAAGTATCACCATGAACATGTAAATACATAAGTATTGTGATTAGATTCACAACAATTAAATCCAATATTGACAAAGAATCGATCAATCTCCTCATACCAAGAATGGGGTTCCTATTTCAAACCATACAATGACTCATGGAGTCGATAAACAAAAACCAAAATATATCACAAAATCAGGAGGTTGTTCCATATATATTTATTTAGACAAGTCTCCATGAATAAAAGCATTTTTAACATCCATTTGATGAAGTCCCCATCCAAAACAAGCAACAAGGGAAACAATTGGTCGAATAGAGTTCATCTTTGCAACAACGGAAAAGGGTACAATATAGTAGATGCCTTCTTGATGATAAAATCATTTGGATACCAAATGAGCCTTGCGATGTTCAAAAACATGATGGGAAGTGAACTTGGCCTTATAGAACGATCAAAACTTCACAACATTCTTGCCTTGCGGTCGAGGAATAAGTTCCCAAGTCTAGTTCTTCTTCAAATAATCAATTTCAACAACCATATCATTTTCCTATTTAGGAACTCCTTAGGAATCAATATAAGTGTTAGGATCACAGGTTTCAAGAACATGTGCCATTAGTGCAACACTGCCATGTTGTTTTTTACTGCGAGTATGCCAATCAAAACTAGCATCTCCAACATCCATTCCCATAAATTCAATTGTATTATCATCCCACCAATGTAAAAAATTTGGTGGTGATTCATGTTGGTAATTTTCAATCGATTGAGTCGACGTGTTTGTCTTCAATCACGGTAAATCAAATTCTAGTTGAATTAGGAGTATAATTCATCGGTCTGATGAAAAATTTGAAATAGGGTATAGTCGATACAGATTCTTCAAGAATATCAAATGGATCACTATGCAATAGACCAAAGAAGGAATTCAACAACTTATTACCTAAAATATTTTCATCAAATATCACATTTATGCTAAAAATGATATGTTGTTTAACAAATTAAAACAATCAATAGGCTTTTAATTCATTAGAATATCCCATCATGATGCAAGTATGACTCTTTGCATGTAATTTATTTTTGAAGTTATCACTGATATGCAGTCAAGAAACACATACAAAGGTTCTCAAGTGTATGAAAAAGGGTTTCATTTCATTCCATTTCTTGACTAGAGTCTTGTATAGTTGATATGAGGTTCAAGAGATAGTTTGAACAATAAACAATTTTTTCCCAAAATTTAGTGAGTATCTTTGGTCTACAGTAGGATCCAAGCCATTTCCGCCAAAGTAGGATTCTTCCTCTATGCCATGCCATTCTTTTGAGGGGTGCGAGGGACAAATATTTGCCAAGAAATACCATTCTGTAAGAGATATGTGTTGGTAAAAATATATGCTAATAATTCGACATTAAATTGTCAACCCGGGGCTCGTAATCTTGGAGGTGTCGACACTGTATGTGCAAGGTCAAAGTGATCCAGCATAACCTAATGCCGAAAAACACACAAAACAATTACAACTAGCCCAATCATCTTGGGAGTAATCCTATCATAAGGTGACCATATCTACCGAGTTAGGTCATTAATCCTTCCATTGGTGATTGAAACTACTAGGAAATCAAACCTATCAAATCTTTGAAATAACTAATGTTGGAAAAATGTTGTTTAAAATAAAGTTGTGTGCAACTAATTCCGTTGGATCCTATTCTGAATTTCAAAATTCTATGAATAAAAACAGATGAAAGCTTATACCTACTTCAAAACTAGATAAACATAATTTTGATGCAAATAACTACTATCTTAAAATAAAAGCAACCAAGTTCTGAAAGAAAATGAATAAGCTTCTTTATGATCTGGTACTTGGATGAAAAACACTTTTAGAATAAGGTTGAGTTATTAATACAGTAAATTTTGAAAAGTATGTATATATCTAAGTGATTTTTTCCCAACCTATCTGAATATTCCTTTCAAACCAGAGATCCACGGGTTACAAAAAAACTGCTATTGTGATATTTAACCTTTGGGATATATTTTCAGATATTATGCTTACTCATGAAATAAAAGAAAAACCTAATATTTCTTATTCAAATATAGATCTGCACACATAAAGATTCTAAAGGTATAAATGCTTTCATAAAAACCTGCATCACTTTCAGAATGAGGCTTTGTATTATGTTTCTGTTTACTGGGTTAAGTTCGTCACATCTGGAGAACAAATACTTGAAGCAATAGATTTTATAATCAATTTCTATCATATAGTAAAGACCTATGCTGCACAAGTTTCTGGAACGCGGTTACATTGGGTACGTAGACACGAGTATCCGATACAGCTAGAAGCATCGCCCAAATTTGCAGGAAACGTAGGGTTGGGAGCGGCAATAATATATATTAATTTTTTAAAATATATTAAGAAAAATAAAGTTAAAAAAACATATTTGATTAATTTCATAGCTTAAACTATTTTATCCTCTTAATCCTCTAGCATTGTCATGAAATTCATTCTTTTTAAATTTGATCACTCCTGTAGGTCCACATTATACAAATCTCATTGTACAAGTTTGTAAAGGCACCAATAGCTTCATAAATCATAAGATTCAATATTTTTTCTTAATTCCTTGTTCCAACTCCATCTATATTTTTTCTCCTAAGAGTGCTTAGTCTTTGGGTGCCTCTACAATTTTTTTATGGGAACAACTACTTACTTCTAATGTGAATGAACTTGATTGTTTTAAGTTCAACTAGCAAACTTTAAAAAATTTTGGTATCTTGAGTTTGATATCGTTTATCATCCTAAATTGCTATATCAGTCAGTATGAATAACGTAAGCTAGATGTAATCATTTGAGATATGTATTAAAGTTGTTCAATATCTTAGTATTGTAAAAGATCCATTTGTATTCACTTAAGTACACTTGCAGATATATTTTGAGTGTGAATGGATCTAAACAATATAAGAGGTGCGGGCCCTCTTTATTTATATAACCTTGAAAAAAAATGGCATTATTGATAGATTCAATTGAAATTTTTATTATTGGTGATTTCTTGACACAATAAAGTTCAATCATTCATTTTATTATCAACACTTTTCTTATGATTTTGGACTCCACATGGTCGGGAGCTTGTAGAATCTCCCTGTCTATTTGGGAGCTTCTAGAAGCTCCCAAATAGATAGGGAGCTTCTACAAGTTCCCGGTAAAAGGGAGCGGCAAAATAAAGTTCCCAAAAAGCTCCCAAAAAGTTACCAAGTTCCCAAATAATATCCCATAAAAAAGGGGACGTTTTTTACCGGCTCCCAAGCTCCCAGGAATGGGGAAACGTCGGGTACGGGTTGCCAAAATCCCAGGAGCGATACTTGTGCAACTATGGTAAAGACTGAGTAGTGTGTAAAATACTCTTCTGTAAATGGAAGATATTTATGTGCAAAAAGATGGTTTAACCATTTACCCTAATCAAATATTCCTGCAGTTTTCTATAAAGCTTTAAAAACCTATCTAACTCCGAAATCTTCCATCTATGATTACCTTAAACTAAATCTTACTGTAATGAATCGTAAATTGAAAGTAACTCCAAGCTTATGTAGTTCTAAGAATACACGTTCTTTATAGAAGTTTTCTTCAAAACATTCCTATATAGACATTTCCTAATAATGAAATATGAAATAGAAGTAAAGCTGCAAATTCTTTCTGAAGGCAAAACTGAGATAAGCAATTAACATAACTACTCTGTAAATCGTAAACCATATATAAATGAAGAATTTACAAGATGTGTGCAGTACACATACATGCTCACATATATTAACTCAAACTTGATGTACTTAAATATAAGGAAAGAAATATATCAATACAAAGAAATATACAAACAGTGATTCGAAGGTGCCCCCCCCCCTCCAAAGCTCTATTAAACTAGAATTTAAAAGCTCAACTAAAAATGCAAGAACAATTTGTATTATCTGAATCAAAGGTTACGACATCTCCGTATCTATTTTTCTCTATATCCTTCCCTCAACTTGAAGAGGCCATTTTATACATAGATTCAATGGAGGAACGGATAATATCAGTCCCCCAACTCAGCAATTCATTCAACAAATTATGGATTTTACAAAACCAACCGTAGCCCTAATTCTGAAAATATTTTGTCCTGTTTAGACACGTTTTTCTCCAGTTTGGGCAAGAAACTCCACAAAATTTCCAAGGTTAGGGATAAATGACCATATTTTTGAAGTGGGTTTCGAACGATTTCACCACATTCCTCACATTTTGCTCAGAAATCAATCCCGAATATTGCTTCCTGGAGAGATGATGAAAATCACCACTGTCGAATTGCTTGAGATTGTGGCCACAAATTTTGGAGGAATTTGAGCCCAATCTGGTAACTCATAACCTCGAGAAAATAAAGAAAAAACGCATAAATTCACTTCAATCGAATCTTCCACCGTTTGAGCCGTTGTCCCTCTATTATGCTAAAACCAGATTGAGTGTAGGATTGGGTACCAGATTAGTGACATAAATATGCAAAGTAATAAAAAAAATAGCTAAACCCCAAACAATTCATTAGTAGACATAATATTTTATACTTATATTTAAAATGAACAAATGAAATGAAATAATGACAAGATTATACCTTGTGATGAATCTTCATTGAACATACTTTAAACTCATGCATATGATGTCTAAGTGACAACACATAAGATAAAATGCATGTAAAAGACTTAAATTTCGGATTAAATATGTAGATAAATCATGGAAAAATGCAGGGCCATCAATATGCTTCAAACTCTGTTGCTAAATTTCTGTGGTGATAGGTTATTGGTGATGTAATCGGAGAAACCACAGAAATTTCAATACTGTGGTTTCTCCGATTACATCACCAATATGCTTCAAACTATCAACTCACATATTCACCACCATTGTCTGATCTCAAACATTTGATGGATCGGCTACAGAGAGGTGGTGTCTATGGAATGGACTTTCAAAAAATATATGTATTTATTTATTCAATGATGATTTTTACAAGAGAATTAGCGGCATTAAATACTATGGAAGAGACACATAAGAACGATGTGTCTTTCTAATGCTGACATTTAACTAATAATAATAATAACAAATATTATTTAAATAATTTAATTTACTAATTTTCTCTAGTTCTATCACAAGTCATCCCTCTCTGACATACTTTGTCCACGAAGTATTGGTAAGGATAGGTGCCATGAATGAAAAATATTCATTTTACCAAGTAGCTTCTTCATAGGGTAAGTTTTTCCATTTGACAAGGTATTCATTGAGGAATCTGTAATGGTGTGTTCTGGTTTTAATCTCTACTATGCATTCAAATTCTAGCATCAATTTTCCTTCATCATTTAGCATAGGTAATTTTATTTGTATGTGAGTAGTTAGACCCAATTTCTTTTTTAAGCAGGTCATGGAAAAAATCATGTATTTTCCCTTTATTAGGTATGTCCAGAGCATAAATCACTTGTCCTACTCACTTCCTTACTTGATATGGTCCATAAAGCCTTAGCGCAAGTTTATGATTTTTGGAGTTTTTAAGTGAAGTTTGTTTGTATGGTTGGAGTCGAACAAACACCCAATCATCTACTTCAAATTCTCGATTAGTTCTTTTGATGTCGACTTATTGCTTCATGCAGTTTCTTTCTTGTTCAAGATGAATCTTCAAAACACGGATGACCTCATCGGATGTCTCTAGACAGTCTTTCATTGCTGGAACTTTGAAACAATTGAAAACATATTCCTTCGCCGTATGAGGAGGATACCCATATAAGGCTTCAAAAGGGGACAATTTTTCGATGTATGATACGTACTATTGTACCGCCATTCTGCAGGGTTGAGCAAATGTACCCATTGAGTATGGCGGCCATTCATGAAATTCCTAAGGTATCCTTCAAGGAATTTATTTACGACTACAACTTGTCCATCTTTCTGAGGATGGTTAGAGGCACTCATAGTTAATGAAGTCCCTACCTGGTGGAACAATTCCTTCCAAAAGTTACTGGTAAATTTGGGGTCCCTATCAGTAATGATAACTTTGGGAAACCCATGGAGCTTAAATATATTATTTACATAACTATTTGCGACTTGGATAGCCTTTTATTTTGATGAAATAATAATGAAGAGAATGTATTTTGTGAATCGATCAATGACTTCAAATATACTATCCTTTCCTTTTGACATAGGAAGACCGCTGATAAAATCCATGGATATCTATAACCATTTCTGGTATGGGATATGTAGGGGTTGGAGAATCCCAGTAGGAGCCACTGTTTCAAACTTCTCCCTTTGAAAAGTATCACATTCAACCACATATTTATGGATATTAGTATTCATTCCTTTCCAAAAGAAGGAATGTCGGATATTATGGTATGTTTTAAGAATACAACATGAATGAATGTTGGAGAATATGGTTCTCTTTTAGGACCTGAATTTTGAATTTTGATGAACTGGATAAATGAGTGACATTAAATATTATGAGTGACACATTATAACGACATGTATTTCTAATGCCAGCATTTTACTAATAATAATAACATATATTATTTAAATAATTTAATTTACTAATTTTCTCTAGTTCTATTACAGTATAAAGATTCCATTACAACACTTAAGCACAACACATTGTGATCAAAACATCACAATGCATTATTTAAATATGCTTAACTCAATATGAATACAACCCATAGGGTTGTTCTTTTATAGTCTACAAGTCTACTAAAAATTCCTTGAAGTGAGGGATATCTGGTCCACAAACAAGGGTTGTTGGTTATAAGTGTTTTCACGAAATATGCAATGTCCCATAGTTTAGTTGGTTGTTTTAATCGGTCCAACCATGGCCTCATCAATCATTGAGTCGAGTCTTTAGCTCATCCAGTCAATCCACCAATTGATTTCTTTGCTAGTTGATTGTTGTCTATTGACTGATTGTATCTAGAATATCTAGAGGTAAGATGAACTTGCATAATCTTAGGTTCCAACAATATTTTTAGTGAGCCTCTTCTCTTTTTTCTCAAGTTTCAAAGACACAATCCAAAGACATCTACAGAAGCTTCTGGACATCCAAATTGGAATGCATCTCTGAATGAAGAATATCCCTTAATGGAAAATTATACTTGGGCCCTTGTACCTTTTTCGAAAGGAAGATAAATTTCAAGATGTAAATGGATGTATCGAACTAAGTATGCATCAAATGAAAGCATTGAAATATTTAAGGAAATGTTAGTTTCTAGAGGATTTTCCTAATTCAAAGGAATTGACTACAATCAAACCTTTGCATCTATCACCAAAATGAACTCCATCCACCTTGTTTTTTCCCTTGATACTTCACATAAATGGTATGCCCATTAAATGGAGGTCAAATCCACCTTATGGCATGGGGATTTACAAGAATAAATTTACTTGGAACAAGCTTTTGGCTATGTTCATAATGACTCCAACCTTGTTTGTTTTCTTAAGAAATATCTGTATGGCCTTAAGAAAGCTCCTCGTACTTGGTATGCCAAAATGGATAGCTTTGTGATAGACATTGGTTTCTCTAGATGTAATTATAACCTGAATGTATATATAAAAAAAGTAGGAAACCATGTGATAATCCTTATTCTTTATGTTGACGACCTTATTATTATCGGTAGTGACCCTCAAAGTTTAACCCATGTGAAATCCATCCTTAAGAGGAAAGTTGAAATGACTAACTTATGACAATTGCATCATTTTATTTGCTTACAAGTCTTGCAAACCAAACAAGTATTTTTTATTCCTCAGTATAAGAATGCTTGTGACCTTTTTCGATGCTTTCAAATGGATTATTGTAAACCAACCCATTATCCCTTCCAGTATGGAGTCAAATTTACTGCCACTTGCACTACACCCAAAGGATATGCCACTTTGTACCGTTATTTAGTTGGAATTATTTTTTACTTAACTCATACTTGTCGTAATATTTCCTTTGCTATTAGTCTTGCTGCTCGGTATGTGAAAACACCCCATGGAGGTAATTGGAAAGAAACAAAAAATATACTTTGGTATATATGGGGTACACTTTAGTTTGGGATATATTACTGTTTAAGGGAATTTTATTTGTTGTTTGGTTTCACCAATATCGATTGGGATGATTCCCCTGACGATCGAAAGTCTATTGTAGGTTTTATTTTTAGTCTTGGTTATGGACCTGTCACTTGAGATTGTAAGAAACAACAAGATCTTTCTCTTTATTCAATAGATGAAAAGTATCGAGCTCCAACTAATGCAATCCAATAATCCTTATGGCTCTGTTAGATACTTTTAAATATTGGATTCTAGAACAACATCCAACTACCCTATGATGTGACGTGGATGTGACAATTAGAGTGCCATGAATCTCTCAAATATCTAATTCAACATCAGTGCAACTGACACATTGATATATAGATTCAATTCATCATAAAGCTTACTCAAGATCACATTCTTGAATTTTTATTTTTATGTACAATTGATAAAGTTGTAGACATCTTCACAAAGTATCATACATACGTAAAACTTTCTAAACTTCAATCTATGTTAGGAGTTCATGAATTTTTCATTAAGGGGTACATGCTCAAATTCCTCATTCCTTTTCCTATTGTGCCACCTTTGTAAATTCTTCAAACATATCCCAAGTTGTTCTTAAGGAGGCGTGTTAAGATATTTAGACACTTAGGAGTTAGTTAAGATAAAATTGTTCTAATATGTATTTAGGGTAAATTGTGTTTCTTTAGTATGCGATAGTTGCATTTGTACTTATGTAATATGAATGTCACAATATGTTCTAGGCATAAAGTGATATAACGATTCATGTTCATCTTGATATTAATGAATGTTGATATGTGTCTTAGCATCCGATTGGTCCATGATATATATTTAAAGAAACTGGAGGGTCATTTTTTCGATGATCGATTGTGAAAAACACATATGTAAATTATTTTTCCTTTTGCATTAATATAATGCCTCAAGTAACTGTATGGTTGAGGTCGTTGATTGTTTCCACCCATGATTGTTTTAACTACATAAAAACATGGGCATATTAATCTATGATTTGTTTTTTTCTGAGTGGTTTCTTAATGTGTTTGACCTTTGTGGAAATACCATGTTTTAGTCGAACAACACTAAAATTCATTTATTTTGTTTCCATTACTTATAAGCAAAATTATGAAGCATACTGATTTGAATGCTTATGATCTTGTTGGAATTGTTTCATTTTAAAATTTTGAAGTGTTATAAGGCCATGATTATTGAACTATACTATGTTTGTACTAGGTCATTATTTTTGAAATTGTGTTTATTTAAATCTCCCAAGGTTTCTCTTGAAGATAGGTCAAGAGGTATATACAATTTTATTCTATGTGGGAGGTAAATCTAGAATTGGGAAATTCAAATATATTTTGTATTTTCAATTGTGAAATAGGTAGATTATCTTAGAATAGTTGTTTGGTTAGATACATATTTTTAGTTTTAAATAATTTAACAAATTTCATGCAAACATATTAAATGAAAAATAAATGAGAGGAGAGAAATGATCCTTCAAAAACAAGACCTTTGTTGAATTTGAATTAAGTTTACAATGGCAAATTTTAATATATGAAAGGAAATACTTAAGTAATTGGGGAATGGAAAAGAATCATGGTTGTGATTTTGAACCTTGAGTACAATCTTATTTTATTTGCAAATATGGTCAAAAAATCAAGCAATTATATGTTTTAAATTTCCTTCTATTTGTCGATATAGATAGAATTTAAAGGGTTCATAATCCAAGGGGATTTTCCAACTATCCTATTTTTGTATATATAATTATGTTGTATGAGTGGAATAGAAGTAGTGTTGAGTTCATTTTAGAAAGTAATGATTTTTATCCAACTTCTAGATGCATATTTCTTGTATTACCTAATATTATATTAGAGCGTTGTCTGGTTAGATACATATTTTTAGCTTTAAGTAGTCTAATAAATTACATGAAAACATATGAGATGAAAAAGAAATAAAAGGAGAGAAAGAAACCTCCAAAAACATGACTTTTGTTGGATTTGAATTTAGTTTCATATGAAAACTTCTAGGATATGAAAGGAAATACTTGAGTAATTAGGGAATGGGGAAAGAATCATAGTTGTGCCTTTGAACCTTTCGTAAAATTGTATTTTATTTTCAAATATGGTTGAACAATTAAGCAATTGGTAGTTTTAGTTTCCATTCTATTTGTAGATATAGATATATGTTAAAGGCTTCTTAGTCCAAGAGAATATTTCAACTATCCTATTTTTGTATATATAAGTATGTTGTATGTGGAATAGAAGTAGTACCAATGTTCCTTGTAGAAATTTGTGTATTTTTCTCCAACTTCTGGTTGAATATTTCTGGTATTCCCTAATATTATATCAAAGAATTGTCTGGTTAGATAAATATTTTTAGCTTTAAATAGTCTAGAAAATTACATGAAAGCATATGAGATGAAAAAAAACAAGAGGAGAGACAAATCCCTCAAAAAAATACTTTTGTTGGATTTATATTCAATTTTCAATGACGAATTTTAAGATTTGAAAATAAATACTTGAGTATTTAGGGAATGGGGAAAGAAGCATAGTTGTGGATTTGAACCTTGAGTAGTTATTATTATTATTTGCAAATATGGTTGAACAATAAATGATCTAGGTGGATATTGGTGTCCACCCACCAGTTCCATCGAGTTGCAATGGTTCTCCATATTTTTGTAAATTTTCTATGGCTATTTTGGTCTTGATTTTATGATGGCATTTTGAGGCCTTAAGCAGTTTGTTTTGCATTGAATCGCCCAATATATATTCTCCATCTATATATTGGTCAAATTAGAATGTATGCTTATCAGATATTCCTTTTCGCCAAGATACTAAGTGCCCCAAATGGAGATCAGATGCAAATGTTATGTCCCTATGAAGTTGACGTATCAACTAACCACAACAGGGCCCACAAACCTTTTGGAATTTCATCTTTTGGGGTTAGGGTTTTGGATGTTTAGGGTTTTATCATTGATGATTTATGTTGAAAGGCCCATTTTTCCTAATTGTAACTCAACTCTTGCAAATGAATGTATCTGACACATCTCTCTTTAGATTTAAGCTACCACCATCTAAGCTAATTTGTATTGCTTTACAGTTTACGGTGTGTTTCCATACCATTCATTAATAGAATTTGGGTTTTACTGTACTACTATGTTTCATGAAAAACAATGTGTGTTTGTTTTTGTTTCATATTGTTTCCTTCATATTGTTATGCAAATAATCGATATCAATGGTATTAGAGAAATATGCTCTTGTTGTTTCTCAGTGCATGTCCCCAATGATACTTGAATATTGAGAATTGGGTCTCGAACGAGTTGAGATTGGGGACAACCAATCTCATTGACCTAAGAAACGTCACATGGTGGGATAAGAAAAAAGATATGATGAAATCGAAAATACTATTAAATTTGGTTAATGCTTTCACAGGTAGACATTTTGAAAATCGTGGAATTCCGGTGGTGAAGGATTAATACTTTCTTGACGTTTCAGGCCGAGTAGTTCAACCCATGTTTAGGAGATACAGTGAAGGTGCTCGCCTTGTCTTCTCTTGACCTGAGGTTTTTCTTAAATAGTGGAAGTTGAATTAATATATTAGGTTTTACTAAGGTTGAATGATATAATTTGTTTTCACTAATGTCGGCTGATCTATTTTTTTTATTAAAAATTATTTTGATTTTATTAAGTGATAATGGATATATTTATATGTGAAATAATTTTTTTAATATTATGTTAAAATTATAATATATATTTTTATACATTTCTTATGAAACTATCTAATGTTTTAATAAGTGGGGGTATTTATAATGTTTGCAGTTGAATTTTAGGATGGGTTATTTATATTTAGTAATCTAGGACTCCCTCACGTGGCAGAGGAATGAGATGGTGGAAAAATTTATGCTAGGAGAGAGACCATATGGTGTTGGATTTCACCAATATATTCCATACCTTGCACTCAAATTTTAGTATCAGAGACCTTGAATGAAACTTGGTCCTAAAGTAAGGTAGTGTCCTACATAGGTAAATTCAAATAGAGATGGATTTCCTTGACATATATGCACTGGGATCCACTTATCGATATGCTGTCAAAATTGAGCAAAAATTCAAGCAAAATAATAAGAGGGAGTTTGGGTTTGAAAATCAATCGCAACAGAAGTGTAGTAAATTTGGTCATAACTTAAAGAATAAAGGGTAGATAAAGTATATCCAAACTCATGGAAACCAGTCCAAAACACAAGAGAAGAAGGGTAATGAGAAGTCAAAAGAAGGAAATCAAAAATTGGTGTGAGTTCCATAAAATCCCTTGACATAACACCAACAAATGTTGCTCAAAGAAATCACTATGGGATGAGACAAAATATTTAGATCTAGACTCTGAATCAGACTCTAATGCAGATTAAGATAAAGGAAAACCGATAATTTATGTGGAACCCAATTCCACCATTGCGATGGGAAATACACAACCGTGGTATTTGAAGGAGACAAAGGAAGGGGAACAACTCTTCCACTCACAAATGTGGGTGAAGGGAATTTCGATACATTTCATTATTGATAGAGGTATCTAGAAGAACCTAATATTTGACGAGGTCATCAAAGATTAAATTTTCAGACAACGCCTCGCCCCCAACCATACACCATCAGTTGGTTGAGGCAAGGATGATACATCAACGTTAGTTAATAATGCCTCCTATCCTATGACATCAAATGCTTCCAAGATGAGGTACAGTGTGATGTATTCCTACTTGAAGTTTGTGATGTTCTTTTAGAACAACCGTATATGTGGAAATGTCATGATATTTATGAGCTTAGGCCTTGGAATTGCATTGTTACTTTGGAAGGAAAAACCTACATGGTACCCGAGGTAGTTCCAACTATTGTAGTTTACTTCATCTCGACAAATCAGTGTCGAAAGGTAATCTCCTAGACTAATTTTTTTTCCTCTTCCTGCTTTGATCAGAAGGTGGATGGAAGGTCATTGCAAATTCCACAACCTTAGCACAAGGTATCTCTAATTAAAAAAAGAAGGTGGACAATATTGTCGAAGAATACATAGATATATTTGCCTCACCAAAAGGGGTGACTCTACACTTCTAGGTTAAACATTCCATTGATTTGATGCCTAGTGATCCTTTACCTAATGACCCAATATATAGACTCTCTCTTTCGGAGAATGAGGAAATAAAGTGTTATATTTAAGATCTCATCCAAAAATGACACATTTGATTGATATCCTCACCCAACAAGAGACCAATTGTGTTGGTATAGAAAAATGATGGGAAATGACAACTTTGCATTGATTACTAATCCCTAAATAAGATATGTGTTAAGCATTGATACCTAATCCCTCATATTGATGATATTCTCGATCAACAGAGGGGTTATAATTTATTCAACAAGATTGATACGAAGTTAAGATACCACCAGGTCTCGATCGAGCAAAGTGATGTATGGAAGAAATCCTTTTTGAGTGGTTGGTCATGCCTTTTGGATTGACTATTGTTCCAAAATAATTCACGAGGATGATGGATGATATCTTGTGACCATTCAAAAAATCCTTCATGGTCGTGTATCTAGATGAAATCCTCATATTCACCAAAACTTGGGTGGAATAGTTGAACCATATTCAACAGGTCCTAATAACCCCGTGACAACAAATTTTATATGACAATTTGGAAAAATGCTCATTCGGAAAGGATATATTTCAATTCCTGGGATACATCATGGATGAATATGGGGTGCAGATAGACCCAACCAACATACAATTCATTCAAGATTATCCGACGCCGACAACTTTAATAGAGCTCTGTATCTTCTTGGGCCTTACCAACGTTTATTGCAGATTTGTGTTAGGGTTCTCTCAGATCACTTGGCCCTTAAGCGAAGTGACCAAGGGTGGAGCCAAAGCTAAGTTTTATTGGGGAGAATCATAATATAAATCCTTTGAGGATCTAAAACACCATCTCTTCTTGATGCTAGTCCTTACTTTGGAAGAACTATAATAAATTTTTATGAGTGATAAGGATGCCTATGGATACACTATTGATGTGTTCCTCACTCAACAAGTACAATTGGTGAAATTCCATTGTGAGACACTCTCTAATTGATTTCTTAGGTATCCCACCTATGAAAAGGATATTTACACCATTTTGTAGGCATTTCATCAATAGAAACATTACATCCTAGGGAAGGAGACCATCATTGACATTGATCACAAGCCCTACAATTCATGCAAACATAGGGAAAGTTACAAAATGACCTCCATCAGAAGTGGTACAATACCTGAAATAGTTCCACTTGAACATCAAGTATAATAAGGGAAGCACCAATCACATTGGATACTACCTCAACTGATCTCTTGTTATTGGGATTACTACTATTCCTAACTCTTGTCGAAATGACACATCCATCTAGCCCAATTTGTATGACAACAAACCTAAATTTTCTATTTCCTATTAGAGATTACAATGAAAGAAGATCGGTGTCAAAATTTCATCTCTAGGGTGAACGTTTATGCCATATTGGCCACCTCTATGTTCCTACAAGCAAGCACGAGAATCTGATTTGGGAGGCACATTACAATCAAGTAGCAGGGCACTTTGGCGTAGAGAATAAAGCCACAATATTGTAGAAGTAATTTTATTTTCCAAAGCTCTGACAATATGTTGGTAAGTACATCAAATCGTGCACCACTTGTATCATTTCCAAACTTGCCATCAAGAAGAAAGGATTGTACACCCCATTTCCTACCCTAAATAGGCCTTGGAAGTCTGTTTCCATGGACTAGATGTCTAACTTTACTTAAACAAATCATGGCAATGACTGTGTGTTTGTGGTTGTTGACCTGTTCTCTAAAATGTCCAATTTAACTCCTGGTAAGAAGAGAATCATAGTAGAGGCCACTGCTAATCTCTTATTTGAGTGTGTTTGGGTTCATTTTTGCCTCCCATAGACCATTATTTCATATTGTGATAGTAGGTTCTTGGGTGCCTTTCTGGTCCAACCTATGGTCGATGACAGACACCAAGCTATCCAAATCGACTTCCTTCCATCCATAAAACACACGAAGATATAGGTGGTCAACAAGATGTTTATGCATATCCTCAGAATGTAAAATTGAAAACATCCCCACACTTGGGATGAGAGGCTTCCTTATGTCCAACATAGATACAATTGATCCCTTCACAAATCTATTAGCCACAACCCTTTTGAGGTAAGCTTAGGGTTCCATTCATTAGCCACAATTGATGTAGCACTTCCCATTGCATATACATAGGAAGAGTCCCACACTCAAACTGGGTCTGATTGAGCATCCAAATTTGTTCATTGGAGAGTCCCACACATCCAAGAAAAGCTTCATGATATATTATAGAAGTCCAATGCTAAGTATAAGCAGTGGCATGAGCAACATCGAGTTCCACATAAGTTTGAGGTTGAAAATAAGGTATGGTTGCATTTACAGAAAGAGCACCTCATGGGGCCCCATCGAAATATATAACTACTTAAATATGGGACTTACACCATCACCAAGGATATGGGTGAGAAGGATTTTTATTTAAGTATTCCCCCTTTCCTTGGATTGAACCCTGTCTTTAATGTGGAGTGCCTACTTCAATCATATTTTCTGCCTCTCTTAGACACCTTAGAGGTAGATGAGCACTTGGCCCATACATAAATCAATATAAAATACATTCAAAATGCTACAATCAACCAGATCATGGAAAATTAGATGAAGGGAACTCACTAGCATAATGTCCAACTGTATTGGGTTGTTGAAGCAGGGAAACCTCTTCACTAGGAAAAGTGGCTCACCAAGAGCAAGATTCAACAAAAGTTTCCTCATATGATGGAGGAACTTGATGCAATGGGGACCATTTATCCCTAAGGAGGGAGGGATGATCTAGGTGGATATTGGTGGCCACCGAATTCTTCCATCGACCTGCAATGGTTCTCCATATTCTTGGAAACTTTCTATAATTTTTTAGGTCTTGAACTTCTTGGGCCATTTTGAGGCCCTAATTGACGTTTTTTCTGGCACGACAACACTCATTAGATAGAATTCATCTATGTATTAGGTTGTTTGGAATGCGTACATATTGAATACCCTTTACAACATGATACTAAATGACCCAAATGAAGATCGAATGCAAAAGCTACGCCCCATGAAGTTGACATATCAACTAACCACAATAGGGACCACAAACCTTTTGGCGTTTCATCTTCTGAGGTTAGGGTTTTGAATGTTTAGTTTTTTTCCATTTATTGTTCATATTAAAAGGCGCTTTTATCCTCATCATAACCCATCTCTTGAAAATGAGGGTGGTCGACACATCTCTCTTTAGAGATAAGCTATCACCATCTAAGCTAGTTTGTATTGCTTTGTAGTTTACAATGTTTCTCCATTCCTTTCATTAATATAATTTGGGTTTTACTATATTACTATTTTTCCTACAAAACATTTGCATGTTTTTACATTTTATATTGCCGCCTTCATTTAATTATGTAAATAATTCAGACCAATCAAATAATTGGTAGTTTTAATTTCCCTTTTATTTGTATAAGACACAAATAGAAGTTAAAGGTTTCATATTCCAAAGAATATTTCAACTATCTTATTTTTGAATATATAAGTATGTTGTGTATGTGGAGTATAAGTAGTGTTAAGGTTCATTGTATAAATTTGTGTTTTTTTCCCAACTTCTAGATGCATATATTTTGTATTCCCTAATATTATATGAGAGATTTGTTTGGTTATATATATATATAGCTTTAATTAGTCTAACAAATTGCATGCAAACATATGACATGAAAAATAAATCAAATGAGAGAAAGGATCCTCCAAAAACAATAATTTTGTTGGATTTGAATTAGTTTTTAATGACGAATTTCAAGATATGAAAGGAAATAATTGAGTAATTAGGGAACATGGAAAGAATCATAGTTGCGTATTTGAACCTTGACTTCAATTTTCTTATATTTGTAAATATAGTTGAACAATCAAACAATTGGCAGTTTTAATTTCGCTTATGGTTGTAGATATAGATGTAAGTTAAAAGGATTTTTAGTCTAAGGGAATATTCCGTTTGTCTTATTTTTGTATATATAAGTATGTTGTATGTGTGGAATAGAAGTAGTGTTGAGTTTTGTTGTAGAAATTTGTGTTTTTTCTCCAAATTCTAACTGCATATTTTTGTATTCCCTAATATTATATCAGAGTGTTGTTTGGTTGCATACATATTTTTAGCTTTAAATAGTCTAACAATTACATGCAAGATACAAAGAAACAAGACGAGAGAAAGGATCCTCCAAAAACAATACTTTTGTTGGATTTGAATTCAATTTCCAATGATGACTTTTAATAAATGAAATGAAATACTTGAATAATAAGTACAATTTTATTTTATTTGTGATATGGTTGAGGAATCAAACAACTGGTAGTTTTAATTTCCCATATATATATAGAAGTTAACGGGTTCATAGTCCAAGGGAATGTTTTAACTATCCTATTTTAGCATATATAAGTATGTTCTAGGTGTGGAATATAAGTAGTCATGAGGTTCATTATAGAAATTTGCGGTTTTCTCTCAAACTTCTAGTTGCATATTTTGTCACATACAAATTTCCCCATGTACTAAATGGAAAAGAATTTGAAATAAAAGAGTTAAAATGAATAAATTATTGTAATCAGCTGTTAAAGAGACGTGATGAAATAAGAAGAAAATGTAAACATGTAAAAAATAATTAGTTATGTTGTGGTTGGGTAATAAACACAAAATTATGTTGTAAAAATAAAGGATCGTTACTTTTTCTAACACAACCCTTCATCTTCTATTTTAATTGGAATTTGGACATTGGCTCATGGGAGGAGGATAAAATCAAGAATAAAGGTGCTCATGACAAGAGAGTCCAAGAATAAAGGTGCACATAATGTATAAGGTACCCTGTATGGTAATACATGAGAGTGAACCTACCCAAGGGGGTATATGTGGGGATGTTGAGAGCCCAATATAATTTCTCAGTTGCGAGCAAGGCAGATTTAGTGTGGTCTAGCTGCGAGCAAGACAGATTCCCGTAGTGACCTCTCTTCGATCCAAGCCAAGTGTTACCAAAGGTAAGTTCTAATACCCTCTGGTTTAGCCCCTAGACATATTATTAGTGTTGTTATGTTGGACATAGTGGCACAAGGTGCCCAAACTATGGTTTCCACATTATTATTATTTTTATTATGTTGAACTTATAAAATAATTAATAAAAGAAAAACAACCAGATGATCGTTGCCATGAAAGAGAGTATGAGGAACCATGATGTTATGATCAAGGGGTTGTGGAAAAGTGTTTACGTATGTATGTTGAGCCTATGTTGATACTTTATGGACCCTCTTGGTTATGTACCCTCATGTGTTGTGTTACTCGGTTTTATTTACCTTGATAATGATTTTTATTTGAGGATTAGAGTACCTCTCTTACCTAGTGCGCCCTCATGAGTTGTATTAGTGTGTCTCTTTGTGTAGCCACTTGATGTGTAACTCGTATTTTCTATTTTGGAATGCAACTCTCATGCTTTTTTCCCTCTCTCTCCCAATTCGAATTGCTCATGAAGGAATTCAATTTGCTTGTGTTGAAAGTCACTCTTGTGTGTTGGTTCATGGTGCTTGTGTTTGGAACTTGTGGTTTTGATTTTGTTGATATTGGTATGATATACTTGCTGATATTGTGCCCAATATGAGTTAATATGGATCCACTGGTATTTGTCCTGAAGCCACTAGAATTTCCATAGACTGGAATAGTTACTTCCCATTGAGTTATGGTTGGATTGTTGTCCTGGAGCCACTGGGATTACCCTGGAGTGGACGTAGACGTCATACTTGCAATCAGGTTATGGTTGGACTGAATCCTTGAGATAATTTGTGGTTGAGTGTGCTCTTTCTTGCGGTATCATGGTTCCATATTAGGGGTGACCATTGCAAATTGAGTTTTGGCTTGCATTAGGTCTACGATTTGGTGGAACGTGGCATGGTCGATCCCGATTGTGTTTTGGAAAAGATACGTGATTTATCTCATGTTTATTTAATTTATTTGGATCTGATATGATTTATTTATGGATTCACATGAGATGTTTGATGAAACGTATGAGTTATTTGGGGAATAATTTTCTCATGGAATTCAATCTATTTATGCAAGTAAATTTTGTGAAGGAATTGGAAACTAGTTTTTGGGATTTTGTGCACAAATTGTTTGAGGAAATGATTATTTGGAACCTCTTCTATAAAAATGAATTTTATTACCATTTTCATTAAATAATGTTTATTTTTATGGTACAATATCGTCAAAATTATTTACTACACTTCTCTTTGATGCTTCTACCTTTTATTCGAAAACTATTTCTTCGATTGAATTGCTTTGCATAGTTTGGAGACTTGGCACATGAAGTGTTTGTAAAAATGACCGATTATTATTTTTATGATTATGTATGAAAATACACTTTAAATGTGTGTTAGAATGTGAGGGGAAATATTCTTGATAGTGTTTGGGAAATGTCTTCCGAAATTCTAGATCAATTTCCAATTTCTAGCTCCTTATATAGAATTGTTTTGAGTAGATTTGTGACTTTGCATATGAAGTGTTTGATGAAATGTTAGAATGAGATATACCTTTGTTGTGACTGATAAAATATGTTATTTATATTTTTAATGGAATTTTAAGTATTCTATGATTTGTGATTTAATTATTCTGGGGATTCCTAGAATTACTTGTCAATTCATATGTGTATAATTAGCTAGTTTTGTGAGTTATTTAATGGAATGTATATGTGCAGAGAGATATAGAAATATGAATGAAGGTGAAACCTGATACACATTACATGAGCTACAATATTTATATATTTCTCTTAATTTGGAATTTGGAAAGTTAAATTGGAAACTAGGTACATTGAGGTGAAAATTGATAACTAGTTGTGGATTGAAATCTTTGTTTTCGTAAAAACTGAATGCTACAACCATGTGTTCTGTTTATAACATGTTATTGTGATATAGGTGGATAATTATCAGGTTTTATCCTTTACTTATGGATGCATTTCATTTTGGTTCAGTTATTTAAACTCATTTCCTTGCGGTGATTGTTAACTAGTTTCATTGGAATTGATGGAAAATATCACCTTATGTGCAATTGGAATGATATGAAGATAAAAATTTAATTGGATTTAGGTGAATGATTAAATATTTTGTTAATGGATGTAGGATTTATTTTGGTTTTAATGGCATGGTTACAAGCTGATTTTGTGCAAGACTAGCTGCTTATATTGGAAAACTAGTTAACTAGTGTTGTGGACTCTCTTTCGTAATTACCATGATTAATTTTTGTAATTATGGTAATTAGGCCTTATTTACATGTAAGTAGATTTTATTAAGACATTGGGATTAATAATCAATGTCTTTTTGTTAAACAATTGGATTTGTGATAAGTGTCGTCATTTGTACACCGAGCGTCGCTGTGTTGTAATTAACACCTTAATTACTAGTTAATTGTGAATAAGAATAATTAGCCTTTAGAAGTGGTTATCATATTTTATATGGATTGGATTGAAGTTTTGATAATGTTATATGATGCTAAATAAATTTCCCAGCCCTTGGATCGTTTGTTGGAATAGTTATTGAATTTAGTTTAATTTAGTGGTAATTAAAGGGATTTTGTCGAAATTAAATCACGAAAGATGAAATTAAATATTTGTTTGACTAATCCGTTGTTTTGATATTAGCTTGAGAGAGATAATTAGATGTCCTCAATACCCTTTTATATCCTCAGGTGACATTGCAGAAGTCTTTGCACTACACATTTATATTCACATTAAGATTAAAATAGACAGATAACGTAAATAATTCATTTGGTGCTATATGAATTTATAGGAAATATTAGATTAGGGAATAAGACCCTCACATATTTGTTGTATTCCCTAATATTATATAGGAGTGTTGTCTAATTAGATGCATATTTAAATATCTTTGAATATTATAACAAATTACATGAAAACATATTAAATGGAAAATAAACAAGAGGAGAGAAATGATTCTCCAAAAACAAGACTTTTGTAGGATTTGAATTCAGTTTCCAACGATGACTTTCAAGATACAAGATATGAACGGAAGTACTTGAGTAATTAGGGAATGGGGAAATAATCACAGTTTTGGCTTTGAAAAAATTAAATGCAAACATAAGAGATGCAAGATAAAATAGAGGAGAGAAAGGATCCTCCAAAAACAAGACTCTTATTGGATTTGAATTTAGTTACCAATGATCACTTTTAAAACATGAAAGGAAAATCTTGAGTAATAATGGAATGAGGAAATAAGCATAGTTGTGCCTTTGAACCTTAAGTACAATTTTATTTTATTTATAAGTATGGTTGAACAATCCAAAAAATGGTAGTTTTAATTTCCCTTCTATTTGTAGATATACATTTGCTGAAGAATCAAACATGCATTTCCTGCTTCTCATCTCTTTCAGTAATGTTGTCACCTCATCCAATATACCTGCATCTGTTAATGTGGTGAAATATACCACATTAGGAACCATGCTTCATCTACCTTTCCATGTCTCTAGTGGATCTTTATGCACTTTGCACAAAGGTTATGGCAGATTGGGTCTCATGCAAAGTGTTTGCATCTCAACTAGTAAAGAAGCTCTCTCACTAGACTGTATAGTAAGGGAGTTTCATCTTGATGCGAAACTCGTAAAGTAAAAATATATCGATCCAAGAAAGCACAAAATAGTCACTGATTTTAAGTCCCAAAACATTGGATAAGTTTTTCATTTGAAATTAAAGCTTACAACCCTCGAGTTACTCTTATAAAAAATAATTAATGATATTTGCAACATTCAAAGAGAAGAGTTGGGTGGACAAATTTTGGGTGTGAATTCGGGTTTAACAGGAAAATAGGCAGTGAAAGATAAAAGATAAAAGAGATATGAGGTTTAAAGCAATGAGAAGCCAGAGTGATAAGGTGATGCATACCTCAACCAAAAGATCTACTCTTATCTCAACTGAAGCTCAAGCTGAAGTTGGAGCACAGTCATCACGCTTTTCTCATGTACTCAACCACTAGATAGATTGCACTAGAACATATTTAGTTTCATAAAGGCATTCTACAATATTAACTACAATCTCATAAAGGCATGCTACAAGAATAACTACCTGTGACTCACTTTCTGTATTCTTACTTTGAGTATTGAGTTACTACTTTGAACCATCAAATGCTTACCTTTTCTTGTGGTTACAAGAAATTCAATTGCACTGTAGGAACTATTGATGCTACAAGCAATACACTTTAGATGTAGGAAACCAAGACGCTACAAGAAAGACACTTTAGTTGCAAGAAATCAAGATGTAGGAAACCCAACTCTACTGCAAGAATTGTTGTGGAATCTCCTTAATTATCCGACACAATTCTTCACTTAGGCATTCAACCACTCAATAATTCAACGCATTGAAGAATCAATGGTCTAATGTTTTATACCATTTAACTGGGCACATAAATTCCACTCTATTCCTTCCTCTTAATTATCAATTTTTGGGTTTTGTACTCAAGTTTGCAACTTTTAACCATCAATGGTAAAAATTCCCCTTTCACCATGATTTCAATGTTAGCACGTTAGATCTGTGATATCATATTACAACCAAGCATATCCATTCATCCCAAATATTCAACCAATGCTTCAGCTTTGGAAAACAATGTTAATTCAAATGTCTTGGTTTGCTCAACACAACTACTGTTGATCTGGTGCATTATTTTCTTTAGGAATAGACTAAATTCTCAATGCTTAGGTTGGGTAATGGTTTCCAATGTCTTTCAACACATTTTGTAGCTTTACACCTCATGGGTCGATAACAAACAACTTAGTCTATAATTTAACTCTCAGAAATTGAGTCCCCATTGTTCAATGCATAGCAATCTATAAACCCACGCATTTCCAATATGATCTCAACATAGAGGTAAGTTGTATTCACATGCTTATTCAATAAACCATTAAACTTGAAGTCCCTCAATATTTCACATGGATCTTAACATACTTCCCATGAAACTCGTTCCTTACATACATGTATTAAAACCCCATCATTCTTTCACACACAACCACACAAATAACATAATTACTACGCACTTATTCAAGGTCATGTATAGATCTATTTGAAGAATCATCAGATTTCATGTATTCAAAACACTCAATCATAACACCATAGATGATAGGAAATGTGCCTTTTTCACTCATAATAAAAGACTATACAAACATAAACTGAACCTTCAATCCTCCTTGGCTTGATTGACATTTTTTTAAAGCCACGTCCTTCTAATGCTTGGCATGATTGATTTATACAAATGATTAGAAACTTCCATTTGTTTTAGATTTTGTTAACTCTACTAATAATCTTCAACTATCTTCTAAAAATACTCGGATCCTAAAATCACTCTATGACTTACTATTTGAAACCCATTCAAAATCTGCTTACTGAGTAAGATTCGATTACAATTTATTTGTCATCCTCTTAACACTCATCACTTATGCTAATGACTCATAACTTAATTAACAACTCACTAACTTATCTATAACCTTCTACTCTTAACTTCCACTAAATATTTTACAAATGTTTTACAATGAAAACCTTCCTTGGAGAATGTCAAAAGACCCCCTTGGGTCTAATAAACTAAGTTGATTTTCGAGAGGCTATGCTCCTAATCATAAGGTCACTTAACTATGGGAACATAATCCCGTTGGGGGCAGTCATTTATATCCCAAAAAGGGAAGAGAAAGTGACTCATCCATCGTAATTTAGTCTTGATATGGTTTTAGGCAGTCAATTTTGATTACATGCATATCAATATTGCTATATTCAAACACGCTAGGGATAATTAGAGTGCAACTTGGGGTTTATAGCTTAGCACATCATTAGGTAGCTTATATCAACCAGTTGCAACCATCTGAGATAAGCACTCCCGCTATTGAAATGATGTGACTTGGATGGATTCTCAACTCACAAATTAATTTATTAAAGGCCGACCAAAAAAATTCCCTATTTACATAGCTATGATGTGAACAACATCAATGCGATATATGTAGATTAATGATTGACCCTCAATTTTCATGACTGTAGTTCTGATCTTTTGTCCCTACGAATGCTTTTGCATGAAATATTACAAGTAAAATGTATACCCTTCTATATCTGTCATCTTAAAATTCGGCTTGATTGTTAAGTAATATATTGCCACTATTATGTACCTGGACAATTATTTTTTCTAAAACGTTGTACCTCTCTTCTAAGACGAGAAAAGAGAAATGTGGTGGACTTTTTACTATCCAATTCTTCCTTCTCAAACTGCACACTTTCATAATTTAGTTGGGAATACCTAAAAGGACTTGTCCCATGGATTTATTAATTAAAGAAGTAGGTCACCTAATCGTGAAAATAATATATAGGCTTATTCTTTAAGGAGCGTTGGACATGATCGAAGTGACCATGAATAGTGATTTATACCGAAAAGATGAATAGTGACTCCATGCTCAAACTTATATAGACATGAATATGTTTAAGTGCCTAGATTTGTAAAATGTATTCAGTGAAGACCTTAAAGTTATTGGAATCAGTGTTTTGTTTAAACTTATATTACAATATATTTACTAAATGTACAATATCTTTACTAATCAAGTCTTATGGTACATCATGGTCAAAGTAGGATTGAGATTGATATATAAGAGGTTAAAAATAGTCATGCAACATAGCAAGTAATTCAATATTTTTTTCAATTGTGTGATATTTTTTTGTTTAATGGGAATAATAAATTTATTTTAAGAAGAATAATAATTCAAAATAATAACAATAATAATACTTAAATTGCATAAATGACACCCATGCTAACCTACGATTGAATAAGGCTAACAATTTTAATGTGTGACATGCCTTTCGATGAGCCAATTCACGCCACCATGGTTTACTATTCTAGTGTGAGTTTATTTATTTATTGTTGGTTACCTTGGTTACTATGCAATCTATGTGGATAATGTTTACCGTTCCTCTTAAATCCAGTGACAATCGATTGGGCTGAATAAAGCCTTGGTTGGGTCGGGTCGGGTTGGGTCGGGTCTCCGGAATTCAACCTCTACTTTTCAAGCACGTTTGCTACGAACAAAGATTCAGATTACTATTGTTTCATTGTTGTTAAAGGATTAAAATAATTTAAATTTGATTCAAAAACATCTTGTGTTAAAATTCAATAGATTAACGAGTGTCAATTGATTTTTGTTAAATGATTGTTATTTGTAAGTAATATTTAAAAGATGAATGTGTTGATAATGTAACATTTAAAAGTAATTATTTTTTTATTTGTAACTAGTAAGTTATATTTATTAACAAGAGCTACGAGGTGGTAATGTTTTAGAGGTTGCTACTCGTTGTTGTTATTTGTTGTTGCTAGAGAAGAGATGCTATAGGAGGAATGACAAGAAGCCACCAGCTAAGTGAAGAGCTCTTTCCCTGAGGACGTGAGTAATTTATAGAAGTCTACATGAATGACTTAGTCCAAAACCATGTTTTCTATTATTCAAACACACATAAGAAACTAATGACTTTGAATAAAAACTTTTCACTTTTAAATAGCATGAGATAGATTCCCATGAAAATAACACTGAATCCAAACAAGAAAAATAAACATACATGAACATATAATACATGTATAAACATTTCATATTGCTTTGCCAACTCAAACAATCCTACTCGCCGAAACATATATCACCAAGGTTCATATATGATCAAAATCATCATCATAATCCTGTTCATAAACAGGAGTGGGAGCGAGGAAAAGTATTGGACCCTGCAAGTTAATGTGTCCGTTCATCTATGTGCAGGAAAAATGAAAGTCGGAGTGGGAGCACGATGGACACCGTGGTGTAAAGAAAAGCAACAGCTCGGGCGAGTGGCGGAAGCGGGAAAATGCATTGGACATCGTGTAAAGAAAAGTAATAACTTGGGAAAGTGGTGGATAATGAAAAGAATGAGGTGGCTTGAGATTGGGGTCGGTTTTGAACTCTTTCTGCATTGTACGACGCAAATGTATATTCATTTATCTATCCGTGTAAAAGATAGGAGTGGGGGCATTGAACATTTTGCAAAGAAAAACAGGAAGTGGGCGAGGAATGGTTATTTACTGTATTCCTTTTCTCTGCCATGAAGAATGCGTAGGTTATGAAAAGAGAGCTATAAAATGGCACATATGCAACTGGTAAAAGAAGGAAAAGATTGTGGTGAATAGTCTTTCTCTATTCAAGTACAAGGCCTTATACATTTCTTTTCATTCATTTGTATTAGTACAAATCTTGATTCTCTCTAGAGACATTTGATTTGACACTACGAAAAATAAAAGTTTTGGCCACTTGTTTTACTAATTCTTAAGGAATCTTCTACCAAGTGATCATTAAGTCCAACCCTTTAATATTTAGGTCATAGATAAAATAGGTTGTGAAAGGTTTTATTCACATGTCCTACTAAAGTTTATTCCTTTTAATTGATCTTGATTTTAAAGCAAGTGAAGTATTGGTTTTCACCATGAAATATTAGTTGTTTGAGTAGCTTTGGGTGAGAAATAGCCACTAAAAGAGTTCAGCTGAAGGTGAAGACAATTATTTAATCCTTTCAACTAGCATTAATATATATATATATATATATATGATTGTTTATTTCTTTACCGAGTAAAATTGATTAAAATAACTTATCTTAAAAGTTAAATATGTCCAAAAAAATTATATATAACTTTGTTTTTTTTAATATTTTATAATTTATCATAAAAGTTAAGATATATATACACACACACACACACACACACACACACACACACACACTTATCCATTTATATTTGAATTTTAACAACCACATCACCGAAGTTGTGAATTTGTAAGAGTATACAGTAAGAACAACCTAACGTAAAATAACTACAATGTGAATGGTAGTAGGGAATACTGGGTTCGATGGGAAAAATTCTAAGTCAATTTGAGGGGAAAATCAAGTGCAAAGACTAGCAAGAATAAAGACCAACAAGAACAAAAACCTTATACCTAATTTTCAATATTACAAATGAGAGTAATAAAGCACATAACATGATTTTCTTTAGGTTTAACACATAGAGATTTATGGAAACATTGAATCCAAGTGGTATCATCATCTCTAGAAGTATCATACTAATGCTACGATTTAGAAAGGAAATCCCACTCAAACTGAGATTCCAATCTAGTTTTCAATTAAAAAAAGACACAAATTTAGATTTAGCATACAATTTGTGTTACATCATAAATTGGCCATCACAATGAGTGAGTGAAGGCTTCCAAACCATTGGAAGTAAAACATCTACTACAAATGATCAAACATATAGGTATAAGCTGGTAACAATTGTTAAATATTAAAATTTACGAAGCCAACAGTTTAACCAGGACATAATCAATCACCTTTGATCAACAATGTCTCGAGGCATCAAAATTAGCTACCTCATGGAAAGAACATCTATATCAACTTCTACATCATTCAATGTCCCAACAAGAAAAAGGAGGATCTGATAGTACCATATATGCAAGTTAATTTATATAACTTGACATGATACATAGAAGAAAGTAGTGAGAACATAGAAGTTGAGAACATTTGAAAACATTACATAACATACTGTTGGAGGGAAGTGAACATTACATATAACAAGAACCGAATACTTACAATACAATTACGACTGAAAATATCAATTGTCCAAACAATGACGAAAATTCATGTAATGCACTTAGTTTGAAGCCTTCCCATGAAGCAAAATGCATTATGTATACAAACACAATGATGGTCATGATCAAGTATGACACATTATGTGTCATGAAAATACCAATGAGGCCTAGTTTTAGTTTGAAGGTAGTTATCCAACATAATATAGAATTCTCTCCTACCGACAATGTTCCAATACACATGTATGGGTGAGGGAGTAACATTATGAACCAAAGGAATGGATAAGTCATACATGCATTTCTCCATTTTATGTTTAGTTGTGTGGTTTGTTTGATTCACTTATTTCATTTAATTTGGAGATAACATATCCTAATTTAACCCTATTTTAGGAGAAAAAGTGCTAAAGAGATACATAGAATAGTTTTTAACCCTTTTTCTTTTTCTTTTTATTTATATTTTCCTCCAAGTCTCTAATTACAGTCAAATCCTAGTTAAGGGTCTTTTGTTATAACCCTTATATAGAAATATGGGAAATGGAGTTCACTCCACATAGAATATTTGTATATAACGAGTGAAACTTTTCAACACACAATGGGAATCTGAATGCCAGATAAACATGCAGTTGGCTTGAGCCATGAACTTTGCAAGGCCATTTAAAAAACTGAAAGGTTCTCAAACATGTACTATCATGATTCTCTGCTGTATTTTTAAAGTAATTCTCAACATACTTGTCTCTTATCTTTGAAGAGAATAAGTGATGAAAAGAGCAAGATGCAATGTACATTATGTGCAAGCTTCAAGATATCATAGCGGAATCATGTGTCCCTGCTAAGGAAGATCTTAATTAGCAAGAGATTCCAAGTGTGATATTAAGAGTTAATTACTCATATGTCAAAGGAGTTCCTGGAAGCAGGTTTCATACGCAACAAAATGATGAGTATTGCACTACATTTATCCCTCCAAACTTGCAAAATGTTTCTAGGGATCCTCCTAAGAATAAATATCTTCTACAACATGGAAATAAATGACGATCTACACTTTGGTATTTCTCAAAGTGAAGCAGTATATCATATGAAAATTGTAAAATATTGATAATTCACAGCCATGCCAATGTCAAAGAGATGCTTATGATTTCAATTCCAAAACAAAAAATACTTGGTGCCATTTGAATAAAACTATGACTTCTTTAGAACACTAAATACATGCAAATAACTAAAATTAAACTATAGGTAAAGGTAAAAGAACTAAAATTAGACTATATTTTTAACACCCATGCCAAGATCTAAACTAGATGTAAGATTAAACTCTGTGCACGTAAAAACATTTGAACATATACATTTATTGCAAATGCTAACAGTTGGGAAAGCATCCGTTTCAAGAGAAGTACTTATTTAGCAGAAATGGCAGTTGTTTGGCCAAACAATTTGAATATAGGTTTTGCCAAAGGCACAAAATCGACTATACAGGTTCTTTATTACAACTTGGTGAAAAATAAAAGTGAACATATTCCAATTTAGAAAACATATATTTACCAAATAAATTCAATGCTTATAATACTCGAGAAGCTTTAACTAGAAATTGGCCAAATAATAGGCCCAATTTTCTTTTGGACCAAGTTGGCCCTGTAAAATTCATATCTTCATATCATTTTCCCCTGGCAGAAGTAAAGTATTCCCAAACCTCAAACTTGTTAGGTAGGCAAAGGAAATAGCTAAAATTTTCATATTAAGGTTATCCATTCCAAATACAAAAGAAATCTCTTCACAACAAATTACAAATTGTACCAAGTGCCCTGAACAATTAAATCACTAATCCCTATAAATATATATACATTAATTTTGTATAGATATATATCCATTACATATATATTGAGCATGAATATATATATAAGCATGTATCTATACAACTCCACCTATGGTCGAGAGAATGAGCATATCTGCACAAGAGATGACCGGGGGGCATTCCCTCTCCATGATATAACAATTACGCTCCCCATACCATTCCGATTATCTTCTTCTTATACCAAAAGGCAACAATCAATTTTTAATTGATTTAATTAACACATACAACTATTGATATGAAGAAAGAGATCAATTTAACCTAATTACTTGGAAACCATGACCAACAATCGAAGATGCACACAAATATACATTCTTAATTAAGTAATAATCCGTCAACAATTTATTCACCTAACATGTAACAAGTGGAATTTAAACATACATTCTCAAGTATATGATAGTGAACTTATGACACGGAATTTGAATACTGAACTTGTAACGAGTGGAATTTGAATAATGAAATTGTAATAAGTGGAATTTGATTTGGAATGAATAACATTCCTTCTCTAAAAATAAATTAATTCACAAAATTGTTTCTTACAATAATATGTTTCCAATTTTTTGATTAGGCCGCCCTCAGAAGCGTGGATTCCTTTTGCACCCCATAAGATAACCTACCAATCCCCCCCCAAATTAAGAAAGAAACTACTAGCAACCATAACTGAAAGGTGAATAGTTGGGTTAACGAAGTATAGCCATATCTAAGCACACCTGCATCTTTTAGTCAGACTACTTCCACTAGACTAGAGTTTAAGAAAGGTTGAGTAAAATCTAGATTTTGTGATCGGTTTGATGTGATGGTCATGTCTCCTACAACTGCATCGATTTTATGAAAATGAAGGCAACATGAAATGAAAAATATGATAATAATCCAGTCACGACAAAGCAATAGAAAAATATGATAATAATCCAGTCATGACAAAGGAATATGAACTGTCACAAACCTTATCCATAATTAGCAATATGAACACACACAATTCACAAATATTATCCATAATTAGCAATATGAACACGCATAATTCACAAACCTTATCCATAACTAGATGAATTAATTCATCATAGCTTGGTGGCTTAGTACTTCCCTTCCCGAATGTGATGTAATTGACCTTACATTTCTCTGTCTCAATTTCCATTTCAAACACCGCCACGTAGAATCCCGTGGGGATTGTTCCATTTTCTCCAGCCCAAACAAATTTCCCGTAGTATCTCTTCCAAGGCACTCCAACTCTCAATTACTTGGTACATACAGGAGAGGGGGAGGACGTGTTGATATTTTTTAGTGCCTATACATAAATATTCTCCTCATAAAACATATAAATGCTAATTATAAAAATAAGGTAAGCAACCAAATATCTCAATACCACGTCCCACAACTTCTTTGAGTATCAAAATACCTAAAGTTGTGAATGCCAAAGTGTTTGTTTCCTTCTCCGATATGCTCTTCCTCGTTGAGTGCAATAGAAGAGAAGCATCACAAGACTGAATATATTACACAAAATATTGCATTAACAAAAATGAATGCAATAATAAGACTACAACAGCAAATCAATAAAACAGTTAATTAGTAATTAATTACCTCCGCAACGTAGTCATGGAAGATGTTTCTCAACCACAAGAATGTGGTGTTCTTATTCCTTTTGTACAACAGATGGAATTTCCAACAATTCAATATCTTCTGCTCGCGGGAAAAAGTCCCCATAGTAATTCATCACCAATCCATTCCTACTGTAGCTTCTAGTACTATTGCTTTCAATGGCTAAATCGTAAACCTGGTAGTACAATAACTGCAATCGACTCTGGTGTTCATATGTCATGTCAAGTGATGGAAATGCGCACAATTGGAAATACTATGATCTCCACCCGATACAACTTTTCCTACCTTCACCATTTATATTGCACATTGCACACACTTACCACCTCATCACTGCATATTCAACCCTAAAACCATCATTCACCTCGACAGAGCTCTGCGATGGTCACCTGCACACGCTTACATAACTTCCATTAACCTTCTGCAATTTCCTTCATCCACCTCAAGACAATACTGTGATATTTAATAAGACAGAGCTAACCTTGGGATAAAACTGTGATATTTAATAAGATAGAGCCTATCTTGGGACAATATTGTGACATTTAATAATCCAAAGTTAATTCATTGTATATGTTAGGTTTATCATTTAAACATGTTGATGTCTACTCACCGCCTTGTGGTGGGAAACAAATAATGAGGCAGACGCCATCCTAAAACAACCAATCAAATGCTAAATATTTGTTATTTTAAAAAATGATTTTGTAAATAAAATTTTATTTCCAATGTGTAGACTATAGTTTCTTTTAAAAATTTAAGAATCAACCCTCAATTAATGTCCTCGATTGAAAACTATATGTCAGGGACATAATAATATGACTTATATATGTTGTTTATCAATGTATATGAACTATGGTAACTTATTTAAAAGTGCTTGATATACATATTTCTATGTATATAAGCTATATTATTAATTAATATGACTATCTAGTTGACAACCATCATCCTATTATTATTATTATTATTATTATTATTATTATTATTATTATTATAAAATAAAAAAATATTTATAAATGAAAACATAGAAAATAAATAAATAAAATGAAATAATTAATAATAATATAAGTTCAATTATTTATACCATGTTTCTGCATGATTGACTTAAATCCATAGTTGACTTCAAACCATAGTTGACTTTTAAATAAGCTTGACTCTGAACCATGGTTGATGTCAATCCAAGGTTGACTTCAATCCATAGTTGAATTTTAAGAAAGGTTGACTTCAATCCATAGTTGAATTTTAAGAAAGGTTGACTTCAATCCAAGGTTTCTTCTTGATCCAAGGTTGGTTTCACTCTATATTTGACTTCGATCCATAATTGACTTTTAGACAATGTTGACTTTGATTCATGGTTGAATTCAATCCAAGGTTGACTACAATTCAAGGTTGAATTCAATCCATAGCTGAATTTTAAGAAAGGTCAAGTTCAATCCAAGGTTGACTTCAATCCATGGTTGGCTTCAACCCATGTTTGAATTCAACCCATGGTTGTGTTCATTAATACAAGGTTGACTTCAATCCATGGTTGGATTTAATCCATAGTTGACTTTTAAGCAAGGTTGACTTCAATCCAAGGTTGATTTCAATCTAAGGTTGGATTCAATCCATATTTGACTTTGATCCATAGTTGAATTTTAAGCAAAGTTGACTTCAATTCATTATTGACTTGAATCTATGGTTGACTTGAATCCAAGGTTGACTTTAATCCAAGGTTGATTACAATTCAAGGTTGACTTTAATCCATAGTTGACTTTTAATCAAGGTTTACTTGAATTAAAGGTTGACTTAAAGCTAAGGATGACTTCAATCAAGGGTTAAATTCAATCCATGGTTAACTTTAATCTAAGGTTTTCTTCAAACCATGGTTGACTTTGATCCATGTTTGAATTCAATCCCATGGTTGACTTCAATATATTATGATATTAACATTAATGACTTCAATCCATGGTTGACTTCAATCCATTAATAATATTAACATTAATGACTTCAGTCCAAACTTGACTTTGAACCATGGTTGAATTCAATCCATAACCACACTTTTACAATTTGCTGATTAACTTTGAACCAGGGTTGAATTCAATCCAAGGTTGACTTCAATCCATGGTTGAATTCAATACATATTTGATGTCAATACATAGGTGAATTTTAAGTAATGTTCACTTCAATCCATGGTTGACTTTAGTCCATGGTTGAATTCAGTCCACAGTTGAATTCATTCCATGGTTGACTTCATTCCATGGTTGAATTCAACCCAAGGTTGACTACAATCCAAGAATGAATTCAATCCATTGTTGACTTCAATCCAATGTTTGACATGAATCTAAGGTTAACTTTAATCCTTAGTTGATTTCAATACATAATTGAATTTTCAACAAGGATGACTTCAATTTAAGGCTGACTTCAGTCCAAGGTTGGATTCAAGGTTTACTTCAAGGTTGACTTCGGTCCATGGTCGACATCAATGCATTGTTGAATTTAATCCATGGTTGACTTCAATCCATGGTTGAATTCAATCCAAGGTTTACTACATTCTAATATTGACTTCAATCTACTATTTAATTCAATCCAATGTTTGACTTCAATCCAAGGTTTTTTTCAATCCTTAGTTGAATTCAATCCGTAATTTATTTTTTTAGCAAGGATGAGATCAATCTAAGGTTAAATTCAATCCATGGTTGACTTTAATCCATATTTGATGTCTATACATAGGTTACTTTTAAGAAAGGTTGGAATTTAAGCAAGGTTGACTTCAATCTAAGGTTGACTTCAATCCATGGTTGACTTCAGTCCAAGGTTGAATTCAATCCAGAGTTGACTTCAATTCATAGTTGAATTTTAAACAATATTGACTTCAATCCGAGGGTAAATTTAAATCAAGGTTGAATTTAAACCTTGATAGAATTTAAACCAATTTACGATATTTACATTCATACATATTGTTAGCACTGTTTTTCGCTCCACGTAAGATGATCAAAAGGGTAAGATGAAGCAAGTGCAGCCTAAAAATGCGCAAAAAATTCTAGTCGCAGGGTAGCCGAGAAATTGTGTTAAAAGGGATAGCATTTCTATGGTGGTGATCTAAAGATAAGCAAAATCGACAGACAAAATGGTTTTCATGAATCACAGGTGCGATCAAAATAGACTTTGCATCTCCACGAAATGGCGTTAAAGCGATCGCCAGTTCCGAGGGCCATGATCGCCAGAAGACAGATCAACGAGCGAGATTTATTTCGTCGGATCAAAGTGCTCACTGAATTTTTGGTCCCTCGATCCATGAAATAGGTTAAAATGGAGGTGGAATTCGACGGTCCAAATCTTGCCAAAGGAATATCTACGGTGGAATTTTCTCCAATGTTGGGACATGCACGGAAAAAACCGTCTCGGGGATTCGTGAAAAATGTTATTTCGATCACACGTGTATGGCTGGGAGCATGGAGGCTTGGATCGAAAGGTCTGAAATGGTGGTGTTCTTCAAAATGTCACGGAAATGAAGGTCAGATACGAAATGTATGGTTTTGCATATGGCTTATTCATTCTAAAAGACCCTGTTAATGTGATATCCCGATACATATGTGTGAAGAGCCGAAGTGACATGCAATCAGATGCCCTGACACCATTGGCGCATACCTGTGATGGAGAAGTTGGCTCCACGATGTATGTGACCCTCCTGAACTCGAAGGTCACTACATCAAACATGCATAAATATGGAAAATACCCCGAAATATTGAATTATAGAAGGCTGGTAAGGCTTCCACATGAAGCAAGGAGACGAATATATGAAAAGAATACTCTGATACCATCATTAGGTGATGGTAGAAAAATACAAACATCTCTTCCATGTGCCGGGAGCCGAATGGGTAAATATTGGGGATCGATGCGAAGGGTCATTTCTGCAGCCAACGGAATAGGGTCGTAGCATAAAATACGGCATGTCTGGGATCTCCACATAAGTTTTGGATCCAAATTCCACGTCCCCACTCGTGCTGTCACCAGGCTACTCGATGGTGAAGTGTGCGGGAGTGCTGACGGGGTCATCATCATGTTTATCTTTCCAACTCTATATAAAGTACCATTTTCAGAGCCATTAGGAGACAGAGTCTTGGTGAACGTAGAATGAAAGTTGAGAAGGTTGAGTGTTAGTCCACTCTAAATCCTAAAATCCTTGAGGGGGGCCTGTGATGGTTTCTATGTTTGCGAAGTAGGTTTGTCGGAGTGTTGTTTTGGTTGGTAAACTATGGCCCAGAATCCCACTGTTCCTAAGTTCCCATGCTAGAGGAATTCCAACCATCATGGTAGGGACATTCATTGTATTAGAAAATCCTTCCAGCGTCATCGAGGTCATGACAAGGATGTTCATCAAATTAGATGGACCTCATGAGGTTGGTGAACGCATTACTGTCATAATAGAAGGTTGCACCCCTGCAGAGACAGTGTCTGGAATTTCCTATCTAATGGGAATCCCTCCAAATCCTCCAGACGTGATGGCTGCCCCCAAAGCCCCAAAACGTGGTGACCACTGCTAGCGGCGACCCGTTGGAGCAAATGCTCGTATGGGAAGAGTGGGAGTCCAAATTTTTCATCACTACCTCTGTGAATTCCATGTGCCAACTTTATCTGGGAGGGTGATGAAGTCAGGGGTGCACCGCACCAGGAGATCTGCAAAAGGATTCCCCTTCTAATAAGGAGGAAGCACAAAAATGACTAGCCTCCTCAAGGACCTGACACTGTCAGAAGCAGTGCGACCCTTCTTCAAATCCCCTCGAATAGCAGTGTTACCAGGACAGAAGGGTGTGAGGAGGAAGGCTGAGCACAAAAAGTGTTAAGATTCTCCATGCTAAGCTAGATTATCAGCATTCAATTCAATTTCACAATGATAATAGCATAAAGGATCACTGAAAGAAAGAGTATCACAAGATCAACACAGATTTACTGTGGGAAAATCGTAAAGGGAAAAACCTAGCAAGAAAAGATTCCTCAATATAGATGATAAAAAAGATAAAAGATAAGACTTCAAACTAGTCCTTCTCCTCCTTGCAGATAAGAATCTCTCTTTCTCTCATGCGCTACATAAGTGTTTCTGTGTGTTCAAATGAGGAGCGCTTCACTTCTATTTATATTATTTCGTTCACTTAACTTTTCACTCAACCAAGTCGGCCCCACTAAACTTAACTGGGCCGACTTCTATAGGAGGACTTAAAACATCATATTATTATATTCCAGTGGGTACTAATTACCCGAATTACAACAGAGGGTTTACCTCATGACTCTCTGTTGACCTATTACAATATTAATGATTCTCCTGATAGGAACATCGACGTACAAATGATTCTCCCGATAGGAACACTAGGGTACAGTAAGTGAATACACTTCGAATTTACAATAATTCAACACTCCCCCTTAACGAGAAGGGTATTTTACAACAACAACAACAACAGTAGTAGAAGAAGGAGAGAGAGCTTCTTCAACATCATCAGGGTGATACATCTATAAATGATTGGAAGTTTTTTCATCATCTTTGACATATAGTCTTCATATTCAATTTTAGCAGCAACAACACTTTGATTGTTTTGGTCGACAACATCATCATCAACATTTTAGTCTTTCTCAATCAGCAACATCATCATCAATGATACTTTGACCTTTCAATCATCATCATCATCATCAACAATACTTTGATCAACATCATCAACAATACTTTGATCTTTCGGTTAACAACATCATCATTAGTACTTTGATCTTTCGATCAGCAACATCATCATCATCGACAACACTTTGATCTTTCGATCAACAACATCATCGTCATTGACAACACTTTGATCTTTTGATCAGCAACATCATCATCAATACTCTGATATTTTTGATTAGCAACATCATCATCATCAACAACAACCTGCAATCCTCAATACGAAGATGAAAGTCTATGGATCACTTTAGGACTTAAGTCCAGGGATGATACAACCCTACCACATTCTTGAGGACTGAAGTCTCTGCATACTATTACGAGATAATCACTCCCTATCACTTTAGGACTTAAGTCCAAGGATAATGCAATCCTACCACATTCTCAAGGGTTGGAGTCACCGAATACCATTACAGGATATCACTCCCTATCACTTTAGGACTTAAGTCCAAGGATGATTCAATCCTACCACATTATCGAGGACTGAAGTCACCAGATACCATTATGGGATAATCACTCCCTATCACTTTAGGACTTAAGTCCAAGGATGATGCAACCCCACCACATTCTTGAGGAGCAAAGTCACTGAATTCCATTATAGGATAATCACTCCCTATCACTTTAGGACTTAAGTCCAAGGATGATGCAATCCTACCACATTCTCAAAAACCGAAGTCTTCGGATCACTTTAGGACAAGTGTCTAGGGATGATACAATCCTGCTTCTTTCTCGGAGACAGAAGTCTACATATCACTTTAGGATAGGTGTCCAGGGATGATACAATCCCACTGCAACATCACTGCTCCCCCTTTTGGTGAAGGTATTTTCGAACAACACCAAGCTTGTCTCGAAAGTATTCAAAATTTATTCGAGACAGAGGATTTTTGTAATGTTTCGTTTTGATAAAAATGGAATAACTGAGGACTAATAGCACTAGGAGAAGAAAGGTACATCAATTCAGTATTATTAAGTTATCAGTGTAGTAAGAAGGCAATTAGAGTTCATATCATAAAGCATGTGGAGCATGTAAGCCTTATTTCTTAAGTGTTAAAGTCAACATGAAATTAGAATTGCATGCATGCAAAAGTGAAGCGTAAACCCTAAAAGTGACATGCAAACCCTAAAAGTACATGCTGTTTTATTTAAGAAGGGTTATTGGACCAAAGAGAATATCTATTGTTATTGTTGATTGATTTTGTAGTTTCGAGCAGCAGCATAGCGTGCAACCGCGATAGTTGGGGTTGGAGATGGCGTCTTCAGCTAGCAAGGGTTCGACAGTGAGATATATGCCCTAGTCTCTTATTGGGATAGATCATCCAGGTTTATCCTTGGGATAGATCATCCAGGTTTATCCATTGCATCCATCATATACTAAGTATTTAGAGATCCAACACATTCCGAAGGGTTATTAGCATATCCACATTTGCAGCTGGAAGTATCAGGGAAAACACAAAAGGATTCGCTGGGACCACAAAACCTAGTCTTTTCTCCACATGTTAGCTTCCTCTTTCTAACAAGCCTATCCTATGCTATGCAGTGATTATCAACCATCATTTTTCTCACCTGGAGCAGCTATCAGCCAAACATATCAGTTGGGGGCATGAGCAGCAGAACTGGTAATCAATTCGCTAGGGCACTTAGAGGCAGCCAAACCTCCACATGTGCCAGGCCATCTCTCCAGTATCAATAGACTGACAAGCCCAAAATTTTTTAGCCTGAATGGACCTCTCCTCCTACAAAAACATCACCTTCAGTCTGGAGGGTTTTTACGGTCCTACGGGGCGGTACCACAGGAGGAAAAGAGCGTTATTAGACCACCCATTCGGATCCTTATGCATGCAGCTATCTCTGGAGTCATTATCAGCCAGAATATTAGTGGTAAGTGTTAATTTCTCTCTGCAAAACCCTAACCCTAATTCAACTATATTTTAGGTCATTTTTGCATGGCGAGTTTGCATGCACAGTTATTTTGCAAATTTGTATGAGATTGAGTGTGTGAGTTAGCACTATCATAGAACATTAGAGAATATTAGTATTTGGGATATTATAGTGGTATCAGAGCTATTTTCCTTACCAGCTATGAGCATGCAAAAGTATAAATGAATTTAGAAGACCCATACAACATTACTTACCAGAGACAGAGGTGTAGAGACAATGATAGAGGAAAAGAGGAGTTAGAGGACATAGAGTTGGGGGATAGAGAGTATCATTTTGGAAAGAGAAAAGAAACAATGGTCGAGGATGATAAAACAACTTTCAATAGTCTCATATTAGCCATAAAAGAACTCACTACTAGGAAAAAAGAAATGATGAGTAACTTCAGGCAAATGACAGAGAAAAATGGGCCCACCCCACACAGTCCCTTGTTTCCCAATAGCGACAAGGTATCCACCAGTAGTAGTAGGGAGCACCTACATACCAACTTGCAGAGCTATCCCCATATATACAACAAGCCTTCCCGACCTACCATGCCTCAATTCTAAGATAGTCCAGCTGCAGTGCCTCTAGCACAAGTAGAACCAGAAGAATCCATGAGTGCCTATATGAGAGAGTATAGAGCTTTAGGAGATGACTTCCATTTAGCCATGACCTTCATTGAATTCTGCCACTTTAAAAGTAAGAACAAACCCAGAGCTTACAATAAGCCATTCACCCAGAACTATGAGTTACAATGCACCATAGGGAAACTGCCTATCCCTACCTTTGAGGGTACCCGGGGTGGCCCAGCTCGGACTTGGGTATAGAAGTTGGATACATACTTCTAGCTCAATCCCATGATTGACACATATGCCATTAAATTGGATACTTTTCATTTGGATGGAGAAGCCCATGAGTCGTGGTACCATGGGTTAGTGACACTGGGTCACAATACCATCACATCGTACCCAGATTTTACATAGAGGCTCATTGAGCGATTTGATCGGAAGGACCCTGAAGTACACTTTAGAGAGTTGGAACAAATCAAGCAGACAGGTAGTGTAGATGCATTTATTTCAGAGTTGCAGAGGTTAGCGGTACTTCAACACTTGCCTCGATATCAGGAGTACCTAGCCTTGGGTGATGAGGTATATGCATCATTGTCCTTTCAAGATTATTACACCATCAAGTTCGAGAGCCAACCCAAGGATTTGGATGAGGATATCCTTAAAGGAATAGTTCAGGGAGGGAAGAAAGATGAGCATGAAGTACAGATTGTTGGTGAGCTTCATTTGAAGTTAATAGTACATGATGAGGATGTGCATGAGAAGATCGCATTAGAGCCATCCTGCGAGTCTAGTGACACAAGCACATTCGCTAGTCAGATTGTGGACAAGCTGTGTGATGAGTTGGAGTTGGTACACTCTTCATCACCTACAATAGGAGTCCAGACAGTTATGACATGTGAAATATATGAGGTGCAAGGCAATGTGCACAACAGTCGAGATAGTGAGCAGTCACACATGGAGGTTAGGGAGAGTTTATAAATGCATGAGATAGAGCTTCCAGATGATAGTCACCAAAAGAAAATTGAACGTGTTAAAGAAATCATTCTAGCAATGAAAGAGAGGACCAAGATACTTTGAGACACCATAGTACAATGAGATTTTGAGCTTACAGTTCTTCGAGTTGTATGTAGCGAGTCAATGATCAGGATTTCTAGTATTGAAGAGCAGTTGGATTCCTTGATGGGGCAGTAGAAGAAACATACTATTGCATTTCAAAGCAGTCTTATTCAGGAGTATGTAGAAAAGGCTTGCAGTAGCTTGAGTCCACATTTGCATAATGGCAGATGGTTTTTACAGGTTAGCCAGGATCAAGAAATTGGGCAGCAATAAATGAGCATTCCAGTTGAAATCAGAAGGGCAAAATGTTAGCTTGGTTAGATTATTCCTTGTAATGGTGCTTATGAACGAGGTCCTTTTCGAGGGTTGGATTGGAGAGATATTAAGAGTTGGTATCCTATTGAGTGGGCGATTCTTGGGACGACATTCCTAGCCAAGGGTATAGTCCCACAAGATCCTTCAGATATTTGGGATGAAATATGCACAAGTTTGCATTGGGATCCAAGTGGGAGACCTTATGAGGGATGGATACAATGTTTATTGATGGCATTACTTGGGAGTCTATAGGATGCTCCTTGTTTCTATACTATGCAGGGTAGTAGTGGATGCAATTTTACCTCTGCAATTCTTAGATTAAATTGGGACCTTGGGATTACAGTGACTGACAGTTTAGTGATTTCTAGAGGATGCTTTCAGGAGGTCTCTTTTGATGGTACCTTGTTTACACCGCGGTTAGTCACTCTACTTATAGGAGGCTTCCATGGGACATTTTGTGATGGTATCGTGCAGTGCAGTGATTTGAGCAAAGGGTGCTACAGATATCCTAGGATAATTTGGGACCCTGGGATCATCCTCAGATTCAAATGGTTTAGTTGATTGATTATGGATTTGCGTTGGCATTGCTTGAGGACAAACAATATTTGGCGAGGGAGGACTGTAATGTTCTGTTTTGATAAAAAGGGAATAACTGGGGACTAATAGCACTAGGAACAGAAAGGTACATCAATTCAGTATTATTAAGTCATTAGTGTAGTAAGAAGGCAATTAGAGTTCATATCATAAAGCATGTGGAGCATGTAAGCCTTATTTCTTAAGTGTTAAAGTCAACATGAAATTAGAATTGCATGCATGCAAAAGTGAAGCGTAAACCCTAAAAGTGACATGCAAACCCTAAAAGTACATGCTATTCTATTTAATAAGGGTTATTGGACCAAAGAAAATATCTATTGTTATTGTTGATTGATTTTGGAGTTTCGAGCAGCAGCACAACGTGCAGCCACGATAGTTGGGGTTGGAGATGGTGTCTTTAGCTAGCAAGGGTTTGGCAGTGAGATATCTTCCCTAGTCTCTTATTGGGATAGATCATCCAGGTTTATCCATTGCATCCATCATATACTATAGTATTCAGAGATCCAGCACATTCTGAAGGGTTATAAGCAGATCCATGTTTGCAGCCAGAAGTAGCAGGGAAAACACAGAAGGATTCGCTGGAACCACAAAACCCAGTCTCTCCTCCACATGTCAGCTTCGTCTTTCTCAACAACCCTATCCTATGGTATGCAGAGATTATCAACCATTGGTTTTCTCACCTAGAGCAGCTATCAGCCAAACAGATCAGTTGGGGGCATGAGTAGCAGAACTGCTAATCAATTCACTATGGCACTTAGAGGCAGCCAAACCTCCGCATGTGCCAGGCCATCTCTCTGGCATCAGCAAACCAACAAGCTCAGAAAGTTTCAACCCGAACGAACCTCTCCTCCTACAAAAATGTCACCTTTAGTCTGGAGGGTTTCTACGGTGCTGCGGGGCGATACTACCGGAGGAAAAGAGCATTATTAGGCCACCCATCCGGATCCTTATGCATGCAGCTATATCTGGAGTCATTATCAGCTAGAATATCAGTGGTAAGTGTTAATTTCTCTCTGCAAAATCCTAACCCTATATCAGCTATATTTTAGGGCATTTTTGCATGGCGAGTTTGCATGCGCAGTTATTTTGCAAATTTGTATGAGATTGAGTGTGTGAATCATCACTATCATAGAACATTAGAGAATATTAGTATTTGGAATATTACAATTTTTCAACACATCAACAAATTGTTCATCAGTACTCACACACTAGAGCTTTATGGATCCCTTCAGTATCACAACTCAAATGTAGAAATATCAGATTTCTATGTGCTTCGAATTATCATGGAACACTGGGTTCTCTGTCATCTTTATACAACTCTGGTTATCACATAGAATCACTTTGGTATCCAACTCTAGGTTAAATAGACCTGACATCATATTCCGAAGCCATATGAATTCACAACTAGTAGAGAAGGCTGCTATGTATTCTGCTTCAGCTGTGCTAAGAGCAACACTGGACTGTTTCTTGCTAAACCATGAAATCATAGAAGAACCCAGACAATAACATCCACCTGATGTATGTTTCCTGTCTAAGACACTTCCAACCTAATCTACATCTGTATAGCCATAAAATATGTAGTCATGGTTTCCATCATAGTATAGACCAAAGTCTATAGTTCCTTTCAGATATCTCATCACATGTTTTGTAGCTACCAGGTGAACACATCTATGTTGAACTAGATACTGACTCAAGGTTTTCACAACAAAACAAATGTCTGGTCTGGTAATTGTTAGATACATCAACGACCCAATAATATGTTTGTATTGAGTCACATCCACTAGCTCTGATGATTCATCATCCATCAACTTCAGGTTGGTATCCATGGGTGTGGCCATGGCTTTACATTCCAACATATCAAATCTTTTCAAAATTTCTACTGCATACTTTCCTTGATTGAGAAAGATTCCTTCTGAACTTTGCCACACTTCCAGACCTAGAAAATAGTTCATTAATCCAAGGTATTTCATCTCAAATTCCTCAATGACCTTCTTCTTGCATTCTTTAATATGTTTCTAATTCATTGTTAGAAAATAGGTCATCCACATATAGTAATAGTATGACAGGTTCATCATCTATAACCTTGAAGTAAAGGTGAGGATCGACTTTACTCTTGGTAAATTCCAAGCTCGTTAGGAAGCTATCTATCCTTCTATACCAAGCTCTAGGAGCTTGCTTCAGGCCATACAGGGCCTTCTTCAACTTGCATACGTGAGTCCATCTATATTCAACTTCAAATCCTTGTGGTTGTTCTATGTATACTTCTTCCTCAATCACAACATTCAGGAAGGTTGTCTTCACATCCATCTTGTGTAATTCCCACTTCATCATGGATGCAAGTGCCATGATGGCTCTAATCGAAGTATACCTTGCTACTGGTGCAAATGTTTCTTCATAGTCAATTCCCTCTTTATGAGAGAAACCTCTAGCCACAAATCTTGCCTTGTATTTCTCTATACTTCCATTACCTGCATGTTTTATCTTGTAAATCCACTTGGAATATACCTCACTCTTGCCTTCTGGTTTGGGAACTATATCCCACACATCATTCTTCATTATTGATTGGTATTCTTTCGTCATTGCTTCTTCCCATTCTTTCTTCTATACAACTTCTTCATAGTTTGTAGGTTCTTGATCTACAAGATTGCACATCAAAGATACATAGTTGGAAAATGGCTTGGGCTTCTTGCTTATCCTTGTGGATCCTTCTGGAGCTCCATATCTTTCTACTTCTTGTATAATTTCTCTTTCCCAAGTAGGATTTCTCTTCTGTGATATCTCCATTGTGGGAGGTTCTTGTGGTTCTGTCATATCATGATCTTCATGTGCTTCATCTTCAGGGAGGAATGTAGCCTCTGCATTTCTGGGAGGTGCATCTTCCTCATATACTAATTCATGTTGACATTTTATGGATCTCTTGAGAGCTACTTCTTCATCAAATGTTACATCTCTACTGATTTCCATGCGATGGAATCTAGGAATGTAAATTCTGAATGCCTTGGATACTTCACAGTCACTCTAACAAATATTCCCTTATTTCCGGAAGGGTCCAACTTAGTTCTTTTCTCTTTTGGTATGTGAACATATATTGGACAATCAGATATCTTGAGGTGACTTACCTCAGGCTTCTTGCCCATGAACATCTCTTATGGAGTCTTGAATCCAAGGGAACTATGAGATATTCTATTCTATACATAGATAGAAGTTCTTGCTGCTTCTTCCCATAGATGCATTGGAAGATCTTGATCATATACCATTGTCTTCACTGCCTCCACGATGAATCTATTCTTTCTTTCTGCAACACCATTCTGTTGAGGATTGTAGGGAGTAGTTAGTTCCCTCTTGATTCCAAAATATTTATAGTAGGTTTCAAATTATTTTGAAGTATATTCTTCGTCATTGTCTGATCTAAGTGTCTTGATTCTTTTGTCTGAAAGGTTTTCTATCAAGGCTTTGAATTCCTTGAATTTTTCAAACACTTCTTTCTTTGCTTTCAAGAAGTATACCCATGTCTTTCTTGAATAGTCATCAATAAATGTAATATAGTATTCCAAACCACTCAAGGATGTGGAGGACATTGGACCGCATACATATGAATGAATTAATTCCAACGTACCTTTAGTTTTTGTTTCACTCTTTGGAAATGGATTCTTGAAATTCTTTCCTTTTGCACATCCTTTGCAATTTCCTTCATGGTTGATCTTCAAGTCTGGTAGTCCCGTCACTACTTTGTTCACATGAGGTAGTGCTTTGTAGTTTATGTGGGAAAGCCTCCTATGCCATAGTTCACTAGGTTTAGTGGTCTCATGAACGGGGGTTGTTTCTAAATGTCCCTTGAGTTTATACATGCCTCCTTCTTCACCTATGACAACTGCATCTTCAATCGACTTTCCTTTGGGCCACATGAGTACTTTTCCATATATGAATGCAACTCTATATCCTTTCTTATCTAATGCTGAGATACAAAGTAAGTTCTTCTTTAGACCTAGTACGAATAAAAAATCCTTCATCTTTAGGGGGTTTCTTGAATCAAGCTTGTAGCTTGCTTCACCAATTCCTTTGATTGGATAATGATAGTCATCTCCTAGAGATACTTTCTGAGGACAGTTCCTTTCTTCAAGTTTTGACAAAATTTTCTTTTGTCCTATCATGTGCTTTGAAGCACCACTACCAATAAGCCATGTGTCTTCTCTAGGTGTTACAAACCCAGAGAGTGCTGAGAATAGTACATACTCTTCTGCATCCTCTTCTCTTGCTTGCTTTCTCTGAGGTCCTTCTTCTTCTTCTTCTTCTTCTTCTTCATCCTCATATTCAACTAGATGTGCATGATGTATTTTGTTGTTGTTCCTCTTCTTGTATTATTTTTTCTTCAAAGGACAATTTCTGGAAATGTGTCCTACCTTATCACAATGAAAACATTGAAAGTTGGAGTAGTCCCTCTTTGGGAGACTTTCTCTTGATCTTTGGAACCTTTTGGGAGGTTGATACTCCTTGTGGTTTCCATTCTTGAAGTTGGGTTGAATTCTTATTATATTGGTATGTGTGGCAAGGGCTTGATCATATTCCTTCAATAGAACTTCTCTATTGGCCACTCTAACCTCCTCTTGAATACAATCTTCCCATACAATATCAAACTTCATGCTTTCCTTTCTGGCACACATAGTTTGGATGAATAAATCCTAGGTTCTAGTGAGACCATTGAGAGCAGTCATAACCAACTCATCTTCATCAAGGTTGTCTCCATTGTCTTCTAGTTGTTCCTTGAACTGGGAGACCCTTGTGAAATAGTCTTGGATGGATTCTCCATGACTCATATTGTGGCTCTTCAATTGAGATCTTAGATTCATATTTCTGTTGATGTTTCTTCCTTCATACATCCTTGCTAGGTAATCATACATTTATTTTAGAGTATTCTTCAATGACACTTGAGGGATCAAGTGATCCTTGATAGAGACATCAATAATCCTTTGTGCCCTAATCATATCCTTCTTGTGCTTCTCCTTAGCTTCAACCTCTTCATGTTCTGCAACTTCTTCCTTGATATATTTGTCAAGATCATTTTCCCTGAGAATGAGGCCAATTCTATATTTTCATGCTTGGAAACACTCTATGCCTTCTAGTTTGTCCTCAAGCTTGGTGCTTGGGGCCATCTTGTCAGGAGATCACAACAAATTGAAAATCTTGAAAATGAGAAACTGATCTTACCAGGAGATGCACTTGACTGAGGCGATTTGACTGGTGTGCTTGGTTTCTGGAGATCTCAAGTCTTCACCTTTCAAAACTCGCTTGCAAGATTCTGCAGTGCAGTTTCTAGTTTTTTGGATTTCTGCAGTTTTCTAGTCCAGTGTCAAACTAGGGTTTGAATTTCCTGGAGATCTACCCACTCAAAAATTCGATCTCAGGCTCAATAGATGCGCTCTAGGAGGATACAAATTTCTATGCAGTTAGATCTTCAAAAATCAAAATTTCTTCGAAACCCTAATTTCTTGTCGGAGAGGAAGAGAGGGATTTTTCACCTTGTGAAAGCTGTCCTATTCAGGTTAGCTCTGATACCATGTTAATATTCTCTATGGTAAGCTAGATGATCAACATTCAATTCAATTTCACAATGATAATAGCATACATGATCACTGAATGAAATATTATCACAAGATCAACACAAATTTACCCTGGGAAAACGCTAAAGGGAAAAACCCAGCAAGAAAAACTTCCTCAATATAGATGATAAAAAAGATAAAAGACAAGACTTCAAACTGGTCCTTCTCCTCCTTGCAGATAAGACTCTCTCTCTCTCTCTCATGTGCTACATAAGTGTGTCTATGTGTTCAAATGAGGAGCTCTTCACTTCTATTTATATTCTTTCGTTCACTTAACTTTTCACTCAACTAAGTTGGCACCACTAAACTTGATTGGGCCGACTTCTCTAGGAGGACTCAAAAAATCATATTATTATATTCCGGTGGGTGCTAATGACCTAAATTACAACAGAGGGTTTACCTCATGACTCTCTACTGACCTATTACAATATTAATGATTCTCCCGATAGGAACATCGGGGTACAATAAGTGAATACACTTCGAAGTTACAATAATTAAACAGAAAGAACAAAAAATTTCTTGCTATCAATAAGTCCATGCAAAAAGGTGCCTTTGAGGACATAAAAAACACAAATCTCCTCGGGGGACACGTTGCAGACCTAGGAGGAGGACGAACGATCCAAGCCATGTCCATGACGCACCACCTGGAGGTGCCTTGAAACGTCATTTTCAAGACAGGCATGTTTGGAAACCAGAGACATTGCGTTGCCATTAAGACCTGGTTACACGATTTACTCCATGAAATTTTGTTTTATATATATATAAATACCATGGTAGAAAGGCCACGTTCTGATCTGTTAGAGTTTTGATCTCGATTGTAAATGTCTTCTCGCCCTATTTCGAGATTAGTCTCGGAGGCCTGAAGCGCTATAAAGAGACTCCCTGCCAAGGGAGAAAGGGGTTGGTTGGTTTTGAATGTGCAAGACTATCATGTTTTTAATGTTTTGAATTAATATACAAAGACGAATGCTGGTTATATGCATTACAATAATTCTCGTGTGTTTCTAAATTACAGTATGTGCTTTCTTCTCCTTATGTGCATGTTCTTTCCAGTGTTTATTTACATTATGTGTTCTTCATGTCGTAGACATAATGTATAATGGTCAAGAATTCATACTCATATGCTCCTGCCATTGTCTCCAATATACACCAAAAAATTCTCCAAAAGTGGCATGGAATTCATCCCTGCGGTGCTCTACGTTAGCGGACCATCATCATTATGCTTTTGCCACCAAACCCTAAACGTAACAACTGTGATCGAGACACTAGCTTGCTCTTGCAAGCATTTTCCTATGCAAACGGCTATGTTTCACAACATGATTTGAACCCAAATTCCAATGTCATAATCCGACGTCATCTGACATTTTGCACGGATGTGTCGGATAGCAATCAATCAATAGAATGCCGATAACAAAATATTTATATCGTCGTCAAATCTCCAACACTAGGGAGTCGGATTTCTGACCCTTGAAGTGTCGGATAACTGACACTTCAGTGTCGAATATTTGATGTCTGTGAACCCAGTAATGTCGATTATCCGACCCCTAAGCATCGGATATCTGACGGGCAGTATAGGTTTTTTATAAAAAAGAAAATTAAGGTTTACATGATTTTAAATTTTATGGTCCCATACTTTCAACGGTAACTATGTTCAAGGTGTCGAATATCTGACGCATGTCCATTATAAATATAAATTGTTTTAAACATTTCGACATGTTTCTTGTAGAAGCGACGGACGATTGCAAAAATTATTTGTTCCTTGACGGATGTTTTCAGGAATTGTTTTATTCTTCAACGGGCGGGCGGTTGTGGGAATTTGTTTTTCATCGATAGACAGTTTGTCGAGAATTTTTTATTCTCGACTTCTCTCCGTTTGACAAAACCTTGATGTGTGGAACTTGATTGTTTAAGACAACTGGTTATATTCATTAACGAAGTTTATGACAAAATGTCAAATAGATTAAATATTCTGGATCCAAACGAAGACAACCGACAATTGCTTGCTAGACTATGGGATGCAACGAAATGAAGGGGTGATGGCAAATTTTATTGTTCGTGTACTCAATGCAGGGGATTTAAGAGGAGAATAATATTGATCTCAATAGCCACAAAACATTGTAGGGAACATGGACACGCTGAGGGGGGGGACGAATATAGTCCATTTGTAGGTTTAGCATTATAAACATTATTATATTCGTTTTTTTTGGTAATTGTATGTATGTATTTTTTTTCATATATTAATGTATATATATTGATGTTTCCATGTATTTATATTAAAGGAAAGACACCCTATAGCAATTCATCCAGAGGAAGTGCTTTCAGAACAAGTTCAGGATCAGGATCATGGAGCATGTATGTTTAATGGAGAACAAGTGAATGATCATATTGAACAAGATGATCATGCCGATGATGTAATTGAAGATGATGGTACAAATACATTGGTCCATGATTCATTTAACATTAGAATGGATGAAGATGATGTTGATAATGAAAATGATGATGACTTTGATGATGTTCATGATATACCTCTTCTCGATAAGGCATATGAACCCCTTTTATGAAGGCTCCAAAACAAATCTTCTCTCTACTATATTGTTGATAATGAACTTGAAGGTTATGAATGGTCTTTCAAACATTGCAATCACATGGATACTAAGGTATCTAAAATAATCTATCACATATATAGGATCGTGATAAAGTTTATTTGTATTCCTTTAATAATTGTATTATTAACTCATTATTGATCATTGTACAGATGAATCATGTTTCGTTAATATTATTTATCTATTACATTAACAATTTTTTTTTTGTAGCTTGATAGCTGAATTTTCGTTACCACCATCAAATATTTTACCTTAGAAGGAATTCATGAAAGATATTGGAATGCATTATGAAGCAATTCATGCATGCCTCGATGACTATGTTATATATTATACTTAGCATGAATTTGCAACAGAATGTCCGGAATGTCATGTAAGTAGATATCATACAGATAAAGTAACAAAAAAGGTGCCTCAGAAGGTTCTTCGTTATATTCCCATCAGGCCATGTTTTCAACGACTATTCAGGTGCAAAAACATAGCGCAATTTATGGATTACCATGCTAGGAACAGAAGTCAAGATGATGTTATCCGAATGCCTGCAGATGGTATTGCTTTTAGAGATATTGAGGAAAAGTGGCCTCACTTTAAAGAAGAACCACGTAATCTTAGGATTTCTTTGGCAGCAGATGGTGTTAATCCATTTGCACAGATGAAATCCATTTACACGGTGTGGCCTATTTTTGTTAGCAACAATAACATTCCTCCATGGTTGTCAATAAAGAGGGAGCACATAATGTTGTCGATGATTATTCCAGGTTTTATTGACGAAAACTGTTTTATTTATAAAGTAGTTGTGGCATCTCATTTTTCATAATATGTATCTTAATTTCATATATATATCTATTATTTTACTCTTCTGCATGGTTTATATATCTTAATGGTTCTCATAATGATATATTTTATATGTACTTCAAATTATGAATTAGGTAAGTTCCAAGTCAAAGATATGAATGTATACATAGAACCTCTTATAGATGAGCTACTGAAGTTATGGAATGGCATAACTTTGTATGATGTATCTAGAACAATATGACAAAGGCAATTTCAATTCCATGCAATGGTTGTATGAACAATACACGATGCCCCTGGGTTAACTTCATTTTGTGGTTTGTAATTTTAAGTTCCACTTTAGTTGCATTTAATGATATGGAGTAGTTAGAATATTTTATATATGAATATATTTGACATAGATATTCCATATCTAAATATTGTAGGTCTTCAGACAAAGGGTAAATTTGCATGTCCCGTTTGTGGTCCTAAGATAAAATCTCGTCGTTCAAAAAGCTTAAGAAAGGAGGTGTTTGATGAGTATAGGCATTTCCTCTCTAAGAATAATAGGTATAGAACAACTAAAAGAAATATTTTTAATGTGAAGCAGGAGACTGCATTAAAACCACGGAGAATGACACATCACCTTTTGAAGATGCAATACAATAGAAATCGTCATCATGGTACATATGGATCATCGTATATGAATTTTTATGTATTTTAATTTTTAATGTGAGTTGTTTGTTGTAGTGGCCATATTTGATTTATGATGTAATTTATTAATTATAAACTAATATTCATGATGTCCATCGTGATCATGAAGGCATTAATGGTCTTCCACAAGGAATGAAAAGTTATCCTATTCAATTTAGCAGGTTGCCCTACTATGAGCACCTACAAATTTCTCAATTGTTTGATACAATGCATATTGGAAAGAATGTTACTGAAACCTTATGGAGACTACTAGAGCTAAGGAGGGAGAAATATAAAGTTGTGAAAGTGTGCAAAGACATTCAAGAAAGCAACCATGCAATGAAATACGCCATCCAATTTCATACCAATGGAGAACTAGTTAATATAAACTCAATTCCATGGATGTTTACAGCGCAAAAAAGCAATGTTGTCAAAGAAGTAATGTGGAAAATTAAATTTCCCACCAGTTTTTGTGCAAACTTGAAGAATATCATAACTAAAAAAGGTGATTTTGCGGGGGTCAAAACACATGATTGGCATGTCTTCATCAAGGTAATTATTATTGTTATGTCCATATAATTTTTTCTTGTTTGTATACTCTTTTTTTAATAAATGGAGTGGTTTGTATATTGATACAATATGTTCCACCTCTCTCTCTCCCAGATAACTTCGACAACAATGTCAAACAAGTTATATATAATCTTGGTAAATACATGAGGTAACTATTGATTACTTGCATGTGCTTAGTGTTTCTTTAATTCTCCGTATAATAATTTATATTTGTTTTTTTTGTGCACTATTTCAGCATATATTGTAATTTAATGTTTATTTTTGTTAAATATCGTTATTGGTTTGCATCACTTGTAGATGGTTGACATATAAATAAATCCATAAAGAAGATATAAAGTATTGGAGGAGAGAAATTCCTTGTCTCATGTGTGAAATGCAGAAGCATCTACCATCGACATTTTTCAATGCACAGGAACACTACCTCATACACCAACTTGAGGAGATTGAGTTGTGTGGACCTGTGCACTCAAGGTCCATGTGGACGGCTGAGAGGTACTTGAAATTTATGAAGGGTTTGGTTTGACAACGAGCACATGTGGAGGGTTCTATGATGGAAGGATATACGGTATACCAAAACATGTTGTATGTTAGTGAATATATTCCTATTTTAGCGTCAAAGTTCAATTTACGTCACATTTGTGATCTAGACTCCAATAACAAATTTGAAGGGGAGCAACTGAAGGGGAAAGGTAGATTGAGGAAGTTGAAAGGTAATTATTAGCTAGTGGATTTTTATTATATCCTTCATATTCTAATTGTATTTTCTAGTCATATTGCTTGAATTAAGAGCATACAAGTATTTGTTCAGGAGATTTACACCTTTCTTTGATTTTAATGGTTATTGTCATTAAACAGTTGGTCGAGAATGGGATGCAATTCATTTATACATCACAAACAATCTTGACTGGATGAAGGTATGGATTGAACGATGCGCACAGCCGGGTCATGGAATATCATGGGAAGGTGTGGCTTCATTGGTAAAAGCAACACAACGCAATGAAGATAACAATCTAACAGAAAGGGAAATCGATTTGGCATATGGTGTAAAAGATAAAATGGCAAGCATATAATTAATCAAATATCCTTCTAAATCTTTTATTTTGCAAATTTCTTATTGACGTACATGTTCTTTTTTTCCATGTATTGTTGCATAAGGACTGAATGGTTGTGTAATCTTTTCATGTATTTATTATTTTAGGTAAAACACCATAAGGCTATGGTCTGCACTGGAGGTAGATATCGGATAAAAAAATGAGACGAAACAAAGAAAACATCAGATTATAGGGTTTTGGATGTCTTTGAGGTTACCAATGTTTCATCTAGAAATGATAGACATCCAGAAGTCTCAGAAAATCGATACTATGGGTATTTGGAAGATATTATACAATGTGACTTTAAATCCTTTAAGGTAGTTCTATTCATTGTCAAATGGTACAGGTTACGATTGAATCAACGTGATCCCAATAGAACTATTATTGAACATGATAATGGATTTACCATGGTAAAAACAAGGTTGTTTGAGCCAGGAACAGAGCCCTATGTTCTTCCAAGCCAATGTGAACAAGTATTTTATCCAAGGGGAAGGCCGGTAAAGTATAACCTAGATGATGGTAATGAAGAGGGTTCTATGGAAGAAGAATATGATGACGAAGAGTATGATCAACTTGAGTTAGCTGACGATGATGATCCAACAGAAGATGTCCAAGGAATAGTTGAATTAGGTGATGTAGCAGACAATGCCGATGAATATTATTTCGACGATGACACGATGAGCGTAATTGATGATGATGACAATTATGATATGGCCAATCCTTACAATGTTGACTATGTATTTGATGATACATATTATGACATGGATGAAGAAGACGCTAACATGGATGAAGAAGACGATGAAATATATTGAAAGGTAAATATTTAATTAGAACTATTATTTTATCTTATTTAAAAAAAAGGTGTTACTAACATCATCACCATAACCATCATATTCATCATTGTCATCATCATCATCATCATCATCATCATCATCATCATCATCATCATCATCATTTTCATCGTCGACATCATCATCATTATCATCATGGTCTCCATCATCATTATCGTCATCATCACACATCATCATATTCATCGTCGTCGTCGTCATCATCACACATCATCATCGTCTTCATCAACATCATAATCATCATCATCATCATCATCATTGTCATCATCGACATCATCATTGTCATCGTCTTCATCAACATCATAGTCATCACCATCATCATCAACATCATCATCATCATTTTCATCATCATCGTCATCATTATCATCGTCATTTTCATGATGATGATAATCATCATCATCATCATTGTCATCATCAACATCAACATCATAATATTCATCATTTTCATCATCATCATCATCATCATCGTCATCATCATCATCATCATCATTTTCATCATCATCATCATTTTCATCATCGACATCAACATCATAATCATCATCATCATCATCAACATCTTCATCATCATCGTCTTCATCGTCATCATCATCTTCATCGTTGTCTTCATGATCATCATCAACATGCACATCATCTTCATCATCATCATCATCATCATCATCGTCTTCCTCATGATGATGATACTCATCATCAACATCATCATTGCCATCATCATCATCTTCATCATCAACGTCATCATCATCATCATCATTATCATCGTCATCCTCATGATGATGATAATCATCATCATCATTGTCATCGTTGACATCAACATCATAATCTTCATCATCGTCATCATCATCATCAT
>LPNX010717711.1:2149963-2247487 GCA_001517045.1 Pseudotsuga menziesii
CTTAGAAGAGTTAGTTAATGAGTGCCATGGACTTAAGAAAATTATAAACTTAGGATGGTGGAATAGATGGAACGAGGGATACCTTTGTTGATGAAATCCAGGACCTTGAAAAACACACTAGTTCGGGGACAAAATGGTTTGGGAACAAAGAAGTTGAAATAAGTAGCGACTTTTAAAAAACCAAGGCAAAGCAAACAATTTCATGGTTGGGGTAGTTATACACCTTAACAAGTTGGAGAATACAACAGAGACAACCATTATGGGAAAGGTCTAAGGTCGACAATTCAATGCTAAAACCCTCAAGGATTGGGGTTAGGAAAATTGGGGTGACAAACTAGGATGCGTGCCCAAAGTCCTGGTTCTCTCCAAAGGTTGTTCATCTTGCATCTTAAGAAAGCCAAAGATGCACAATGGGATCTCAAACAGAATTGGTGTATAGGCTTGGCACTAATGGCTCTGAAAATGTGGAGAACTCTGTTTGACAAGAAAAGAGAGAAGTTAGACATCACCCTAATTTGGGTGTGACTTTAAGGTTTTCCCTTTGACTATTGGTCTTTAGATGTTTTCAGGGGCATTAGAATTATTGTGGGGGAGTTTGTTGCGACATATATGTTATTTAAAAAAGTCGGACAATATGAAATTTTCTCTCATTTTGGTTAGATTAAACAACCATGAGGGTCTAAAGGACGATATTGAAATTGAGCACAAAAATATTTCTATCATTTAGACATCGGACTATGAGGGGTTTCCATTTAGGTGTTGGCGGTGTCATAAATACAACAATTTACAAGGTTCATCCCAACTAACCATTAGGTCATGACAAGAGGCAAGGGTTTTGAGTGAAACAAACAAAATAAATACTTGTTCAGATCCATTAGTAGTGGTTATCTCGTTTCCAAAAGTAGGAATATTTGTTAAAGAGGTACATGAAGAGGAAGGGGGGTTTGGGTACCGAGAAATTTCGCCAGTTGTGGAAGTTCGATCTCTGGATACTCTTCTTCGGCCAGGTTGTTTGGAGACTGATATTGGTCATGGTGAGATTTAGATGGATGTCAAGGATGCGATGACCCATTGTGTTCCAGAATCGTTTTTTCCAGGTATAGACAATTCCCATATGAAGCCTGTTGTTATTTTCTCTGCTATGATAAATTTCCTTCTTCCAAAAATTATGAGAGGTTTTCACTTATCGCTTCTCTAGATACATTGTCACTAAACAAATATACGAGTCATGTTATGTGCCCTAATTCATGGGCAGATGGAATGAACACACAACCTAATGTTCACCCCTATGTGAATCCTCAAGAGACACCAAAATATGGAAGTGGCCTTCATTAGATATAACTTTAGACGTAGGTCTTCACTCGGTGATGTTAAACATATAGTAGAAGGATTGGGATAAAATCCTTAAACCTTGGGAACTGGGAAGCAGAAGGGGTGAATATAAAACCTCCAAAAGGCATAGGAGAAATTCAAATATGATATGGCAGCTGGGAGACAATCCACCTTTGTTGGGGCGCTTAGAGTAGTGAGAACCCTAAATAGTTACTTTGCTGCTACCGTCATCCACTTAGCACATTCAAAGACATCTAAATCACATTTTCACCCATTCATCTGTCATCATAGTTTGTGGAGCGGGTAGTTTGCAAGACTTGGTTATATATGTAGGGGTGAAGGAAGCAAATGCTTTTCCTTCAGCATTGGAAATGATCATAGTGGATGAGTTTACTCGAGGTATGATCCATCCGATTACCTCAACACAAGGGGAAGAGCTCAGGACGTGTGGCTTTCTTTGTGATACCTGATTTTCTTATGTTCACATATAAAAGTATATCTTCTAGGCCCGCATCTGATAGATTCTGGTGCTTTATCATATGATATATTTGACCCCACAAAAACTCGTGTTCATCCCCCATGACAGCTTTCGCATCTTCCTAAATGATCTACATTCTGGGAAAAACATCCAAGTCTGAGTTCTCCTCGGTGACCTTGGCCTTCTTCTTTCCACCCTTCTTTGGCATGTTGTGATGTGAGGACTAAAGTTGTAAAGTTGTAACAGGATTTGAGTTCCACCATAGCCATGATAGTTAGAGTTTTTTTTCTCACATGTATGCTCGGTCCGTTGGAGAAGGATGAAAAATGGTCGCTACCCCAAGTAGGATTGCCGAGCCATGTTTTGTTATAGGCAAGAAACTAGAACCTAACCCCTAGATCATTGAAGATCATTATAAAATATTAAATTTTTTTCTACATACCTATTAATATCATCGTCAAACAAAACTATCCATGAGGACAGAGTTCAAGAACTCTGTCCACATGAACTATATCTTACAAAAGATAACAAGTGTTCAGCCAAGCAACGGTGACGACTCGTGGTATTATGCCTCACAAGTTTGCGATGTTGCAACCCCATGAAACATAATACCACGAGTCATCACCATTATTAGCCAACACTTATTAGCTATTTTAGAGTTAGTGAATTGAAAGTGGCTAAGTCAACGCAAAAAAGAAAGGTAATAAGTTTGACTAAATAAACTATTTTGATAATTGTACCTACATCTTCCGCTATTTTGATAATTGTACCTAATAAACTATTTTGATAACGGTGACGATTCTTGTTATTTTGTTTCACAAGTTTTCCATGTTGCAACCTAATGAAACATAATACCAGGAATCATAACCATTATTAGCCAACCCAGGACCACTATTTTTTGCTTCAAATAGGGTGTTGGCCTGAGTACAAACACCGGATTTGAACTACTTGCTTTATGGACTCTCCTTTATTGTGCTAAATCCATGGTCCTTCCCACTCTGCACATTCATGGTGACTCCACAGCCATCATTAATTGGTTCAATAGAAGATCAACACTAACTTTACTTGCACTTGATGGTTGGTGTGAACGTATCCGTGATATGGAACCTTACTTCATCCAGCTAAAAGAAGTTCACATATTCAGAGAACACAATACTAAGGATGAGAACTTATCCAAAGAAGCATTAACCTTGGCCTCAGGCCATTTTGAGTTTACTAAATTCACTAATGGTGAATGTACTGATCAGGGCACTTTCTAGCTTTTCTAGCCCTTAGCACTTGAGTCTTTTATGTGCTATTGCTATTGACATCCTTTGGATGATTGAGGTGGATGATCCCCTCATATTACTGATCTCTCTTATTTATTGCTTCTTTGGATTAACTATTTCAGTATTAGACTTGAATTCTCAGTCTGTTGAAGGTTAGTGATGTGGATGTAGTCAAGATTCCTAGATTAGAGGTGTTACCTTTGAATGTTTGTCCAGTATTCCTATGAAGCTGATCAATTGTATTCCTTAGGGTTGCCTTAGGGTTGAAAATTAGTATGGGAAAACAAGTTAGCGTTGCCTTAGGGTTGAAAATTAATATGGGAAAATAAGCATCATCAAGATAAGATAAAAGGAATAAATCAACAAATATTACAGACTGATATAAATGTATTTAATGTGCCAAGTAGCCAGATATGGAAATGTCCGCTCTTCACCACCATTGATTATATATATATATGATTGTCGTAGGTTACCACTGGGAAAAATGCCTCTGAAGTGCTGGCTTATGCACTATTGAGTAGTAGTGAAGAGGTTAAAACATCCACTCTACAAGATCTCCAAGAAATCAACATCATTATTTGTCCATTACTATAAAGGCATTGTACTACAAGATTTTCCTGGACTTGTTGATTTCACGGTGAAGTTGAACGTAAATGATAAACATAGAGGAGCACTAAGCAAGCTACAACACTTTGTAGTAAATCGAATGAGTAGAGATATAATTTCTGGAGCAGTCTGCATACATCCTTCACTTGAATGATGTTAGTTCTTGGCAATCCTAACATCATTCAAGTGAAGGGTCTTGAAGCAAGTACTAGGTATTTTGATGTCCTTTATTTTTTATTTGAACATTTTATGTCAATTTTCACCGTGTCTAATTTTTTTTTGTCCCTCTTACAATTAACATGATAAGATGACCTTTGTGGTTTAGACAGTTGGTTAGATTTAGAATCAACAAATATTACAGACTGATATAAATGTATATAAAACATTAATATTACAGACTGATATAAATGTATTTAAAACATTCTTTTCATTCCTGAACGTGCCAAGTAGCATATCTGTAAATGTCCGCTCTTCACCACCATGGATTATATATATATATATATTATTGTTGTAGGTTTCCACTGGGAAATATGCCACTGAAGCACTAGATTATGCACTTCAGAGTAGCACAAAGGTTAAAACATCCACTCTACAGGATCTCCAAGAACTCAACATCATTATTTGTCCATTACTGTAAAGGCATTGTACTAGAAGATTTGCCTGGACTTGTTGATTTCACGGTGAATTTGAATGTAAATGAAAAACAGAGAGGAGCACTAAGCAAGATACAACACTTTGTAGTAAATCGAATGAGTAGAGATATAATGTCTACATCATTCTGCATACATCCTTCACTTGAATGATTTTAGTTCTTGGCGATCCTGTATAGTGGATTTTTTAACCTCTTTAGTGCTACTCTGTAGCGCATATATTTATATATATCTAATCATATATCTATATATATATATATATATATATATATATATATATATATATAATCCATGGTTGTGAAGAGCGGACATTTCACTTGAATGATGTTTAGGTCTTGAAGCAAGTACTAGGTATTTTGATGTCCTCCATTTTTTATTTGATCATTTTATGCCAATTTTCACCGTGTCTGATTTTTTTTTGCCCCTCTTACAATTAACAGGATAAGATGACCTTTGTGGTTTAGATAGTTGGTTAGCTTTAGAATTATTCCATGGTGTGAGTGATATTTGATGTTTCCTTTCCCTTTTTCCATCCCCTTGGTTTCATCAAATCATTGAGGAAGGCATGATATGGTTAATTTAAGAGCCTTTTGATTTGTGGGGTATAATATTTTTTGGTTCTTTCTACTATGGGATTGCCTTAGGGTTTCCTTAGGGTTGAAAATTAGTATGGGAAAACAAGTTAGAATTTCCTTAGGGTTGAAAATTAATATGTGAAAACAAGCATCATCATGAATATACATACTAGATCGGCATAAAACTTTGTTTTGTAGAGCAGTATGGGTGAACAATAGAAGACTACAAATCAATGATAAGTTAGGGATAATATTCATTATAAAAGGACCTTTGGGTAGGAAAAATAGGGCATCAATTCATCCTCCATTTGAGTCCTTCAACCATTCATCTCACTCCCCTTCGTTTGTAGGTCTCAAAATATTTAATTTGGGAACAAAGTACTTATACAGTTCGATCAAAGCCATCAGCTGTGCAAGATGCTGAAAGTAATGATATTGTTTCATGTTTCACTTTTGTTGTCAAAAGGAATACTGAAAAGTTAGGAAGTACCAAAGATAGTCATTATGTGCACGTCGAATTAATGTAGGGAGATAAGTCATGTCTACTTTTTTGTTCTTGAATGGGAGCAATGATGAAACCAGAATAGTGGTTTATAGATGGAAATCATGTAATGGAAATCATAGGGAAACTGTCAAACATTGGGAAGAATCATTGCACTGACAAGGGCCCTTAATGCATAACAAAATTGGTATTTTAGGGCCAACTGGGTTTGTTACTTCTCTTGTGCACAGGTACAGATATTTTTAGGGTTGTTTTGTGACCTACGGTTGCAAGTAAAGCCACCAAAGATTGTTATTTGCTATTGATCTCCTTTAAGAGACTGCCGAGAATCACTTAAAGCACAATCCAACTTGGTTTATAGGGTCTGAAATTAAATGGTATTGGTTTTATTTAGGTTTGTTTACCCACTTTTTGTGGAGAAAAAGCACCCAGGATTCATGATACTACTATAAATTGTTGTGTAGGAGGTTGGAACAACCCTTATTTATTCCCAGAATGAAGGTTTGAGGCTATTGGAGTGCCCAAGCCTGCTCTTTATGTCCATATCTGTGCCCATAATGAAGATTTGCAAGGACTTGTTGATTTCATGGAGAAGTTGAACAAAACAGAGAGGAGACTAACCAAGCTACAACACTTTGACGCGCACAAAAAGTGTTGTAGCTTGGTTAGTGCTCCTCTTTGTTTCTCATTTAGGTTAAACTAAACAGTAAAATAAACAAGAACAGACAAATCTTCTAGTACATCTCCTTTAGACTAATGGAAAAATAATGATGTTAGTTCTCTGGAGATCCTGTAGAGTGGATGTAAATGTTGGCTCAAACTCATACACGAGTTTGCATTAGTGTCCAACCAAGGCGGTCTATTATAGTCCAAGCATTAGCATATTCAATGGATTTCTGAAAGCCATTTTTTCCATTGTTTGTCACTTTTCATAGGGCTATTCATGCCCATAACTGCCTTTTAACCCTCCAATTTGGCCCAGATTTAGAGGTACGCCTGTTCGGTGGTGGATAAGTGCACAAGGGTGCCCAAGATGGTGAAATAGGGTTGTTTCATACCCTTTTTTACTACCAAATAGGTTTGTTTGTGTCCAGAATTCATGTGGATGCTGCTATAAGGCATATGAATGAGATTTTAGGGTTGCTTTCACCCACAGATTCTCATTTTCACAGCCAGAATAGCAAAGACCACCTCCTATTGCCATTGATGATCATCTTTTATTGCTGCAATGTGCCCAGAACTGAAAGTTGGCCTAATTATAGCTGATTTGAGATGCTTTACTGTTTGTTGTGACCTTCAGAATGCTCCCAAAGTGCTTAGATTTGTCCCTTTGATGCTAATACTTGATTCTAGAGTTGTTTATGCCCATAGGAATGCCCAACATTGCTCCTAGTGTGACATTGAAAATACCAAGTTTGTTATTCATCATCAGCTTTAGAATCATCAAATATTACAGACTGATATATATGTATTTAAAACATTCTTTTCATTCTTGAACGTGCCAAGTAGCAGATCTGGAAATCTCCGCTCTTTGTCAATTACTGTAAAGGAATTGTATTAGAAGATTTGCGAGGACTTGTTGATTTCAAGGAGAAGTTGAACGAAATAGAGAGGAGACTAAGAAAGCTACAACTCTTTTACGCACGTGCACATTGATGCGCACAAAAAGTGTTGTAGCTTGCTTAGTGATCCTCTTTGTTTCTCATTTAGGTTCAACTAAACAGTAAAATCAACATGTACAGGCAAATCTTCTAGTACATCTCCTTTATACTAATGGAAAAATAATGATGTTAGTTCTCTGGAGATCCTGTAGAGTGGATGTAAATGTTGGCTCAAACTCATACACAGGTTTGCATCGAGGTTAAAACATCCACTCTATAGAGTAGCACAGAGGTTAAAACATCCACTCTACAGGATCTCCAAGAACTCAACATCATTATTTGTCAATTACTGTAAAGTGCTCAGATTTGTCCCTTTGATGCTCATACTTGATTCTAGAGTTGTTTATGCCCCTAGGACTGCCCAACATTGCTGCTAGTGTGACATTGAAAATACCAAGTTTGTTCTGGAAGGCCTAAATAGGGCCAATTCACCTTGCTGTACTGGTTTATTGTTAGAGGAAGGCCTTCTGTCATTATTTGAGGAACATTCACCCTTGGAGACACATGCATAAGGGCATTGTTCAGCCCTACCAAAGGAGAAGGTGATCATTTGAAGCATGCTTACACTATTTTATACACCATTTCATGAGAGATATTACATGCTTGGAGGTTACTCATTGAGCTGGTCCACTTGGAAGGTTGTTCACATGGTTCATGCCCTATTTTGTATTCGGGGGCTGCTTTGTAGATTGACTATTGTGCACATGGGTGGCATCTAGGTCCTACAAAGCAAGTTGTGCTTTACTCCAAATAGTGTTATGATGTATATGAATCCTACAAACCTAATTGACTTGACATTGAAGTAGGTTTAGAGTCTAGATGTTTATATTTCTAGGTTAATTTTTTTTTTGAATTGAAGTGTCATGTGTGTGGCCTATGCATTCCCACATCACTTGGTCAATTTAGTACGGATTGGGATGAATTGACCATTTTGTTACCAATCCATTCAGTCATACCCTGATTTGCTTGGTTCGGTAACAAACTTGTCACTCCAATTATTTCAAAGGCCGAGTTAGGAAAAGGAAATGCAAGCAATAAGTGAGAATGGAGAATTGTATGTAACTAAAAGAGGGGCATACATAAGATTTCTTAGGGCATACATAAATTTTTGCATACAATCCCATTAGTATCATAAATTATTAGGTAGAGATCAGAAAAAAATCCCTACACAAATATTAACCGATAAGTATGGTTTTGGTGTTTCATTTGGAGAATAAAATCCTATGACAATAGTTGTTATTATGACTCTTAAAGGGTCCTAGATGAGATCTGTGCACTTTTAGGTAGTTCAACTTTCAAGCAAAAGAATCCATCAAAAACAATTATGTGCACCCTAGAAAACATGGAAAAGATCATAAAACATATTAGGTAAAATGGATAATCATCTACAACATCACAAAATCATTCATGGGAAAACTAAAAGCCACTTAAAGGAGATATGTTCTTTGAAGGAGATAGTCCATTAAAGGAGAACCTCCAGGTTTTGTATAGACATATATTGGCATAAATTGCAGTGTTATATGTGATGCATATGCATAACATATCGTCTCAAGCTTGACAACGTGGAAAGGCTAAAGTACAATGGCCACAAGCATACATTTGAAGCTATGAAGCCTACCCAATTCATGTTAGCAAAAGCCAATGCAAGTAATAAGTTAGAATGGAGACTTGTATGTAACCAAAAGAGGGGCATACATTAGAATTTTTAGGGCTACCAAATTCCCACACCTATTAACCAAACTCATTATTGACAAGCTTTTTCTTTAACAAGTTATTGGCTTACAAGTCTTTCCAAGTTTTTTTTCGTATAAGTCTTTCCACGTTTTTTTGCTGGTATTTTTCTATGCTTATGCCAATTTTTTTTTTTGGCCACGGTGCAGGTAGAACCAAATAGGTATTTGTCAGACCTGTCTTCCTCTAGTGAAGGGAGTTTGGGAAGTCTAGAGGAACGTGAGACATCCAGAAGGTCTACACGAGCTAGATCAACTAGATGTCAGAAGATCGGAAGAAAATTCGATAAATGCATGATTTTTTTCTCCAAGGAGGGGGGTCATGTTCCTATGATGATGAGATAGTGGGAGACATTGACGTGTGCTTAAGGTACCAACACCTAGTGAAACACTGATTTCCTAGCAATCGTCCTAAAGTAAACACTGATTTTTGTGTGAATGAGAGGATATATAGAATTGCACCGCCCTCATTGCATGGATTGGGATTGTTTTGCATGGACGACATAGAAGGTTAGATATGGTAGATGTACATAATTGATGGAGAATGTTGGACCCTGTTACAACTATAGTGATTGGATGTGCCTGGTCCAATATACACGAAGTATGCATAGATATGGGTTGTCAGCGAATTATATACAACTAAAAGACAAAGTTCAAAATAAAGGAGCAACGATGTACATGGAAAGAAAGCCAAAAACAACTGGTAATATTGCGGGGTTTATAAACAGTACACAACCAGGGTCTACATTAAAGCAACCCAACTGCATATTCGAGTCACGTGAAGGAAACCGTGTCTTTGTATGTGCAATTAAATCAATAGCTGCTGGCAAAGAACTGCTTATTGATTACAATTTGAATCGTGTAGATACAAACAATGTTAGTATGGTTGTGGTACAACAAACAATTTAACCACCCTTTTATTAATTATTTTAACGTCTATAGGAATTTTTGTTAGCATATAATTGAAATTATCTACTTTTCATGTTTCCTTATGTAACTTTTATTTTGTTTTTGATGCAGGGTTTTCTCAGGGGCACCTCCATCTCCGTAGATGTTTGTCGACCCGAGTCAAGGCAACAGGTATACATCAATATTGCCAATGTAATATTAAATTCAGGATGGACATACAGATACGTTGTTATGTATTTCATCAGTATATTAGGTTGGTTTATATAATATTATCGATTTTCCATGCAGAGTGTTGATCAGGGAAGCAAACCGGCTATTGATCAGTTGACTACAACATCAGGGCAACAACCAAACATGAATGTAATTCTCCATGTCAAATACTTTAAAATCGTAAACATGTCTATCGTGACGCATTATGTTTATTTTGTTATGTATTCTTTTGTTTTTATGGTTGCGTTCATGACGGTAATGTTGTCTACCTTTTTGCAGATTGACCGGGGAAACTCCCCAGCTGTTGATCAGATGACTAGAGACTCGAGGAAACCATTTAACCTAAATGTAATTCCACATTCTAAATACTTCAAAAATGTACACATATAAAACATGTCGCATAGTGTTTTTTTTTTTTTTTTTTTTTTTTTTTTTTCTGTATTTGTTAGCTTATACATATTGTGTTCATTGTGATAATATTCTCTACTTTTTTTGCAGGTGGCTGATCAAGGTAAATCCTCATCTATTGATCAGACCATGCCCTTGGCTAGGCGTCAGGTAATCCTAGATGTAATCCATAATACAATTATTTGCTCACACTATATTTTCAAAGACTAAGCAATTTTATATATTTCAATTGCAGACAGGGGATTCCATTTATCAAATGATGTCTCAAAACTCTTTACAGAATGAGGTCTCTTGATTGATGAGAGATAGTGAAATTAGAGTGTTTGCAGACCCGTTGACCCTACAAAGGACAAGGGAAAAAAAATGAGGAACTGATTCGTCTGACATTGGCAGTTCCACTAACAGAAGGGCTCGAACAAAGGATTCAATTGTTGTTACAACAACGTAAACAAGTGGACGCAAGTTATCGAATAAAAATGTAAATTCATTTATAAAAACTTTATAATATTTGATTTTATATGTTGTTGAACTTATAATACAATGGGTTTAATTTACAGCGCACTATGTAGATTATTAGTGGTGGTCAAGGCAATGTTGGTCCCAATGACCAAACCACTCCACGTACACCACATACTGCTCCCATATTGTCCACTGAAAAATTGCCAACACACTCTCCGATACTGCCGAGGGCAGCGGAGGGTGCAGCCGATGTTGCCCCACCCACAATAGATGCTGTAGAAGAAGGGGTGGATGCAGGGCTAGATAGAGACGTGGAAGCATTTCCTGGATCTTCTCATGTGACTAACACTGGTTCAATAAAGTGTACATTTTTGGTGAATGAAGAACTAGTTCCAATAAATATAGAGAGGATTCCAGGTCATTATAGATTGTTCAATTTATTTTTTATAATTTGTGTCTAATACACCGATAATATTTTCTAATGTTGACTAATGATGGCAATAATGTTTTGCAGAAAATGATATATTTTATAAACACATGAATGATTTGGCCTTGGAGATCTTCGGGCCCACCATCTGCACAATGCAGAACAAGCATCCAAAAGCTTTAAAGGATGATCTGACTAATTGCTTGGTTATTCTGTTCGGAAAAGATACCTTTGATACATCGAAGGTACTACAGAAGGCTGGAAAACATCTAAAGATTGTCCAAGACCAATATAGGGTTCACCTAGAAAAGAACCCTAGGTATGAGCACCCTCCAATGATTCCATCTATGGAGTGGAAAGCCCTGGTGGAAGATGGAAAAGAGAAGGGCCTGAGAAAATCAGGAAAGATACCACCAGGTGGAACAGGGAGGTATGCAATACATTTCAAAATGTAGTGGTAAGCCTTATTATTACTAGTTTTTATATCAATTTTGGTACATAGACTAATGTATTTAAAAACTTAATTAGGCCCTCAGACACATCTAAGGTCACAAAGGCAAGAATTGAAAAAATTGGCCAACACAAGCTTGGGCCTGGTGGTTACTCCAACTTGGCGGCCCGATATGTAAGTATCGCAAAACCCGAATCTGCATCCAAATATCATACAGATTATTATTTTTGTTTTGTTCTGACAAAAGGCTTTAAAATTAATGACATCATGCAAATATGAAGGCTGACCGGTTCAAAGAATTGCCCAGTGTGGATTACATGAAGCTTGGATTCAAACATGGCTTTGACGCCGTTGTTGAGCAACGAAGAAGCTTGTCTATGAATACTGCACGATCTTCTGTTGATCCATCTAGTGTCCAGGTATGTGAAAACTGTATAGTTTAATGATAATTTATTAATGCTCATGCAATTTGTTTCTTATAAATAAACTAACGTAAATTATTTATTCCTTTTTGTGCAGGAAAGTAATGATCCCATTCATGTCAAGGATGTAGTACATGACCAACCAAACGAAGATCATGCTTTTCATCCTGGTAATGAATTTATTAATGTGCTACTATTTTTTATAGACCATTGCAGATGATGAACATTAATTCTAATTCTACACAATTCAACTACAACGTATGTAGCTGCAGATCATAACACGGAACAGGTTGGGCCAGTACAAGATAATGTTGAACATGTTGATGTGCACATGGCAGGTAAAAACACACATTCATAATGTTTTTAAAATGAATTACTCGTATTTATCAAAATATAAATATATTAATGAAATTTTTTGACATTATTGCAGAAATTCATCGCCCCTCGCCTAAAGTTCAACCTTGCAAGTATACTAGTAGGGATACCGATTATCAGATTCCTGAAGATGTGACTCTAACTAAATATTTAAAGAGAAGAAAAGTAAAAAGGAAGTGACTAAATAGATTTTGAGTAATTCTTATTTATAAAAAAAAATTAATGCTTTTTTCCTCTGTTTCATGAATGAATGCTTTACTGAATTGTTTACTGATATTTTTTTTCTGCCATTGACTAAATTAATGTTTTAATGAATGAGTTAATGAATTGTTTTTTAAGCTGTTGAATGATTGAATGGTTTAATGAATGTTTTAAAGAATGATTTAATGAAATCATTTTTCAACTATTGAGTGAAATAATTTGCATTGTAGATGCATTGTTATTTGCATTGTGAAAGAGTGAAATAAATTGTTATTTGCAAGTATAGGCATTGGGTTTGGGGAGTTGAGAGTGATGTGAGGGGGGGGGGGGGGGCCATAAGAGCTTCCACCTTCATGTGGTTGGTCCTGTTTAGTAGAGAATATTAAATTATTCTTGAAACAGAGAGGAGCTCAATGAATGGTAAGGAAGAATACATTAAAAAACATCTATTTCTATATTTTTACTGTGTAATTTTCACTATTGGCTATTTGACTCCTCCATTGGAACTTGTTACATATAGCGTTGAGAAACATTTCCATAGTTAAGAGGCAAGAAATGGAATTTTGATTAGTTCGATGTCCTTATATACATAGTATTTTTGGTTATCCATGTTTTATCAAGTGATATATTATTAACAATTAATTTAATTGAATAGTTGAATAGTATTGTAATTTACATTGTAATAGAATTGTATTTATTTAGATTGTTTTTGTTATTTTCATAAACAAACATAAATAGATTTGATGGGTCCTAACATGAAACTATTGCAACAGGACAAAAAATGAAGTATGTTGAATGATGTTTTGAAAGGTAAAGCATAAGAAGACAGTGTGAAGATCCAGAAATCAAGGTATAAACATGTTTTCTTTTGTTTGATTGAACTGTGTATTGGGTATTTATGCATGTGCACACACATACATTTAGTTGATGATGATGATTACCATACATAGAGGCGAACTTTGTTATATCTGATCTAAACAATTACCTTAAATATTTTGATTTATCGTGATAACTGGCCCCGTGGATGTAGACAAGAAGATAGGTGACGCACTGGAATAGGGCTAAATAGGCAGACCAAAATTTGAGGGTGGCTTATAATTTTAAAATTGTTGTTATTTTTGGATTATTAAATTTTATAAATTTCTAAGGTTTTCTATTTTATAAAAACGCAGATCTAATCTAACACTACACTAATGACTCAAATGCGTATACTTACACATGAAATACTACTATATTTACCTCTAGGGTTTGTTTGAGGATCCTAATTAGGGAAAAAATCAGAGATCTAAGGACAAACAAGAGAAAATTCCTTCAAGAGGATGTTTTATAACGTGTAAAAGTTGACAAAAGCTGGTAAAAAGCCCTAATTCAGAGAAAACACAGCATTACAACCACCATTCAATCCATAGAAGCATAAGTTCACCAAACTTTACCAATGGAGCAACCAAGAAAACCCTATATCCTCCTTGTGCTTGTGTTCTTCCAACAATACTAGCATCAATCTTGCATGTGCATGAAACCCTAGAATTCACCCATCATTTTATCATAAATCCAAAGAAGAAATAGTAATATATTTGATAAGTTCCCCCTGTGAATCCATAGGCAAGCCTATATCATTAGAATGCATTAACAAAGCTAGAGTAGGAGTTTTAAGCAAAAACTTTGAAAAAACATACAATTTATTTTTGTGATCAAATTTTTCGTGGGATTCATTTTGCTTGTCAAAAGTGGGCCAATCTAATGCTCTTGCAACTCCACATCCATTGTAAACCAGTCTTTATATGGAATCATTGGTTTATGCTCTTCAATATGAAGGCCCTCTTTGTACGAAGTCATAGACAATAAGGCATTCCTTGCCCCGTCCATAATAGCTAATACAAAATAGTTAGATGGTAATCGTTGTGCTTATTAATTAGCCACTGATGATGGTTATAATAGAACATTATGTTTGCTTGTAGTAAAAAGCAACTGTGAAGCCTTATAGAGTTTCTCTTCTTCCGAAAAATACTTTATTATTAGTCTGTGAGATATCTCGACTTCAATATCTATTTGTTTTAGCAGCCAAAGCCTTCATATACTCCATTCACTGCATCAAAGGCATTGACCCACTGATCATTGGTATTCTTATAAATAAATCTTTCATAAAAGATCTGTTGCCATCTCTCCAGGAAAATAAAGGGATTCACTAGCTGCAAAAGGATTGGATGCTATAAGCTCATGCTCCCACCCTGTAGAAAACACAACAACAACACAAAGCATAAAAATGGAAAGATTATATAATAAATTACAAAGGGAAATGCATGATAAATTTGGATAAATTGGGTTATAAGGGAGATTAATGTTTTTCCTGCATTGCCAGCCTCTCCCAGGGATCCACTTGTCACTATTTTGCTGTCTAAGTAATGGCAGAGGGAATCACTGTCTTTGAAAGGTGGTTGAGCAAGGATACATAGTGATTTATCTTTGGGAAGGTAAATTGTTGTCACTGCTATATTTGTTGCTTGCAGGCCAATAGGATAGGGTGTTTCTTTGGTCAATATAGATACTGTGGATGGATGCCGCTGAGTGCAGTTTGGACCTCAAGCCCCAAGCCATGAGGCAATAAGTGTAGCTGTTAAAAATTTAGTCCAGTTAGGTGCAGTTGCTTGTGCCCAGAAAGGCCTAAAAAAATTAACTGAATCTGGTTTGAATCTCATCAAGCTGGGTGTAGAACCTTGATTAGGGATTTTGAGTTTTGTGGGTGGAGAGCTATTGGGTCGACAATTGCTGCAAATGCAAATAGATTTTTTTGTTTTTTATATATGTTTTGAGGTTGACAGTATTGATCCATGACCTTGTGGTCTGTATTTGTCTCACTCTGCCCTAAAACTACCTATCTCTCTCTCTCTCAGGTATGTCCAATGTTTCGTTAGTGACTTGTCTCCTAAGAGACAAATTGTGATCGTATTATAAATCTGAGTATAGAAATTAAGGAATGTCTAAACCACATTGTTTTCTTCTATTTGTCCATTTATAATATTTTTGCATGTGCTTGACTAATTCTGTTCATACATATCCTAGGCAACTGTAATTGATAGATGTACATAGTGCTGATATGTAGTAATCCTGGCTTGGTTTGGAGCAAAATGGGTCATAGCATCAACTAAATGGATACTCAGTTTTGACATTGAGGAATCATGCAAAAACGAGTAAATAGACCTCTGTAATTGAATCACATATCTTGAATCACATAGACTTGGAGAAGGCTCAATTGGGTCTTGGGCACAACTATAGTAGAGCCAACGTGAAATTCAATGTTAATAGAGTGTATAACATGGTTATACAGGATATTAGTCTTCTCAAAACCTTGGACAAGGACATCATGAACACCTTCTGCATGAGAGTAAGGTATTGCAAGTTTGAACTTAGTATTGTTTTTACTTTTTTTTGGGTTTTATATGAAACAACATTTAAGATAGTTTAGTCAGGGTCAATTCTAATAGCTTTCAAGTTGAGGTCAATTTATCATAAGTGTCTTTTAATTCTTTAGTTAGGACTCATGAATCATATTTATACTGAAAGGTAAAAGGATTTGTTTATTAACTTAGATTTATATCAGATCCATGAGTTCTTTGTTCTCTGAGATGTGTTTTAAAATCACTATATTTGATATTCCCAAGGAATAAATAAAAATATACATTTGACTATTCCTACAAGGACTCAAGTGTGCTAGATACTGTTTTGTTGTCCATCATTCAAAAACAAAGAAATTTAAGAAAACTATTAAAAGTATTCCTTATGTATTCTCTAGGATACTCAATTTGTCATCAATACAAAATTATCAAAAGAGTCCTAATATATAAACCAACAATACAACAAGACGAGCATAACCAGTGTCTACATCCCTCAGCTATGACTCCGAGCTAATATGCCATTAAGTGGTTGTTAGTACAAGTCTTTTCTGAATCAGATAGGAAGTTACTTTTCTAAATTCTTGTTTGGTTTAGGTACCCTTCTGTAGCAACAAAGTATATTTAGAAAGTTTGTCTGCCATTGAGTTGAAATCACATATCTTGAATCACTTAGACTTGGAGAAGGCTCAATTGGGTCTTGGGCATAGCTACAATAGAGCCAGCGTGTAATTCAATGTCAATAGAGTGGATACCATGGTTATACAAGCTATTAGTCTTCTCGATACCTTGGACAAGGACATTAACACCTTCTGCAAGAGAGTAAGGTATTGCAAGTTTAAAGTTAGTTTTGTTTTTACTTTTTTTTGGGTTTTATATGAAACACCATTTAATATAGTTCAATCAGGGTCAATTCTAAAAACTGTCTTTTATACAGGGAAAAATCTCAGAATAATGGTGAGGTACCATTACTGGAACAGGCCCCAATCATGGGAACATACTCAAAATACTTGTTTTCTGCAGGCCTGCAATCCATGACTGAGGTGGAATTAACCGCAAATAATGAACCATGTTTCTCAGATAAATTTGACAAAATTGGTAGCTCTTTAGTGTTTTCTCTCAAATCCATCACTGACTATTCAGAAACTTGCTGATTCTTCTTGCCTGTAATCTCAAACTCAGGTTTTTTCTCACTTGTATTCTCAAACTCAACTCCCAAAATGTCTAACAATTTTGAAGGTAAAGACTCTCTCTTTGATCCCTTTGACACACTCCACAGATTAACCTCTGCTCAATCATCTGAGCTGCTTATCAACTCACCAATGTTTGGTCCAAACAAGTTTCCTTCAGTGGTCAAATTCTAGGCTGAAACCATGTCGGGCTAAGTGAAATATTTGGATTTTTTTTTTAAATCCACCAATAGGAATCACTTTTCTGACATTATTCTGACACTCGGATAAACCCATCCAATGGCCGTGTCATGACTCCGACGCTTTTTCCCGTCGGTCATCCGACGATTAAAGTGTCGGACCACATCGAAAGGCTGACTCTTCCAATGTCGGATGGCATCGAATTTATAACACTCTCTAGATAAAAATACCAATGGCATCACCTTTCCTCTGACACTTTTGTCCGTCGGAAGGCCGATGCTTCAAGGGTCGGAGGATGTCATATTTTCGATGGTTTATGAAATTTTGTTTGGCACTTTGGAAGGAAAAACGGTCAAATATGCGACACAATGTCGTGTTGGATCTTTGAACCACATTAGTATAATGTCAAAGATCTAACGTTATGCCATTGACGAAAAAAAAGGTGTATGTGTCAAAAATGCGACAGAGAAGTGTCGAATTTCAGACATGCAAGGTGTCGAATTTTGGGTTGAAATTATGTTGTGTTTTCTTGGGATTTTTGACTCTATATCTTGATATATCTTAATTTTGTTTCCAACCACCAAATATCTAATAATCATTTCATGACATTATGCATGGCGTTGTTATACATCTGTGAGAGATCCCTCTCTGGAATTGGAGAAGACAGTTCCCTTTCCTAAAGTGGTTCTACTATTTCCTTGGGGTCCGCCTCCCCGCAACCTAGGGCACGATTCTCGAGGCTAACAAATTGGCACTGTTGTTGGGGACAAAATTGAAAATCATCCCTGGGAAGAACAAAAAAGATTCAAAGGGAAAAAGGGTTTTTGTGGGAAAACAGAAGCCCCTGCATGTGAGGAGAGGTTGCGTCATTTTCCATGGAGAATCCACGTTATAGTTTCTAAAAGAATGACTCCATTGGGGATATCAGCCACTGAAAAGAATAGTACAAGGAGGAAGGTTCGAATCCTCCCAAAATCATGGGCAACAATGCCACATATCAGACTATCGATGGTGAACGACAGTAGGACATCTCGAAGGCAATAAATATTTCACTCGAGGATTTCCAAAGACCCGCGTTCCTAGTACTATGACTTTACCAAACACTGCGATCTCAAATTTCAAGTCTTTATGAAGCATCAGTAACCTTCGCAGTGCGGGTGGATTCACGGTAAAAATATGAGTAGGCTCGAAGAAAAGACCAAGTACTTGAGATTTAGCTTTTTCCAAAACATATTAGATTTTCTTGTAAATATTTCGTCCTTTTTTTATAGGTTTTCTAACATAATCTATCATGACTTGTTTCTCCCCAAGCAAAGTTGTAAATTCACTCCGATCTATCCTTCCTTGCAAACATAAGGTATTTTTCCATCCTGTACATCTGATTTTAGCCTAGAACCTCCACCTGAGACCCCAGACATTAAGGGGTAGTCTAATAGGCCTCGTGATGTCATTTCCAAGGGCATGTATCTTCCATAAGACCCCATTTCCTCCAATACCCAAGGCTGATATATGCCTCTTCACCTGCCTCAGATCCTCCACGATTTCCTTACGAAACACTATAAATATCTTCCTGAGTTCGATGGAAAACCTGAAGGCCCTACAACTGAAAAACATTTATAGGTTTTTGAGTACTTTCTTTATCTTTTTGAGATAGAGCATGATGATGTCTGTATGAAGGATTTTTCCCAATCCCTGCAAGGCAACTTAAAAAACTGGTTCATGCATCTGCAACCAGAATCTATGACTACATGGGAAGATTTGTCTCGTACATTTTTGGACTTCTGGGGTGAAAGGAGTCGTTAGACCAAATACTCTCCAAGTTTTATCTATGAGAAAATATGGAGGCGAAGCTACGTCAGGTTTCAACAAAAGGTTCACAAATTTCTATTATGACATGCCCAAAGAAATTCATCCCTTAGAAGGCGTCGTGAAGCTACATTACGCATATGTTTTCCCCTCTATTCGTCTCTATTTCTATTGGATAGAAATTTGTTTTCATTATAGAAGATGTTTTCTGATGCGTTGGAGGTCGAAGAAAATTTCAGGCTATCAAGAAGGCTTCCAGATCAAGGCGACAATATTGGAAATGGAAAGAGGTTGAACCAGGTAGAGCTGCATGAGATGAAAGAGGAATCCCCTTGGGGACTAGCCCCTTTCCCTAGTAGGCGGAGATAAATCCCATATGGTGATGAAAAGATAGGTTGTTTTACTGGTTTCGTCTCTAGAGATTGTAGCCAGCCTATTGTGAATTGCACGCATGATAGTCTCAAGCAAGATTTTGGCGTACCCATATATGATGAATACGAAGATGACCATTGGGGTGGCGTTCCCGAGGGAACCAATGTGTATCTTATAAATCCAAATCCCTGACAGGGAAAGAGACACGGTTCCTGAAATTAAAGCTTCTCCATGTATTTTGAGGGCCGAAGACCTCGTGTCAAGGAGAAGGGATTTTCAGTTTTGTTGAGGTAGATGACTATGCCTTTGCTGGAGCATATCCGAAAGATGAAGTTCTAGATCCTGAGGACTGGAGCCAGAACCACAAGATTCCATTCAAAGACTACCTACAAGGCTCTATGCATGGTACCTTAGGAAACCAACCCGATCATGGCCCCTGGGGGTTGAATTTCGAGAAATACTCCTAAGATAATTGGATGGCAGATCCCTCCGCGAAATGCAGTGATATTTATGGTCACATCCCCGATTCTATGGAAATATTTATCGACCAGGAAGATCACCGAGGAGAAGAAAAAAACCTCGGAAAGGGTACTTCTCTGTGCATCTTGGGCCAAATGACGGGGTTGTCCGGTTCTATTGAAGAGCACAACGCTGCTTTCATCGCGACACTTCTGAGGAATCAAACCTTGAGCTTTGGAATTCCACATGTAAAAGCTGAAGCTGCAAGTACTAATGAATGAAAGGACATCTCCCAAATCCTTTTGGTACATCACCTCCGCATGATGCTAGAAGAATGGTAGTTGGAACGTTTTTGTCACGTCAGGCGAATAACCGAAAGATTCGGTAGCCATCAGGTTTTCTATGATCTAGTAGCAGAATACATGGCGAGACTGGAAGAGGGTAATGAATGGTTAAACCTCTATTGCAAAAATAAATTTCTTTATTGTAATTCTGCTCCGTTATTTTTTTTATATTGATTTTGGTCCAACATGAAAAGAAATGGGATTTATGGGACCATTTGTTCGACTGGATTCATTGGAAGTCAGATTTTACTTAAAACAGGAAATGAGATCCAGTAGTTAGATAGATAGAGATGAATAAGCTTCGTATAATGAGAATTTCCTTTTAAGCAGTTTTCTAAATGCCCGTAATTGTTTTTTTAGGTAGTCCTGTTGTTTGGTTTAATTTTGGTGTTTGGAACAACTTTTGAAGTTTGCAGCGAAGCAGAGAGAACCTCCCAATGTATTTTGGCACTTGGTCTACATTGTTCTTTGCCACCTCACAGGGAGGATAGCATCCGCAGTTGGAGCCACTTGTTAGCACTATTTTTTGCTTTGGGTAAGATGATAAAAAGGGCAAGACAAATCAAGCGCAACCTAAAAATGTGCAAAACATTCCAGTCGTAAGGTGGCTGAGAAATTATGTTAAAAGGGATTGCATTTATATGGTGATTATCTAAAGAAAATCCAGATCGACAGTCAAAATCGTTTTCACGAATACCACAGGCGAGATCAAAATTTCCTTTGCATCTCCGCAAAATGGCGTTAAAGTGACTGTGAGTTACGAGGGCCACGATGGATAGAAGACAGATCAACAAGAAAGATTGATTTCACCAGATCAAATTGCTCTATGAAGTTTTGGTCCCTCGATCTGTGAAATAGGTTAAAAGGGAGGTAGTATTTGACGGTCTAGATCTTGCTAATGGAATATCTATGATGGACATTTTCTCCGCTGGTGGGACATGCACAGAAAAAACCGTCTCGGGGATTCGCAAAAAATGGTACTTCCATCACACATGTACGGCTAGGAGAATGGAGGCTTCAATCGAAAGGTATAAAATGGTTGTGTTCATCAAAATTTCATAGAAAGGAAGGTCTGAGACGAAATGTATGGTTCCACATATGGTTTGCTCGTTCTAAAAGACCCTGTTAATGCGATATCTTGAGACAGATGTGCAAAGAGCTGAAGTGACATGCAATCAGACGCACTGACATGATTGGAGCATGCCTGCGATGAAGAAGTTGATTCCATAATGTATGTGACCCTCCTGAACCCGAAGTTCACTGCATCAAACGTTCATAAATCTGGAAAATATCCCAAAAGATTGAATTGCAGAAGGCTGTTAAGGCTTCCACATGAAGCAGGGAGATGAATATACGAGAAGAATACTCTGATACCATCATCAGGTGATGGTAGACAAATAAAAACATTTCTTCTATATGTTGAGAGTCGAATGGGTACATATTGGGGACCGACGCCAAGAGTCATTTTCGCGGCCAACGAAATATCATCGTAGAATAAAATACGACGTGACTGAGATCTCCACATAAATTCCGCATCCAAAATTCACGTGCCCACCCGTGCTGTCACTAGGCTACTCGATGGTGAAGTGTGCGGGGGTGCTGAAGGGGTCATCATCATGTTTGGATTTCCATCCCTATATAAAGCTCCATTTTCGGAGCCATTAGGAGACAGAGTCCTAGTGAACGTAGAATGAAAGTTGAGAAGCTTGAGTGTCAATCCATTGTAAATACTGAAAGCCTTGAGGGAGGCCTGCGATGGTTTCTGTGTTTGCGAAGTCGGTTTATTGGAGTGTTTTTTTAGTTGGTAAACCCTAGCCCAAAATCCCATTGTTCCTAAGTTCCAATGCTAGGGGAATTCCAAGGATCATGGTAGGGACATTCATTGTATTAGAAAATCCTTCCAGCGTCATCAAGGTCATGACAAGGTCGTTCATTGCATTAGATGGACCTCCTGAGGCTGGTGAAGGCATTACTGTTATAATAGAAGGTTGCACCCCTGTAGAGATAGTGTCTATAATTTCCTTTCCATTGGGAATCCCTCCAAAGCCTCCATACGTGATCGCTGCCCCCAAATCCCCAACACATGGTGACCATTTCTAGCGAAGACCCGTTGGAGCGAATGCTCATATGAGAAGAGTGGAAGTCCAAATTCTTCATCACTGCCTCTGTGAATTCCACATGCCAACTTTATCTGGGAGTGTGATGAAGTCAAGGGTGCACCGCGCCATGAGATTTGTAGAAGGATCCCCTTCCTAAGAAGGGGTAAGCAAAAGAACGACTAGCCTTCTCAAGGATCCGACACTGTCAGAAGCAGTGCGACCCTTCTTCAAATCCCCTCGAATAACAGTGTTACTAGGATAGAAGGGTGTGAGGAGGAAGGATGAGCATAGAAAGAACACAAAATTTCTTGCCATCAATAAGCCCATGCGGAAAGGTGCCTTTGAGAACAGAATGAACACAAATCACCTAGGGGGGACACGTTGCAGACCTAGGAGGAGGATGAACGATCCAAGCCACGTCCACGACGCACCACTTGGAGGTGCCTTGAAACGTCATTTTCAAGACAGGCGTGTCTGGAAGCTAGAGACACTACGTTGTCATTAAGAACTGATTTCATGATTTTCTCCATGACGTATTGTTTTATATATATGAATACCATGGTAGAAAGGCTATGTTTTGATCTATTATAGTTTTGATCACGATTGTAAATGAATTCTCGCCCTGTTTCGAGATTAGTCTTGGGGGCATGAAGCGCTATAAAGAGACTCCCTACCGAGGGATAAAGGGGTTGGTTGGTTTTGAATGTGAAAGACTATCGTATTTGTAATGTTTTGAATTAATATACAGAGCCAAATGCTGGTTAAATGCATTACAAGAATTCTTGTGCATTTCTAAATTACAGTATGTGCTTTCTTCTCCTTATTTGCGTGTTATTTATAGTGTTTCTTTACGTTATGTGTTCTTCATGTTGTAGACACAATGTATAATGGTTAGGAATTCATACTCATATGCTCCTGCCATTTTCTCTGATATCCACCAGACACTTCTTCCAAAACTAGGGTGGAATTTGTCCCTGTGGTGCTCTACGCTAGCGGACTGTCATCATTTTTCTTTTCCCACTAGACCTCAAACATAAAGACCGTGATCGAGACACTACCTTGATCTTGCAAGAATTTTCCTATGCAAACAACTATGTTTTCTTGGTATTTTTGACTCCATAGCCCGATATATATTCATTTTGTTTCGAACCACCAAATATATGATAATCATTTTGTGACATTATTCCTAGCCTTGTTATACATCTATGAGAGATCCCTCTCTGGAATTGGAGAAGCTAACTCCCTTTCCTAAAGTGGTTCTGTTGTTTCCTCAGGGTTCACCTCCCCGCATCCTTGGGAATGATTCTGGGTGCTAACAAACTAGCGTCGTTTTCGGGGATGAAATTGAAAATCATCCCTGGGAAGAATGACAAAGATTCAAAGGGAAAAAGGGTTTCTGTGGGAAAACAGAAGCCCCTGCATGTGAGGAGAGGTTGCGTCATTTTCCCTGGAAACTCCAAGTTATAGTTTCTAAAAGAATGACTCCACTGGGAAGATTGGCCATCGAAAATAATAGTACGAGAAGGGAGGTTCGAATCCTCCCGAAATCATGGGAAACAATGCCGCAGATCAGACTGTCGAAGGTGAATGATAGTAGTACATCTTGAAGACAATAAATATTTCACTTGTGGATTTCCAAACACCCGCATTCCCAGTACCATGACTTTACCAAATGCTACCATCTCAAAAGTCAAGTCTCTACGAAGCATCGGTAACCTATGTAGTGTGGGTGGATTCACGGTAAAAATATGAGTAGGCTCTAAGAAAAGACCAAGTACTTGAGATTTAGATTTTTCCAAAATGTGTTGGATTTTCTTGTAAATATTTCGTCATTTTTTCATAGTTTTCCTAACATAATCTATCATGGCTTGTTTCTCCCTAATCAAAGTTGTAAATTCACTTTGATCTATATTTACTTGCAAACAAAAGGTATTTTTTCGTCCCATACATATGATTTTATCCTAGACCCTCCACCCGATACCCAAGACATTAAGGGGCAGTTTGATAGGCCTCGTGATGTCGTTTCCAAGGGCATGTTTTTTACACAAGACCCCATTGCCTCCAATACCCAAGGCCTGTATATGCTTCTTCGCTTGCCTCAGATCCTCCACAATTTCCCTGCGAAACACTATAAATATCTTCCCGAGTTCGATGGAAAACCTGAGGGCCCTACAGCTGAGAAAAATATACAGGATTTTGAGTACTTTCTTGATCTGTTTGAGATAGAGCATGATGATGTTTATGTGAGGGATTTTTCCCAATCCCTGTAAGGCACCGTAAAAAACTGGTTCAAACATCTGCATCTAGAATCTATCATTACATGGGAAGATTTGTATCGTACATTTTTGGACTTCTGGGGTGAAAGGAGGTCGTTATACCAAATAATATCTGATTTTTACTCTATGAGAAAATATGGAGGCGAAGCTACGTTAAGTTTCAACAAAAGGTTCGTGAGTTTTTATTACAGCATGCCCAAATAAATTCATCCCTTAGAAGGCGCCATGAAGCTACATTACACATTTGTTTTTCTCCCCGATTTGTCTTTATTTCTATTGGAGAGAAAATCATTTTCATTACAGAATATGTTTGCTAATGCGTTGGAGGTCGGAGAAAATTTTAGGCTATCGAGAAGGCTTCCAGATCAAGGCGGAAATATTGGAAATGGCAAGAGGTTGAACCAGGTAGAGATGCGTGAGATTAAAGAGGAATCCCCTTGGGGACTGGACCCTTTCCCTATTAGGTGAAGATAAATCCCGTATGGTGATGAAAATACAAGCCATTTTACTGGTTTCATTTTTGGAGATTGCGGCCAGCCTATTGCAAATTGCGTGCATGATAGCCCGGGGTGAGATTTTGGCATACCCATATATGATGAATATGGAGATGACTATTGGGGTGGCATTCCTGAGGGAACTGATGCGTATCTTGTAAATCCAAGACCTGACAGGGAAAGAGACATGGTTTCTGAAATCAAAGCTTCTCCATGTATTTCAGGGCTGAAGACCTTATGTCAAGGCGAAGGGTTTTTCAGTTTTGTTGAGGTAGATGAATATGCCTTTGCTGGAGCATATCTAAAAGATGAAGTTTTGGATCCTAAGGAATGGATCTAGAACCACAAGATGCCATTCAAAGACTACCTACAAGGCTCTGTGCATGGTGCCTTAGGAAGCCAACCCAATCATGGCCCCCGAGGGTTGACTTTCAAGCAATACTCCCAAGATAATTGGATTGAAGATCCCTCTGGGAAATGCAACGATCTTTATGGTCACATCCCTGATTCTATGGAAATATTTATCGACCAGGAATACCATTGAGGAGAACATGAAAACCCTGGAAAGGATACTTCTCTGTGCATCCCGAGCCAAAAGACGGGGCTACCTGGTTCTATTGAAGAGCACAATGCTGCTTTCTTTGCGACACTTTTGAGGAGTCAAACCTTGAGCTCTGAAATTACACATGTAAAAGTTGAAGCTACAAGTACTAATGAACCAGAGGACATTTCCCAAATACTTTTGGTACGTTTCCTCCACATGATGCTGGAAGAATGGCAGTTGGAACATTTTTGTCAAGTCAGGTGAACAATCAAAAGATTTGGAAACCATCATGATTTCTATGATCGGGTAGCAGAATACACAGTGATACTGGAAGAGGATAATGAATGGTTAAACCTCTATTACAAAAATAAATTTCTTTATTGTAATTCTACGTCGTTAGGTTTTTTGATATTGTTTTTGGTGCAACACGAAACAAAATGGGATTTATGGGACCATTTGCTCGAATGGCTTCATTGGAAGTCAGATGTTACATAAAATGAGAAATGAGATCCAGTAGTTAGATAGATAGAGATGAATAAGCTCTGTATAACAAGCATTTCCTTATAAGTAGTTTTCTAAATTCCCATAATTTTTTTTTTAGTTAGTCCCGTTGTTTGGTTTAATTTTGGTCTTTGGAGCAATTTTTGAAGTTTGTAACGAAGTAGAGGGAACCGCCCAATGAATTTTGGCACTTGGTATACATTGTTATTTTCTACCTCATAGGGATGATAGCATCCCTAGATAGAGCCACCCTTTTAGCACTATTTTTTGCTTCGCCTAAGATGATCAAAAGGATAAGACGGAGAAAGCGCAGCCTAAAAAACGTGCAAAAAATTCTAGTCGCAGGGTGGCTGAGAAATTGTATTAAAAGGGATAGCATTTCTACGATGACGATATAAAGACAACCCAAATCAATAGTGAAATGGTTTTTCATGAATACCACATGCAGGATCAAAATTGCCTTTGCATCTCCGCAAAATGGTGTTAAAGCGACCGAGAGTTCCGAGGGCCACAATTGACAAAAGACAGATCACCGAGCAACATTGATTTTGCTGGATCAAAGTGCTTGCTGAAGTTTCGCTCCCCCGATCCGCAAAATAGGTTAAAATGGAGGTAGCATTCGACAGCTCCAGATCTTTCCAAAGGAATATCGATGGTGGACATTTTCTCCGCTGGTGGGACATGCATAGAAAAAAACTTCTCGGGGATTCACGAAAAATGGTATTTCCATCACATGTGTATAGATGGGAGTGCAAAGGCTTGGATCAAAAGTTATAAAATGGTGGTGTTCATAAAAATGTCATAGAAAGGAATTTCATAGACAAAATATACATTTCTGCATACGGTCTGCTCATTCTAAAAGACCCTGTTAATGCGATATCCTGAGACATATGTGCAAAGAGCTGAAGTGACATGCAATCAGATGCACTAACACCATTGGAGCATGTCTGCAATGGAGAAGTTGTCTCCACGATGTATGTGACCCTCATGAAACTGAAGGTCACTGCATCAAATGTGCATAAATCTGGAAAATATACCGAAAGATTGAATTCCAGAGGGATGGTAATGCTTCCACAAAAAGCAAGGAGATGAATATACAAAAAGAGTAATTTGATACCATCATGAGCTGATGGTAGGAAAATACAAACGTCTCTTCCATGTGCCGGGAGACGAATGGGAAAATATCGGGAACCGACACCAAGGGTCATTTCCGTGGCTAGCAGAATATCATCGTAGCATAAAAGACAGTGTGATTGGGATCTCCACATAAATTCCTAATCCAAAACCCACATTCCCACTCGTGTTGTCACCAGGCTACTCAATGGTGAAGTGTGCGGGGGTGCTGATAGGATCATCGTCATGTTTGGAATTCCAAATCTATATAAAGCGCCATTTTTAGATCCATTAGGAGACAAAGTCTTCATGAACATAGAATGAAAGTTGAGAAGGTCGAGTGTCATTCCACTGTAAATCCTGAAAGCCTTGAGGGAGGCCTGCAATGGTTTCTGTGTTTGTGAATTTCGTTTTTCGAAGTGTTTTATCGGTTGGTAAACCCTAGCCCAGAATCCCACTATTCATAATTTCCCATGCTAGGGGAATTCCAACCATCATGATAGGGACGTTCATTGTATTAGAAAATCCTTCCAGTGTCATCGAGGTCATGACAAGGACGTTAATCACATTATATGGACCTCATGAGGCTGGTGAAGGCATTACTGTCATAATAGAAGGTTGCACCCCACAGAGACAGTGTATGGAATTTCCTGTCTAATGGGCATCCCTCCAAAGTCTCCAGACATGATCTCTACCCCTAAAGCCCTAACACGTGGTGACCATTACTAGCGGAGACCCGTTGGAGCGAATGCTCGTACGGGAAGAGCGGAAGTCCAAAGTATTCATCACCGCTTCTATGAATTCCATGTGCCAACTTTATCTGGGAGGGTGATGAAGTCAAGGGTGCACCACACTATGATATCTGCAGAAGGACCCCCTTCCTAATAAGGGGGGAGCACAAGAATGACTGAAATCCTCAAGGACCAACACTGTCAGAAGAAATGCAGCCCTTCTTCAAATCCCCTCAAATAAAAGTGTTACCAGGATAGAAGGGTGGGAGGAGGAAGGATGAGCACAGAAAGAACACAAAATTTATTGCCAGTAATAAGCCCATGCAGAAAGGTGCCTTTGAGCATATAACAAACACAAATCCCCCAGGGGGACATGTTGCAGACCTAGGAGGAGGACGAACGATCCAAGCCACGTCTACGACGCACTACCTGGATGTTCCTCGAAACATCATTTTTAAGACAGGCGTATCTAGAAGCTAGAGATGTTGCATTTCTATTAAGACTTGCTTACACGATTTGATCCATGAAAGTTTGTTTTATATATATGAATACCGTGGTAGAAAGTCCATGTTCTGATCTATTAGAGTTTTGATCGTGATTGTAAACGACTGCTCGCCCTGTTTTGAGATTAGTCTCGGGGTCCTGAAGCACTATAAAGAGACTCCTCGCAGAGGGAGAAAGGGGTTGGTTGGTTTTGTAATGTTTTGAATTAATATACAGATCCGAATGCTGGTTATATGCATTACAATAATTCTCATGTGTTTCTAAATTACAGTCCGTGCTTTCTTTTCCTTATGTGCATGTTCTTTCTAGTGTTTCTTTACGTTATGTGTTCCTCATGTTGTAGAGACAATGTATAATGGTCAGGAATTCATACTCATATGCTCTTGCTATTGTCTCTGATATCCACCAGACAATTCTTCCAAAACTGTCGTGGAATTTATCCCTATGGTGCTCTACGCTAGCATATTGTCATAATTTTTCTTTTCCCACCAGACCCCAAACATAACGACCGCGATCGAGACACTGCCTTGCTCTTGCAAGCGTTTTCCTACGCAAACTGCTCTGTTTTCTTGGGATTTTTGAATCCATAGCCCAATATATCTTCATTTTGTTTCCAACTACCAAATATCTGATAATCATTTCGTGACATTATTCCTGGCCTTTTTATACATCTTTGATAGATCCCTCCTTATAATTGGAGAAGCCAACTACCTTTCCTAAAGTGGTTATGCTGTTTCCTCAGGGTCTGCCTTCTCGTAGCCTTGGGCACGATTTTGGGTGCTAACACATACTACCGATAAAAAGTGCAAATTGAACATTTATGCTAATAGTGCCAATATGATATATAATCACTCATATCTTTTGCTAGACGAATTAATGGGATTATGAAATGGAGCTTGATCTTGATAGTGTCCTCAGTGTGCTGCGATGATAAGCTATATTACAAAAAATTGCCAAGATGGAACAAACTTCTGCTAGCATTGTTTTGTTTTTGGATGTCTGTACATATTTTATGGAGAATAATCAATGTTGAACTAATTTTTAGGAAAGAACTTGTTGGGAAATTTATCTTCCTGTAAACTCTTATTTCACAGGCGAAGAAAGATTGTCGATTGGATCCACTTCTATATAAAAAATGAAATAATTACACTGTTGGGATGCTAATAAATAGTGGAGTTCCAGATACAAGGGTACTTGAACCAACACAATGTTGCATGAGAGCTAAGAGTGGAGCGATTGTGAACATTAGTCCAACGATAAGGGGACATTGAAGTCCAATCGATTCAAATAAATCAAACAATCACATATTAAAAATTGTAATAAATTTTTCATCCGTTGATTATCTTGTTGGAATATAAAGCAATACTGAGAGGGGGCTGAATCAATATTGATCTACCTTACTATATTTTTACCACTTAAAAAATAAAAATCAACAATAGAAACATCACACATAATATTAATGTGGAAGCCCAATTGGGAGAACCACCAACACTTTATACTGCGACAAAATTGTATTTAAAAATATTTTGCAAGCATCGACTTACAGGATGCGACAACACCCAATATTTTCAACAATGATTGGAGGATGCACTAACACCCCATATTTTCAGCTACAACTGAAGGATGCATTGACACCTTGTTTACTAGCTACGACTAGAAGGAAGCTTCAAATTCCTACAGCCTTCTATTGCCTACCCTTGCACCACCCAAACTACCTTAAATAATTATGTGTATTATGTTTTCTGTACACTCTATATTTGCAATATTGTGTGTACAGAGACACTTTATTTGAATGGCTAAATATTTGTTTATATACATCAAATCGTTGCTCTTTTCCTAATAGCTACAACTCTTCATCGTGACTTTTTACAAATAAAACTAATTTATAATTACCTTGTATTTTTAAAATTGCAAGTTTTAATAGTATGATTATGAAATATTCGACTTCATAATATCGATTTAGATTGGTTAAATTTATACCATTTGTATTCTTTGATTTACAACATGTTCTCAATTCTAAATTCGACTAACAGATTTTGATGTTGAAAGTCAACTATAAAAATATGCAGCGTATTCTAGCTTTTCTGACTCCACTACTCTGACTTCAACTTTGTTTACTTTCGATGAAATTAACTCTGTCAATTCTAGAATTTATCGATTCTAATTTCGAACTACTATCTGTGGACTTTCGACTTGCTAATTTAATGTCCAGCTCTGACTCTGACTCCGTTCGTGACTCTGGTTTTGAGACTGTTGACTTTGATTTTGAATCGAGTGATAATGGTAGAAAACATTGACTAGAAATGGTATAAAGAGGTTGATTTCGACCAACAATGGCCGACAAATTCAACTCCGACTGGAAATGGTCGACAACTTCGACTACAATTGGCACTAGTCGACAAGAGGTCGACTTCGACCAACAATAGTCGACAACTTCGGCTTCGACTGGTAATGGTTGACAACTTTGAATCTGATTGGCACTAGTCGATAAGAGGTCAAATTCAACTAACAATGGTCGTTAAGAGGTCGAATTTTACTAACAATGGTCGAAAACTTTGAATTTGACTAACAATGGTCGACAACTTCAACTCCGACTAAAATACAATAAGTCTACACCAATATTCAACATGTTTGACTTGTTTTCCTTTTTCCTTTGTTATTAATGAACTTTCTTTGACATCAATGCCAATCATACCCAACATTATCCCCCTTTTTCATGGATGATGACAACTCTTCATGTTTCAATGGTCAACAACTTCAACTCCGACGAAAATACAATAAGTCTACACCAATATTCAACATGTTCGACTTGTTTTCCTTTTTCCTTTGTTATTAATGAAATTTCTTTGACATCAATGAAAATCATAGCCAACATTCTCCCCCTTTGTCATTGATAACAACAACTATTCATTTTTCTGCCCCCTTTGACATTAATGACAAAGGTTATTATAACTCCCCCTGTCGATTGTATCCACCTTTTGTGACAAGGTGCGATTTTTAGTTTTATCCCAAGGAAGATGGATAACCCCCATATTCTGTCTAAGATAGGAAAATGATTCTTGAGTCAGTGGTTTTGTAAACATGTCTGCAATTTTCTCTTTAGTATCGACATACTCCAATTTGACAACCTTTTGTGACACTTGTTCTCTTAAAAAATGATATTTTATTGGAATATGTTTGGTTTCGGAGCGCATAAATGGATTTTTGGATATGTTGTTGGCACTCATGTTTTCACAGTGTATCACAATTGGGTCCTCATATTTCACAAGTAGATATTCTAATGTTTGTTTAATCCACATGACTTGAGTACCTCATGATGCAACATCTATATACTTAGCTTCTGCTGTCGAAAGTGAAATGGAGGACTGCTTTTTTATTAGCCATGATACCAAGCAATTTCCCAAGTAAAATGATGCTCCATTGTTGCTCTTTCTATCATCGATACTTCCTGCCAAATCTGCATTAGTATATTCCCTCAATGAAAATTCATTTCCTTTTGGATACCATAAACCATACTCCATAGTTCCTTTTAGATATATAAAGATATTTTTTACTACTGCCATATGTGTTTCTTTAGGGGATGATTGAAATCTAGCGACTAAGCCTACACACTGCATCACATCTAGTCTTGTAGCTGTTACATATAGAAATCTACCAATCATTGAACTATACATGGTATGATATACTTTCAAAGACTCATCATTCTTTCTTAATTTGCATCCCATGACCATAGGAGTACTCACTGGTTTTGAGTCTTCCATTTTAAACTTTTTCAAGATGTCTTTGATATATTTAATTTTAGAGATGAAGATTCCTTTTTCTTTTTGAGAGATTTGTAAACCAAGGAAGAATTTTAGTTCACCCAAAATTGACATTTCAAATTCCTTCTACATTTCTGAAGCAAACTGTACACTAAGAACCTATAAATAACTTCCAAAGATGACATGATCTACGTAGACAACAACAATGATCATGTTTTTGTATTCAAACTTAATGTAGAGATTACTGTCAGTGGCTCCTCTTTTATAACCTTTTTGTTTCAAATACTTGTCTAGTCTTGAGTACCATGCTCTCGGGGCTTGTTTGATTCCATAAAGTTCCTTTATTAGTTTGCAAACATAATCTCTATTTTTGATAATAGGAAACCTCCAGGTTGTTCAACATAGAATTATTCTTCAATTTATCCATTAAGGAACACATATTTTACATCCATTTGATATACTTTGAATCTTTTATAGCATGCAATCACTAAAAACATTCTAATTTCTTAAAGTCTTGCCACAGGTGCAAAAGTTTTTTCAGACTCAATACCTTCTATTTGCGCATATCCCTTGCATACTAGTTTGGATTTGTCTCTTAAGACTTGACCATTCTCATTAAAATTGTTTTTGAAGATCCATTTTGGTCCCAATAATGTTCTTTCCTTTTGGTCTTGAGATAACTTCCCACGTTTGTTTCTTCTATATTTGGTTTAATTCATAATTCACGACGCTAATCCAATAAGAATTTTTTCTAGCCTCTGCAAAGGTTTTTGGCTCAAGCAACGAAATTAATGATTATTCTTGAAACATTAGTCTTATTCTTGTATTAACTCCTGCATCTTTGTCACCTATGATTAGAGTTTGAAGATGATTCTTCTGAATTCTTCTAGATGGAGTCTTTGTATTAGATCTAGGAGAATATTCATCTTCACTTTCTCCGTTTTGTTCTAAAGCCTTCTATTTTTGAGAATCTTCATCTTTCTCTTCCATTTTTATAGAATATTTATCTTTCTCTTCCTTTAAAAACTCCTCCTTTTGAGAATATTCATCATCATTTTCTTGAATTTTATTTTTTCTTGTTTTGGTGTCATCAACAAATACACTTGCGCTTTTTATGATATTGTGTGATCTTAGATTGTAGCATTTGTATGCCTTTTTGGTAGATGAATATCCAAGAAATATGCCTTCATCTGTTCTAAAGTCAAATTTCCTGAGATTATCATCATCTATCTTTATGTAGCACTTAATTCCAAAGACTCTAAAGTACTTGAATGATGTTGGTCTTCCAAACCAAAGATCATAAGGTGTTTGGTCACTATTTACTCTGAGTTGTCCTCTGTTTTGTAAAAAAATAGTTGTGTATACTGCTTCTCTCCAATAGTTTTCTAGAATTTTAGCTTCATTAAGCATGGTTCTGGTTGCTTCTTGAACTATCATGTTCTTTCTCTCAACTAATCCATTTTGCTAAGGAGTTTTTGGGGATGAAAATTGTGTTTTGATACCAAGAGTTTCATAATACTCTTTGAATTCATTTGAGGTAAAGTCTCCACCATTGTATGACCTTAGCATTTAATTTTGAGAGTTGTTTCCTTTTCAACTAGTGCTTTGAAATATTTAAACTTCATGAAGGATTCTTATTTTTCTTTAAGAAATTCCACCCAATTCATCCTTGTATAATCATCAATGAATAACATGAAGTATTTATCACCTTGCATACTTTTAGTCCTTGCAGGACCGCAGAGGTTGGTGTGAATTATTTCTAATGGTTGTGATATTGTATGTTGTTTGATCTTGAAACTTGCTTTTATTTGTTTCCATGAAGACAATGCCTACAAACATATCTAGGAGGTTTTATGATCTTTGGTAAGTTTCTTACGAAACCTTTCTTTCTTATTTTTACATGATTGTCTAAATTTAAGTTCCCCATTCTTCTATGCCACAACATACTTTCATCAATTTGACTCATGTTAAATTTTTCTTCATTTTCTAGGATGTATACATTACTTGAAGTTCTTGCAACAGTCCTAACAAGTTTTCCTGAATTTTTATTTCTGATTTCACACTTCTTGGAATCAAATATGCAAATGTGCCCTTGATCACAAGTTTGAATTACACTTAGGAGATTAGGCTTTAATTTTTCTAATAACAATATTTTTTTGCTTTAACCTTGTTTTTAAGAGCCACTGTTCCCTTCCCAATTATTTTAGAAGATAGATTATCTCCAAAAGTAACTCTTCCTTTTTTATCTCGTTTTAGGCTAATGAACTTACTTAGGTCTCAGGTCATGTGTTTTGAACATCCACTGTCCACATGCCATAGATTTTGATTTATTGTGGCACATACAGATATTGAACATTTTTCTTTCACATCTTCTATTCTTCTCCAATCCTTTCTTTGCTCCCTATATCTAGTTGTGGCTCGTTTTTTGATGGGAGTTAATGCTTTGCAGTTTCTATCTATATGCCCAAAGTGAGAACATTTGTCACATTCTTTGTCATACATATGTAAAGGTTCATATGAATTCTGAATTCTTCCTATTGGAGGATTACCAGAATTGTCTTCTTTGTAGGAAGATTCTTGATTATGTTTTTGGTTCATCCTATAGTTAAATGATTTATGCCCAAAGTTGTTACATACATAACAATTACCCAAAAAAAGTTGCAAATTTATGTTTGTCGCTGGTCTCCTTAACATTTTATTTGTCCTTTTTTCTATTTTGAAAAGAACCATATTTCTGAATTTCTCTTGTTTTAACTGGGTCTTTGAGTACATCAGCACAAATCCTCTTGTTTCCATCTTGTATTGTGGGAGAGGATTGTTCCGACTTTATTCCTTTGTCATAACCCAATCCAGTTTTATTACCGGATGATCTTTGGCATCTTAGGATGTAATCTAGAGTTTTAAATATGCTCACAAATTTTGATTGAAAGGATTCTTCATCAATATTCTTTCTAATTTTTCCTAATTAGGCCTCCGATTTATCTAATTGTTGCTCACTTTTTTTGAGCTAATGTTCTAGACTATTTTCAACCATTTTAGCTTTTTAAGCTGATTTTTTAAGTTAGCAATAATTCTTTCTGTATCATCGCTTTTCTCTTCAACCTATGTTACTTTGGTTTTTAATTGTTTATACATATTTTTATACTTCCTTAATTATTCAAGAGAACTTATAAGTTTTGCTTCAAGATCTACCACATCTTCTACTTCTTCTTTAGTGATTTGGTTCTCTATTCCCATGAATAATACTTCTGCTTCTTCATCTTCACTAGATTCATTTGAGCAACTATCATTCATGGAATAAAGGTTTTTCTTCTTTTTCTTAAATTTTTTATTGTTTATGGTTTTACTCTTTAGATCTTTCTTATGACTACAAGGTTTTTCATCATCACTATCCTATTGTTTTGGGTAAGGACATTTTGAGGTATAGTGACCAATATTTCCATAGTTAAAACATTCTAGGGGTAGATTTTCTTTGTACTTGTGAATACCTTTCTCAAATTTCTTGATAAAAAAGAGATTCTTCACCATCTAAGTTCTTTGAGTGGTTCTTGGATAGGACTTCAAACTTATTTGGCTCTTTTGAGACTTTAAATGATTCCTCTTTTCTTGATGGTCCATCTTGTCATGTTCTCATCTCATAGGAAGTAAAGATCCCATGTAGTTCATCTACTGTCATAAGTTCAAGATCATCTCATTCAGAGTAGACACCTTTGAGTCATAACTCATTGGTAGTATTTTTAGTAATTTTTCAACAACTTCTTTCTCCTTTATTTCTCCTCTCAGGATTCTAATAGCATTGACAATTTCATCTACTCTTAGAAGATATTCTGCAATGTTTTCCTCTTCTTTCATTTTTAGACTTTCAGACTGCCCTTTGTATGTTTGAAGTTTGGATGGTTTTACTTTAGAATCTCCTTCATAAACAATTTTTAATTTTTCCCAAGAATGTTTGGCTGTCTTACATTGCATAACCTTAACAAATACTGATTTGGTTAATCCATTTAATATTTCATTCAAATATTTTTCATTTGATTCTTATTGATCTAGTTCATCTTTATATGTAGGTAGGATGTGTGGTACTTTATACTCTTTTTCAACATAACTCCAAACATTGCATCCAAGAGACATTTGATGACATCTCATTCATACACCCCCAGAATTCATAATTTTTTCCAGTAATAATGGAGGTTTGTTGGTAGCTAATCCTTCTTGTTGATCCATAGTGGTTTTTAATAGGATCTTCCTTCTAGTGATTTAAGCTGTAGTGGAGGAACCCGCTCTGATACCAATTGTTGGAATATCAAGCAATGCTGAGTGGGGGGGTGAATCAATATTGATCTACCTTACTATATTTTTACCACTTTAAAAATTAATATAAGCAATAGAAACATACCACACAATATTATCATGGAATCCAAATTGGGAAAACCACCAACACTTTCTATTACTGCAAAAATTCATTTACAAATATTTCACAAGCACTGACTTGCTGGGTGCGACAACAACCAATATTTTCAACAAGCATTGAAGGATGCACCAACACCTAGTATTTTTAGCTACAACTAAAGGATGCACCAACACACTGTTTACCGCTACGTCTGGAAGGAATATTTGACTTCCTACATGCTTTTGTTTCCTGCCCTTGCTCCACCCAACCTCCCTTAAATGATTATGTGTATTCTTTTTTCTGTACACTCTATATTTGCAATGTTGTGTGTACATAGACACTTTATTTTAATGGCTAAAGATTTGTTTATATACATTAAATCATGCCTATTTTCCTAATAGCCACAACTCTTCATCGCGACTTTTTACAAATAAAGCTAATTTATAATTACCTTGTCTTTTTAAACTTGCTAGTTTTAACAATATGATTATGAATTATTCGAATTCATAACATCGAATAATGAACTTGTATATGCACTTTGATATGCATGTAATGACTTTCACTTTAATGTGCTGGAGATGATAATATCTAAGATCCATATTTCTTGAAATTTTCCATCAAATATTTTGAGACTTATCTTGACAAACTTACCATTTGGAAAGCTCCAATGGCATTATGCGCTTAAAATCTCCCTTCAACGCACTCAGTATTGGGCATTGGTATCGTTGGTAAAGCATCATGTAGTGAGGGTACCCCACATGTATCATAATTAATGCATTTTTATTATTCATATGCACAAGTGTTTATTTCATTGATCAACGTGTTGTGCATGAAGAAATAACTTTCCCTTAGTGGATTTGATGTGAGTGTTGCTTCTCATGACTTGACACTTAACTGGTTGACTTCACATGGTTATGGATTAGATGGAAATAATCTTAATGGGAAAATATTCGGCATAAAACCATTTCTTTTAATTTTTCCAACCTTTAAAAACTATAAACTCAATATATTGAAGGTTTGTGGTAATGAAAAAGTCTACCCAAGATTTGTATAAGAACTTGGAGCTTAGCAAAACATGTGGAAATGCAAGTGGAAATTCTAGTAGTGAGAAATGAGGTCTATATCTACATACACGCTACTGGAATTGTAAACAATTTTGATGGGGTGGATCCTGGTACCAACATCAGGCTCTGACTGGGGATGGCATGCTCCCTGGGAGCTGCCAAGAACTAGCAGACATGTTTTTTCCATTCCACCTCTACAACTTGTAAGAATACCCTATTTTAAAAAAACAAGTATTCTCTGGAAATATTCACATCATGCAAACCAAAAGCTTGCATTCACATCATGCAAACCAAAAACTTGTACGCTGAAACACACCACTTCTATAAGAAAACTGCAATTTGAAAATTCACAACTGTATAATGCCTTTTCCATTGGGTGATGGAGTTATTCATATCTCAAACTTTTTCACTTATTCAAAAACTTGAAAAAAATCTATCTGCTGGTATGGCGAGCTTATTCTCCTGCCTACTTCTACTTCTAATTAGTAGAAGCAAATTAATCAAGTGAAACTGAATCTCCAATGAAACCAAGTAAGTAATTGACGAAAAACTTGAACTTTCCTTCCAACTTTATGCAATGTCACAAAAAACGGACTATAGTATGTAAATCATAATCTTTGAAATCATACTTACAATCCAAAAATACGGCCTTGAAGATGGTTGTAACTGAAAATTCATCACTCCAAAACATCTCCATATAAGTGGCAACTGGATCTTGAAATTCATACAGAACTTGTTGTTGCTCAACAACTGACAGAGAAACATTCATCATCAGTTTCTCATCTAATCTTTTCTTTTTTAAGTTTCCATATCCTCGTGACTTGGATCCATTACTATGATCTGTTGGCCCATTACAAATGACAATTTCTAAGAGAAAAGATGAGACATGTTCTTTATATTCTACATCATTGTCTCCATAATGATCAAATGAAAGATCAGTGTTAAAATATATGTCATGAAAAAACTGTTGATTAATCTCTCCAATAAAGATATCTTTTAAAAATGTATCAGAAATAAGAGGATCTTCTTAATTATTTTGAACAACATACTCATAACTATTATCGACCATAGCATGAACAAATTGTTGATCACCTCTTTGTTAAAAAGTGGAACTAGATGTGATTCCATCAGTCAACAAGCCTTTATAAACATTAAATTCTTCCTCTTCATCACTATATTTGTCAAATAATGGAGCATCGGGATAGAGTCCTAATGGAAATGATAAATATTTTAGCATATAATTATTGACAATATGGCTTCGAAACAATTTGAAATAACATCACCTTCTAACTCGTCATTATCATCCTTTTCATCTAGATTTGAAGTAACAAGTACATAAGAAGAAAGATAGTCCTCTTGTTGTTCCTCCTTGGGAATAGATGATCTGTGCAAATCCAGTTCTTCATGGTTGGTGCAATTTCCTTTTGTCTACAAATATGAACGCTGGAAACTGCCCTTACTGATTTCCATTGGTATTTGGCCCAAATACAACTGATCATTATGTTTTGTATCTAAAGAGATCAAATATTTAGGTTTATAATAACCAAAAGTAATGATAGTAGGAGAACCTTCATATTCTTCATTATCCATTTCTAGTTCATGTTTATGGGACAACACATCATCTTGAAGATCATTAGAGAGTTGATGAAGATTGTGAGGGACAAATTCTTCTCTATCTATATATTCAATCTCATCATGCAATTCATATTCCTCACAATAATTTTCAAAAACAAGATCATCTAGATAACTTCTTTTGTAATGATGATGAAAAACAGTATGAAACTCCGTCAAAGAAGGAATGATAGTAGCGGGGAGGGATTGACACCATTCATGAGCATGTTCTTCTAAAGAAGATATGAACATATTGATTAAGAAATCCTCATGAATAAAATAATGTTCAAGCACACATTTATGAAAATTTAATAAATGATCACCAGGATGATCATACTTGCTTCCTCTGAATCTGGGAAGATAGTCACCCAAATCAGTTATAGTAAGCACTGGATGTGGACAATCAAGTATATTTGAGAAATCATAGAAATCATACCTCGCGGGCTGCAACCACAATGGTCTCCATTCGATTATTTGATCTCATTCTAGATCATCAAACAATAGAGTCGCAAGGTATAAATTGCATTCAAACTGATTTCCTACCCCTATCTACCATCAAGAGATGGATCTGATCATTGTGGTTCTTACCCAGGAATATAATCTTCTCTTCTATCCCCAACAACGGTGCCAAAAGATGTTAGTGCTAAAATACGCACCTTGATTGCAGAAGGAACATGGATAGCACATCTTAAGCTCTAAAGCTGAATAAAAGTTAAATGGCTTTGGTAAATGGATGATTAGGTTTATGGTAAAAGAAATAGAGATCAAGCTAACATATCATATTACTCAATAGTGGATGTATGGACATGAACAAGGAATAAATATATGAGAATGAACTTACACAAATAAAGGACAAGCTTTGTTTCAGATCAATGATAAACATATAGACTATCCACAAGAATCCAAGTATAGGGAAGAATCATGAATACAACACAGCATTTATCACTTCAAAATTAGAACAAAAACAGACTCAATTTGTACATAATCACTTCAAATTATTCTTAATAAACATGGAAATGTAAAACATACATGTAGAAAAAAGTATGAGTTTGATCTCCACCTCCTAACACACTCTCATCCTCCTCGGCTGGAACCCTCTACTTCCGTTGCTATTTTCTATTCATTATATAATAGATTACAAGATAATGATAAAAACCAAGGATCAAATATCCTCTTTACCCCCAAGAAAAATCATAACTGAAATGAGGTGTGAAAAAAATATGGGAAAATAGTTCAAGATCCTATTTTTATAATAGCTTCTTTATCTCAAACCTTACCTGGATATTTCCTTCGATTCCCATTGAATGACTGGTGCTAACACATATTGAAAATGATAATCATGCTTTGTCACATGCTAGGTAAATTATTAATATATGGAACTGATCCTTTGATGATTGCATTCAAATTTGGGTTATAGCCCTTGAAATCTTGAAACTATAAACTATAAACTATAAACTCAATAGATTCAATATTTTTGGTAATGAGAAAGTCTACCCAGTATTGGTATAAGAACTCAGAGCTTAGAAAAACACTGGTGGAAATGCAAGTGGACATTTTGGAAGCGAGAACTGAGGTCTATCTTTACATAGGCGTTGTCGAAATTATAATCAATTTTGATGGGGTAGATCTTGGTACCAAGATTTGGCTCCGACTGGGGATGACATGCTCCCTGCGAGCTGTGAAGAACTAGTAGACCTGTGCCTTCCATTCCATCTCAGTAACTTGTAAGAATACCCTGTTTTAAAAAAACAAGGATTATCTGGAAATATTCACATCATGCAAACTAAAATCTTGCATTCAAATCATGCAAACCAAAAACATGCAAGCTGAAACAAACCACTTCTATAAGCAAACTGCAATTCAAAAATTCACAATTGTATAATGCCTTATCCATTGGGTGATGTAGTTATTCATATCTTAAAATTCTGAACTTATTCAAAAACTTGAAAAAATCTATCTGCTCGTATGGTGAGATTAGTCTCTTGCATACTTCTATTTCTAATTAGTATAAGCAAACTAATCAAGTGAAACTAAATCTGCAATGCATCTAATTGAGTAATTGACTAACAACTTGAAATTTCCTTCCAACTTTATGCAAAGTCACAAACACACGGATAGTAGTATGTAAATCACAATCTTTGAAATCATACTTACAATCCAAAAAATGGCCTTAAAGATGGCCATAGTTGAAGCTTAATCACTGTAAAACATCTCCATATAAGTGGCAACTGGATCTTGAATTTCGTACAAAACTTGTTGTTTCTCAAAAACTGACAGAGAAACATGCATCATCAATTTCTCATCTAATCCTTTCTGTTTTCCTTTTCCATATCCCTGTGACTCAAATCCATTGCTATGATGTTCTGGCCCATTAGAATTGACAATTTCTAAGATAAAAGATGAGACATGTTCTTGATCTTCTACATCACTGTCTCCGTAATGATGAAATGAAAGATGAGTCTTAAAACATATGTCATGAAAAAACTGCTTATTACTCTCTCCAATAAGGATATCTTTTAAAAATGTATCAGAAATAAGAGGATCTTCATAAGTATTTTGAACATAAGACTCATAACTATTACCGACCATAGCATGAACAAATCGTTGATCATCTATTTTTTGAAAAGTGGAACTATATGTGATTCCATTATTCAACGAGCTTTTATAAACTTTAAAGTATTCCTCTTCATCGCTATATTTGTTAAATATTGGAGCATCATGACATAATCCTAATGGAAAAGATGAATATTTTATGTATAGAATTATCAACAATATGGGTTCGAACATATTTGAAATAACATCTCCTTCTAACTCGTCATTATCATCCTTTTCATCTAGATTTGAAGTAACAGGTACATAAGAAGAAAGATAGTCCACTTGATGTTCCTCCTTGGGAATAAAAGATCTCTGGAAATCCAGTTCTTCATGGTTGGTGGAATTTCCTTTTTTCTGCAAATCTGAAAGCTAGGGACCGCTCTTACTAATTTCCATTGGTATTTGACCCAAAGACAACCGATCATTGTGTTTTATATCTAAAGAAACCAAATATTTAGGTTCATAATAATTAGAATTAATGATAGTAGGAGAACCTTCATCTTCTTCATTATCCCTTTCTAGTTCATGTTTATGGGAAAACACATCATCTTGAAGATCATTAGAGAGTTGATGAATATTGCGAGGGACAAATTATTATCTATCTATATCTATAAACTCATCATGCAATTCATATTCCTTACAACAATTTTTAAAAAGAATATCAGCTGAATAAAATATTTTGTAATGATGATGAAAAACAAAATGAAACTCCTTGAAACAATGAATCCTAGTAGCAAGGAGGGATTGACACCATTCATGAGCATGTTCTTCTAAATAACATATGAACATCTTGATTAATACATCCTCGTGAACCAAATCATGTTCAAGCATGCATTTATGAAAATTTAATAAATGATCACCAGGATGATCATACTTCTTCCTCTGAATCTGGGAAGATAGTCGCCCCACTCACTTATAGTAAGAATTAGATGTGGAAAACAAACTATATTTGAGAAATCACAGAAATAATACCTCACAGTCACAATGGCCTCCATTCGATTATTTGATGTCATTCTGGATCTTCAAACAGTAGAGTCTCAATGTATAAAATTGAAGTCAAATTGATGTCCTACCCCTGTCTACCATCAAGAGCTAGATCTGATCGTTGTGGTTCTTCCCTAGGAATATAATCTTCACTTCCTTCCGCAACAACAGTGCCAAAATATGTTAGTGCTAAAATATGCACCTTGATTGTAGAAGGAACATCTAGCACATCTTAAGCTCTAGGGATGAATAAAAGTTAAATGGATTTGGTAAATGGATGATTAGTTTTATGGTAAAAGAAATAGATATCAGGCTAACATATCAGATTACTCAACAATGGATGTATGAACATGAACAAGGAAGAAAGATACGAGAATGAGCTTACACAAAGAAAGGACAAGATTTGTTTCAGATCACATATAAACATATAGACTATCCACAAAAATCCAAGTATAGGAAAGAATCATGAATACAATATAGTATCTATCATTTAAAATTAAAAGAAAAATAAGCTCAATTGGTACATAATAATTTCAAAGAATTCTTAATATACATGGAAATGTAATACATGCCTGTAGAAAATAGTATGAGTTTGATATCCACCTCCTAATACTCTCAGCCTCCTTGTTTGGAACCCTCTACTTTTGTTACTATTTTCTATTCATTATATAATAGATTACAAGATAATGATCAAAACCAAGGATCAAAGATCCTCTTTACCCAAAAACAAATCATAATTGAAATGATGCATGACTAAAATATGGGAAAGCAGTTCAAGATCCTATTTTATGATAGCTTCTTTGACTCAACCCTTGGCTGGATCTTTCCTTTGATTCCCATCGAATGCCTAGTGCTAACAAATATTGAAAATGATAATCATGATTTTTCACCTACCAGGTAACTTCTTAAGATCTGGAACTGATCCTTTGATGATCGCATTCAAATCTAGGTTATAGCCCTTGAAATCTTGAAGCTTCCAGGTGTTGAATAAACTCTACCTTTAGATGTTTTTTCATTGATGCTTATCAAAATTTAGGATCGTTGTAAATAAGGATGAAATTGGTTTGTAAATATTGTTTTCAATCAATAAATATGAGTTTGATTTCCATTATTGCTGAGAAGTACAAATTCCCTTTTGACTGCTAATTCAATGCCTATAAATATGTAAATGATTGCTCAATTTCCTATTGATATTTCTCTTCAAAATATGCTAGTTCATTGAACTTGATGCCTTTAAATTCAGAATGCTCTGCCACCTATAACTTGCTACATTCATTATTTTTCTTTATCAGAAAATTCCTCCTTAAATATAGAAAGGATTGCAAAACTTTGCAAAACTCACACACCAACCGCTGAATCGAGATTGTATTAAATCGAAAAGGATTTGGATTTATTCTCACAAGTGTCAAATAAGCAATTGTTCTTTAAATTACTATTAATTTATAGAATTCAGACAAAAGGAAAAGGTTTGTTACAGTGTCTCTAGAAATACTGAATTAGTGTTCTTTAATTGCATACTCAACGTTTCATATGATGATTTGACTTCTTCTTTACATCCAACTATTGACTTGGCACTTGAAATGCCACATGGACTACACAAGAAACCATATAGTGTGCCTGGATATTTCTCTATTTCTTATGAGCGAATTCTACCTCCAAACTCTATTAAATAATCCCCTACTGGTTTGCAATCAATCTATTTTAAGTGCAGAGATACGCCCTCAAAGGACCAATTTCTATCTAAAACACATACTGTATAATCTCTTCGGCGATAATGTTACCTGGAGTTTATCACTTGGTTTTCAAATGAACTTGTATATGCACTTTGAAATGTGTGTAATGAATTTTACTTTAATGTGTTGGAGATGATAATATGTAAGATCCATCTTTCTTGAAATTTTCCATCAAATATTTTGAGACTTATCTTGACAAACTTACCATCCGACAGGATCCAATGGCATTATGCGCTTGAAATCTCCCTTCAACGCACTCAGTATTGGGCATTGGTAATGTTCGTAAAGAATCATGTAGTGAGGGTATCCCACATGTATCTGAATTAACGTATTTTGATTATTCATATGCACAAGTGTTTATTTCATTGATCAAAGTGTGGTGCATGAAGAAATATCTTTCCCTTAGTGTTTTTGATGTGAGCATTGCTTCTCATGACTTGAAACTTAACTGGTTGACTTCAGATGGTTATGGATTACGATGGAAATAATCTTAATGGGAAAAGATTCGGCATAAAACTATTTCTTTTTAATTTTTCCAACCTTTAAAAACTATAAACTCAATAGATTGAATATTTCTGGTAATGAGAAAGTATACCCAAGATTGGTATAAGAAGTCGAAGCTTAGAAAAACACTGGTGGAAATGAAAGTGAACATTTTGGCAGTGATAAATGAGGTCTAACTTTACATATGCACTGTTGTAATTGTAAACAATTTTGATGGGGTAGATCTTGGTACCAACATATGGATTTGACTGGGGATGCCATGCTCCCTGCAAGCTGTCAAGAACTAGCAGACCCATGCCTTCTATTCCATCTCTGCAACTTGTAAGAATACCTTGTTTTAAAAAAAACAAGGATAATCTGGAAATATTCACATCATGCAAACCAAAATCTTGCATTCACATCATGCAAACCAAAAACCTGCAAGATGAAACACACCACTTCTATAAGAAAATTGCAATTTGAAAATTCACAATTGTATAATTCCTTATACATTGAGTGATGGAGTTATTGATATCTCAAAATTCTGCACTAATTCAAAAACTTGAAAAATATCTATTTTCTTATATGGCAGATTATTCTCCTACCTACTTCTACTTCTAATTAGTAGAAGCAAACTAATAAAGTGAAATTGAATGTCCAATACATTTACGCAAGTAATTGAATAACAACTTGAACTTCCCTTCCAACTTTATGCAAATTCACAAACACACAAACTGTAGTATGTAAATCATAATATTTGAAAGCATACTTACAATCCAAAAATCCGGCCTTAAAGATGGCCATAGCTAAAACTTCATCACTGTAAAACATCTCCATATAAGTGGCAACTGGATCTTGAATTTCGTACAAAACTTGTTGCTGCTCAACAATTGACATAGAAACATGCATCATCAATTGCTCATCTAATCCTTTCTGTTTTCCTTTTTCATATCCTTGTGACTTAGATTCATCACTATTATGTGCTGGCCCATTACAACTGACAATTTCTAAGAGAAAAGACAATACATGTTCTTGATCTTCTACATCATTGTCTCCAAAATGATCAAATGAAAGATGAGTCTTAAAATATATGTCATGAAAAAACTGCTGATTACTCTCTCCAATAAAGGTATCTTTCAAAAATGTATAAAAAACAAGAGTATCTTCATAAGTATTTTGAACGACATACTCATAACTATTATCGACCATAGAATGAATACATTGCTGATCATATCTTTGTTTAAAAGTGGAACTAGATGTGATTTCATTACTCAACAATTCTTTATAAACTTTAAATTCTTCCTCTTCATCACTATATTTGTCAAATATTGGAGCATCAGGGTAGAATCCTAATGGAAAAGATGAATATTTCTGCATATAATTATCAACAATATGGATTCAAAACATATTCAAAATAACATCTCCTTATAGATCGTCATTATCATCCTTTTCATCTATATTTGAAGTAATAGTTACAAAAGAAGAAATACAGTCCTCTTGTCGTTCCTCCTTGGGAATAGATGATCTCTGCAAATCCAGTTCTTAATTGTTGGTGCAATTTCCTTTTGTCTACAAATCTAAAAGCTATGAACCGCCCTTACTGATTTCCATTGGTATTTGACCCAAAGACAACTGATCGTTGTGTTTTGAATCTAAAGAAACCAAATCTTTAGGTTTATAATAATCACAATTATTGATAGTAGAAGAACTTTCAGCTTCTTCATTATCCATTTCTAGTTCACATTTATGGTACAACACATCATCTTGAATATCATTAGAGAGTTGATGAAGATTGTGAGGGACAAATTCTTCTCTATCTATATCTTCAATCGCATCAAGGAATTCATATTCCTCACAACAATTTTCAAAACGAAGAGCCGGATAAAATCTTTTGTAATGATGATGAAAAAAAATATAAAACTCTTTTAAAGAATGAATGCTAGCAGCGGGGAGGGATTGACACCATTCATGAGCATGTTATTCTAAAGAAAACCTGAACATCTTGTTCAAGCTTGCATTTACAAAAATTTAATAAATGATCACCAGGATGATCACACTTGCTTCCTCTGAATTTGGGAAGATAGTCACCTGACTCAGTTATAGTAAGTACTATATGTGGAAAACCAACTATATTTGAGAAATGACAGAAAGCATACCTAGCACCCATAATGGCCTCTATTCGATTATTTGATGTCATTCTGGATCTTCAAACAATAAAGTCGTCAGGTAGAAAACTACAGTAAAACGAATATCCTGCCCTTATCTATCATCAAGAGCTGGATCTGATCATTATGGTTCTTCCTGGGGAAGATAATATTCACATCCCCAGTAACAGTGTAAAAAGATGTTAGTGCTAAAGGATGCACCTTGAATGCAGAAGGATCATGGCTAACGCATCTTAAGCTCTAGGGCTGAATAAAAGTTAAATGGATTTGGTAAATGGAAGATTCAGTTTATGGTAAAAGAAACATATATCAAGGTAACATATCACAGTAATCAATAGTGGATGTATGAACATGAACAAGGTATAAATATATGAGAATGAACTTACATAAAGAAAGAACAAGCTTTTTTTCAGATCACTGATAAACATATAGACTATCCACAAGAATCCAAGTATAGGAAATACCATGAATACAATATAGTATTCATAAATTCAAAATTAAAACAAAAACATGATCAATTCGTATATAATCACTTCAAAGTATTCTTAATAAACATGGAAATGTAATACATGCCTGTAGAAAACAACATGAGTTTGATCTCCACCTCCTAATACACTCTCAGACTCCTAGGTTGGAACCCTATACTTATGTTACTATTTTCTATTCATTATATAATCGATTACAAGATAATGATCAAAACCAAGCATCGAAGACCCTCTTTAACCCAAAAAAAAATCATAACTGAAATGAGGTGTGACTAAAATATGAGAAAGCAGTTCAAGATCCTATTTTTATGATAACTTCTTTGACTCAACCCTTAGCTAGATCTTTCCTTCGATTCCCATCGAATGACTGGTGCTAACACATATTGAAAATGATAATCATGCTTTGCCTCCTGCCAGGTAACTTCTTAAGATCTGGAACTGATCCTTTGATGATCACATTCAAATCTGGGTTATATCTCTTGATATCCTAAAACTACCAGATATTCAATATACTCTTCCTTTAGATTCTTTTTCATTGATGCTTATCAAAATTTGGGAAATTTGGGATCATTGTAAATAAGGCTGAAATTGGTTTGTAAATATTGCCTTCAATCAAGAAATCTGAGTTTGATTTCCATTATTGTTGAGAAGTACAAATACCCCATTGACTACTAATTCAGTGCCTAGAAATATGTAAATGATTGCTCAATTTCCTGTTGATCTTTCTCTTCGAAATCTGCCAGTTCATTGAACCCACTGCCTTTAAATTTAGAATTCTCTACCACCTATAACTTGCTACATTCATGCTTATTCTTTATCAGAAAATTCCTCTTCAAATATAAAAAGGACTGCACAACTCATACCCCAACCACTGAATCAAGATCGTATTAACTGGAAAATAATTTGGATTTATTCTCACAAGTGTCAAATAAGAAATTGTTCGTTAAATTTATATTAATTTATATAATTCAGACAAAAGGAAAAAGGTTTGCCACAGTGGCTCTAGAAAGACTGAATTAGCATTATTTATTTTCATACTGAGCATTTCATATGATGATCCGACTTCTTCTTTACATCCAACTACTGACTTGGCACTTGAACCACCACATGAACTGCACAAGAAACCATATAGTGTTCCTGGATATTTCTCTATTTCTTTTGAGTGAATTCTACCTCCAAACTCTATTAAAATTCCCCTCTTGGTTTGCAATGAATCTATTTAAAGTACAGAGATACGCCCTCAAAGGACCAATTTCTATCTAAAACACTTACTGTATAATTAATTCAACGATCATGTTACCTGGAGTTTACCACTTGTTTTTTCAAATTAACTTGTATATGCACTTTGATATGCATGTAATGAATTTCACTTTAATGTGCTGGAGATGATAATATGTAAGATCCATCTTTCTTGAAATTTTCCATCAAATATTTTGAGACTTATCTTGACAAACTTACCATCCGACATGATCCAATGGCATTATGTCCTTGAAATTTCCCTTCAATGCACTCAGTACTGGGCATTGGTATCATTGCTAAAGCATAATGCAGTGAGGGTATACCACATGTATCCGAATTAACGTATTTTGATTATTCATATGCACAAGTGTTTATTTCATTGATCAACATGTAGTGCATAAAGAAATATCTTTCCCTTAGTGGCTTTTAATTGAGCGTTGCTTCTCATGACTTGACACTTAACTGGTTTACTTCACATGGTTATGGATTACGTTGGAAATAATCTTAATGGGAAAAGATTTGGCATAAAACTATTTATTTTAATTTTTCCAACCTTTAAAAACTATAAACTTAATAGATTGAATATTTGTGGTAATGAGAAAGTATACCCAAGATTGATATAAGAAATCGAAGCTTATAAAAGCACTAGTGAAAATGCAAGCGGACATTTTGGTAGTGAGAAATGAGGTCTATAATTACATATGTGCTGTCGAAATTGTAGACAATTTTGATGGGGTAGATATTTGTACCAACATATGGCTTTGACTAGGGATGGTATGCTCCCTACGAGCTGCCAAGAACTAGAAGACTTGTGCCTTCCATTCCATCTCTACAACTTGTAAGAATACCTTGTTTTAAAAAAACGAATATTCTTTGGAAATCTTCACATCATGTTAACCAAAATCTTGCTTTCACATCACGCAAACCAAAAACTTGCAAGATGAAACACACCACTTCTATAAGCAAACTACAATTTGAAAATTCACAACTGTATAGTGTCCTATCCATTGGGTGATGGAGTTATTCATATCTCAAACTTCTGCACTTATTCAAAAACTTGAAAAAAATCTATCTGCTCGTATGGATATCTTATTCTCTTGCCTACTTCTACTTCTAATGATTAGAAGCAAACTAATCCAGTGAAACTGAATCTCCAATGCAACCAAGTAAGTAATTGACTAACAACTTGAACTTTCCTTCCAACTTTATGCAAATTCACAAACATGTGGATTATAGTATGTAAATCATAATATTTGATATCATACTTACAATCCAAAAATCGGGCCTTAAAGATGGTCATAGATGAAACTTCATCACTATTAAACATCTCCATATAAGTGGCAACTGAATCTTGAAATTCGTACATAACTTGTTGTTTCTCAACAACAGATAGAGAAAGATGCATCATCAATTGGGAAAGTTAAGTGTTACAAACAAGTAATAAATTATTTGTTACTGTAACTGATCCAAAATTTTCTTTATTATTTCTGAAGATAGAATTAACCATTTTAAATTTGATTAAACAACTCAAAACGTTAAGTTAGTACCTCTAATCATATGACATAACAAAATATTGATAAGGTACCCTTACATAAATTATACATATAATTGGAAATCAATTTCTTTCTAATAACTTTTACCATAAATAATTCAAACACATAATTGTCCTTTTTAAATATTTAAGGGTATGAGTACACCCTAAAGTAACAAATATTTACACTAAATACATAATCAATGTATATAAAGTTTCCATTTGAAGTATCATGTAACATAGTACAACATCATTTCGTATAGCTCCCCCCTTATATTAAGGATCATTAAGGATGTACATTGAATATTATAACATTCAATTTGTATAAGGATCCCTCACGATGTCCATGGAATCTTATAACATTCCATTGCTAAGAATTTACTTTTAATATTGACTTAGTCATTATGTTCACGTTACATGATAACTTATATCTTATTTGACTATGAGTATAGATCCATTTAAAAGGGGATCTATCGAGCACAGAGAGGGATCAAATCTCTCAAGGCGCAAACCCTTTTTTAGAGTGGAAATGTGTAATCTAATTTTTATGGTTTTAGTTTATTTAATTTATGTTGTTTTTTATATATATGCAATTCTAAATAATTTAAATTTAATTTAAGCCGACATGTTATTTTTAATAATATTTTATTATTTTTTATAAAATACACCGTCAACTTTAAGATGAGCATGGAAGGAGTTACACATAGATTATAGTATGTAAATCATAATAATTGAAATCCTACTTACAATCCAAAAATCGGGCCTTAAAGATGGCCATAGCTGAAACTTCATCACTATAAAACATCTCCATATAAGTGGCAACTGAATATTGAAATTTGTATAGAACTTGTTGTTGCTAAAAAACAGATAGAGAAAGATGCATCATCAATTGCTCATACATCCTCATGAAAAAAATCTTGTTCAAGCTTGCATTTATGAAAATTTAATAAATGATCACCAGGATGATCACACTTGCTTCCTCTGAATTTGGGAAGATAGTCACCCCACTCAGTTATAGTAAGTATTGGATGTGGAAAACCAACTATATTTGAGAAATAACAGAAAGAATACCTCCACCCATAATGGCCTCCATTCGATTATTTGATGTCATTCTAGATCTTCAAACAGTAGAGTCGTCAGGTAGAAAACTGCAGTCAAACAAATGTCCTGCCCTTGTCTATCTTCAAGAGTTGGATTTGAACGTTATGGTTCTTCTCGGGGAAGATAATATTCACTTTCTTCCCTGATAATGGAACAAAAATATGTTAGTGCTAAGGGATGTACCTTGACTATAGAAGGAACATGGCTAACGCATCTTAAGCTCTAGGGCTGAATAAAAGTTAAATGGATTTGGTAAATGGAAGACTAGGTTTATGGTAAAAGAAACATAGATCAGGGTAACATTGTAATGTCCCAAATTTTTCATTGGGTCATAATGGCCAAATCACATTTTCCATAGTCATGAAAGTTGTCAAAGGGATGCTAAAAGTCAAATAATTGCCAAGGAGGAAAATCACTAGTTTCCTAGGTTGGGGGTGGAAGCTTTGAGATTTGGAATAAGGGGGATAATAAATTATGTTTAGACATTAGAAGAGGATAAATATTTAATAATGTATCTTATTAAATATATACAATATAAAAATGAAATGGCTATGGAGAATGGAGACACATGGAGACTATGGGCCCACTCAAGCTAGAATTCCTATGTTAAATGGCATCCTCCTCTTGTAATTTTGAATCTATGGGAAGCCTAATGTTTTGGGATGGATTATGAGGTTAATATACTTTTTAATATACTTCATAGGTCAAATTTGGGATGAATTGTAACTTACATGGGAGAGGAAGAGCCAAATGGGGGTTTCATGGACACTTGGCTAGATTCCCCTTACATTTATGACATCTATGACACCAATGATGGAGATTCTATGAAATTTATGACACAAGTCAGATTTGAAGGATGAAATAATGACATAAAGATGTTTTAGGACTGAATATATCATCTTAGAGGTCTAATTTGGGATTTGGAGAAGGCCAAGAGGCTCCTACTCAAATTTGGGAGAAGAGGGAAGGTGAAGAGAGAAACCACATGACATAGCATGAGAAACCACCCCAATTCGACTTGGATTTGGTTTATGTATGGATTTGGAACCTTATAATACCAATAATGTCTATAAAATATAGGGAACATCCATGAGAATAAGCTTTTTATCATTTGTGAATTGTGAGAGCTAGTGGATGACTAGTTTTCTTACTTAAGCCAATTTCGAGGGTGAAAGTTTCCCATCCTAGTTGGTGTTTGGAAATTCCACTCATGTATTTCATGGATATTTAATGGAGTCTTATTTTCAGGTGTAAGCTACAGGAAATCATGTGGATTCTTCTATTTCAGCACTCTCTCTCAACTATTTCCAATTTTCACACCATATTCATGCCAATGGAGGGATTGCGCTTTGGGTGAGATATTGATCTCTTTGGGGAAGAATATAATGAAAATTATATTATTTTATGATGTATATTATATTTGTTTCATATTCATAAGAATCTCAGGTCAAAATACCCAAAATAATTAATGTAAAAATGTTGAACAATGAAGAAATATTGTCATTTCCCCACTATCTTGTTGTGAACCATTGTAATTCTGATGATTTCAAATTGGGAGAGCCTTTAATTATAAATTTATGATTTTAATAAGTTAAATATTCTATTTTATTCATTCTCATAAAGTTTCAAGCTGAAATTCCCAAGAGTTGTATGTCAAAATGACTTTTAATGAGCAAACAATGACCATTTCCACTCTATTTTGATATATTGCATGGTAATGCTTATTATTTTTAATGGAAGAATGTATATATGATAAATGTATGATGTATTTACTGTAATTAATGTGTATTTCAAGTCTCATGTTCATTACTTAAGCATTGGAATCCATTTTACTCATTTTTATTGCATTGGGAGAAGATTTGGTGCATTTTCCCCAAGTGTCAAAATTGTGACTTGGGAGTTGTTTTGGAAAGAGTCATAACAGCATGTATAAACTTAACCATGATGCATATGAGAATTTTAAAAGTTATATTACACGTACCCAGCCTCTTTTCATAAATTCAAGTGACTTTGGGATCATTTGTGAAGCCATTTCTGGTAATTACCCAAGGGGAATTGGAGCCCCAATTTGCTAGTAAAGACTCCTACTTTGAATAGAACATTAAAAAAGTTTTTAGAAGTAATTGGGAGGTAAAAAAACATAAATTAAAATCATATTTAATTTATATTATCATTCATGTACTTTCATAGAAAATTTGGAAGCATTTGGGTCAATTTGGAGGTCTAGACATCAAAACTAGTTAAGGTCAAACTTGGGGAAAAAGTGAAAAAAATGGTCATTTAGTAAAATTTCAAAAAGGGAAATTATAGTGGTATCAGAAAATGATATTTGCACCTTATGTGGTCTGATATTTAGGAGGACAATAATTCAGGTACCACCATTATATATTGAAAACAAAAGTGCTTTTGTTGAAGAGGAAACTATGACTAGGGATGAAAAGGGAACCTCATATGATGGTAAGGAGCTTGGCAAAAGCATGGAAACTATCCTTGAAGACATGACCAAGAATATTATTAAAGGATTCAAAATTTTGGATATCCAAATTTGGGAAAAATATCTTTATTTTAATAAAACCAAGGGGAAAAATGCATCAGCTTGCTTGAAGGAGAAAAAAGAGGAGACCCATGAACCACCTAGTTCTAAAATAGGTGAAGTAGTAAATGAAGAGGATAGAAATTAACTCCCAAATGACTCTAAAAAATATGAGGAAACATCACATGATAAGGAAGAAGAGTACCTTCAAACTATTGAATATCATGCTGAAACAAATTCTACTATGGATATGGACAAAAGGGCATCTACTGATGGATGTTTGAACTATGAAGGCGTACCTACTGTTGGGTGCTCACACCTCTATGTTGGTGACATAGAGATAAATTTTGGAAGTGTTTCTGCATGAAAAACTTCCATTAAACATGAAAATTAAGACCTTGTAGCAGTTGAAGAAGAAACAAGATCAACTTCCCCATCACCAATTGAGCTTCATGAAGTTGGTCCAAGCAAGAAGGAAGAATATGAGGAGGTTCACTTGCAGGAGCCTAATTTTCTTGAAGGGTCCTTAAATATGAATGAAAAGAAGATCCAAGAGGCCCTTATAATACTCCATGACACTCAAGCATTGGTATCAAATTCTTGTTGGAGAGCTACTTCCTTGGAGGAGCCATCATTCCTTGAAGACATGGAGAAGATTCAAAGAGTAATGTGCAACATCAAAGGTAATTTCATGTATTAGAATTTTAATTGAAAAAATTTCATTGAGCTTAGTGAATGGTTACATGAATCCTACTTCAAGAATAATGAAGTTATTGATAAGCTCACAATTCAAAATGAGCAACTTCTTGAAAAGTTGCAAGACACTTGTTTTTCCTCTGATGTTTCAGATTTTCATAAGGTAGATTACTTGGAGTATTCTAATGACATGATGGATCATGAGAAACATGAAAAATTACAGGTTCTTGATGTGCTTGAGGATGATAGTGATGATATCCAATCACCAGTAATGGTGGAAGAGGAAATTGAGTTTACTCTTGAAAATGGTTACATAATTTTTGAATAAGTGCATAATTCCACCACCTTGGAACCAACGCATGAGGAAATTTTTGCATTTTTTAGGGAGGTGCATAATCCTACCACTATGGATCCTTAAAATTATGACAATTTTTCACTTACTGATCATTTGGGTGAGTTGGTTCTTTCTCCTACATCCTACATTTCTAAATTTTGCAGCAGTCATCCTAATGAAGTATGGGTGAAATGTTTCTTTTTGATGGTGCCACATGAAGAGAATGGACATTCTATTTCTCCTTTTGATGATGGAATTATTAGAGCACCATATTATTTAAATTTTCAGCAGAATCATTGTTTACATTATTATTATACACATCTACATTGGTGCACCTATGATGTTCACTTGAGTCACTTGGAGACTCATGATTTTCCTTGCTCCTTTTTTAGTCTATTTGAAGTTGGAGGAACTTCATCCCACACTTGGGTGAAGAGTTATATGATTGAAGAACATTATTATTGGAAGAAACATCCTCTGATGTTACATGATGATATACATATTCATGATTGTATTGATGAGACTTCTTTGATCCACTTGAAGTCTTCATGTTTTCCTTGCTCCTTATTTCAAATTTTGGTGGAGGTTCTCCATTCACTTATTCGATGAAAGAACACATGGATGATTATATTGATGCACATTAAATATAATTTGGAGCAGAATTATAGGACATGGGATACTCACCTATGTCATTGGAGAATATTTGATTGTTCACTTGAAGCATGTATGTACTTGGAAAATGGTAGTCTACTCACTGGGAGGTATAAGCACTTTCATGATTTCTTGGTTAGGCACCTCCTTGATGTACATTATTATTACGTTGCTATATACTTTTATGGTATATATTATGCCTTCATGATGTTTAGAATAATGCATACAATAAAATGGGATCCAATAATTATCTTTCCAAATGGTATGGGTTGGAGAGCACTCTTAATTGTTAGAGTGCAATGCAAGCAATGGAACTTGGGATAGTTTTTAGTCCCATTGATTTCAAATTCTTTGGGAAACAAGAAGTATGGGAGATGGATTCCCCACTTAATAAGGTGATGTTAATAATATTAGTGCAACAAAAATCACGGTGGTTCCTCTATAAAATATTCATGAAATCTCAAAGACTCAAGGTGGGTAGCTCAGTGGCAACTTCAAGGATCATACAGAAAGCAAGTTCTTCAACAACCATGTTTGAAATTGCTTGAGGACAAGCACTATTGGGAAGGGAGGATTTGTAATGTCCCAAATGTTTCATTGGGTCACAATGGACAAATCACATTTTCCATATTCATGAAATTTGTCAAAGGGATGCTAAAAGTCAAATAATTGCCAAGGAGGAAAATCACTAGTTTCCTAGGTTGGGGGTGGAAGCTTTGAGATTTGGAATAAGGGGTATACTAAATTATGTTTATAAATTAGAAGAGTATGAATATTTAATAATGTATCTTATTAAATAAATAAAAGATAAAAATGAAATGGTTATGGATAATGGAGACACATGGAGACTATGCGTCCCACTCAAGCTAGAATTCTTATGTTAAATGGCATCCTCCTCTTGTAATTTTGAATATATGGGAAGAATAATGTTTTGGGATGGATTATGGGGTTAGTATACTTGTACATATGCTTCATAGGTATAATTTGGGATGAATTTTAACTTAAATGGTAGAGGAAGATCCAAATGGGAGTTTCATGGACACTTGGCTAGATTCCCCTTACATCTATGACATCTAGGACACCAATGATGGAGATTCTATGACAGTTATGACACAATTCAGATATGAAGGCTGAAATATTGAAATACTGACATTTCAATATTGAATATAGAATCTTATAAGTCTAATTTTGGAGTTGGAGAAGGCCAAGAGGCTCCTACTCAAATTGGGAGAAGAGGGAAGGTGAAGAGAGAGGCCACATGGCATAGCATGAGCAGCCACACCAATTCGACTTGGATTTGGTTTATCTATGGATTTGGAATATTATAAGACCAATAATGTTTATAAAATACAGGGATCATCAATGAGAAGAAGCTTTTGCTCATTTGTGAATTGTGAGAGCTAGTGGATGACTAGTTTTCTTACTTAAGCCAATTTCAAGGGTGAAAGATTCCCATCCTAGTTGGTGTTTGGAAAGGACACTCAGGAATTTAATGGAGTCTTATTTTTATGTGTAATATAAAGTAAATAATGTGTATTATTCTATTGCATCACTCTCTCTCAACTATTTCCATTTTTCACACCATATTCATGCCAATGGAGGGATTGCGCTTTGGGTGAGATATTGATCTCTTTGGGGAAGATTATAATGCTCATTATATTATGTTCTGATTTATATTCTCTTTATTTTACATTTATAATACTCAGGTTTAAATACCCAAAATAATTCATGTAAAAATGTTGAACAATGAAGAAATATGGTCATTTCCCCACTATTTTGTTGTGAACCATTGTAATGCTGATGATTTCGAATTGGGAGATCATTTAATTGTAAATTTATTATTGTAATAAGTTAAATATTATATTTTATTCATTCTCAAAAATTTTCAAGCCGAAATTCCCAATATTTGAATGTCAAAATGACTTTTAATGAGCAAACAATGACCATTTCCACTCTATTTTGATATCATGGTAATGCTTATTATTTAGAATGGAGGAATGTATATATGATAAATGTATGATGTATGGACTGTAATTAATGTTTATTTAAATTCTCATGTTCATTACTTAATCATTGGAATCCATTTTACTCATTTTTATTGCATTGGGAGAAGAGTTGGTGCATTTTCCCCAAGGGCCGAAATTGTGACTTGGGAGTTGTTTTGGAAAGAGTCATAAAATCCTGTATAAGCTGAAAAATGATGCAAATGAGACTTTGAAAATGTCCCTTACACATACCCAGCCTCTTTTAATAAATTAAAGTTACTTTGGGATCATTTTTTAATCCATTTCCGACAATTACCTAGGGGGAATTGGAGCCCCAATTTGCTAGTAAAGAATCCTACTTTGAAAAGAACATTAAAAGAGTTTGCAGAAGTAATTGGGAGGTCACAAAACATACATGAAAATAATATTTAATTTATATTATCATTCATGTACCTTTAGAGAAAATTTGGAAGCATTTGGGTCAATTTGGAGGTCTAGACATCAAAACTAGTTAAGGTCAAACTTGGGAAAAAAGTGAAAAAAATGGTAATTTAGTAAAATTCCAAAAAGGGATATTAAAAAAATATCATATTAATCAAAAGTGGATGTATGAAATTTAAAAAGGTATAAATATATGATAATTAACTTACATAATAAATGACAAGCTTTGTTTCAGATCACTGATAAACATATAGACTATCCACAAGAATCCAAGTATAGGAAATACCATGAACACACTATAGTATTCATCACTTCAAAATTATAACAAAAACAGGATCAATTCCTACATAATCACTTCAAATTATTCTTAATAAACATGGAAATGTAATACATGCTTGTAGACAACAACATGAGTTTGATCTCCACCTCCTAATACACTCTCAGCCTCCTAGGCTGGAACCCTTTACTTATTTTACTATTTTTTATTCATTATATATTAGATTACAAGATAATGATCAAAACCAAGCATCGAAGACCGTATTTAACCCCCAAAAAAACATAACTGAAATGAGGTGTGACTAAAATATGAGAAAACAGTTCAAGATCCTATTTTTATGATAGTTTCTTTGACTCAACCCTTAGCCGGATATTTCGTTCGATTCCAATCGAATGAATGGTGCTAACACATATTGAAAATGATAATCATGCTTTGTCACTTGCCAGGTAACTTCTTAAGATATGTAATTGATCCTTTGATGATCACATTCAAATCTGGGTTATAGCCCTTGAAATCCTGAAACTGCCAGATATTCAATATACTCTTCCTTTAGATGCTTTTTCATTGATGCTTATCAAAATTTGGGATCGTTGTAAATAAGGATGAAATTGGTTTGTAAATACTACCTTCAATCAAGAAATCTTAGTTTGATTGCCATTATTACTGAGAATTACAAATACCCCATTGACTTCTAATTCAATGCCTAGAAATATGTAAATGATTGCTCAATTTCCTGCTGAACTTTCTCTTCAAAATCTGCCAGTTCATTGAACCCGCTGCCTTTAAATTTAGAATGCGGTGCCCCCTATAACTTGCTACATTAATGCTTATTCTTTATCAGAAAATTCCTCTTCAAATATAGAAAGGATTTCACAATTCATACCCCAACCGCTGAATCGAGATCGTATTAACTCGAAAATAATTTGGATTTATTCTCACAAGTGTCAAATAAGCAATTATTCGTTAAATTTCTATTAATTTATAGAATTCAGACAAAAGGAAAGGTCTACCATAGTGGCTCTAGAAATACTGAATTAGCGTTCTTTATTTACATACTGAGCATTTCATATGATGATCTGACTACTTCTTTACATCCAACTACTGACTTGGAACTTGAACCACCACATGAACTGCACAAGAAACCATATAGTGTTCCTGTATATTTCTCTATTTCTTTTAAGCAAATTCTACGTCCAGACTCTATTAAAAATCCCCTCCTCATTTGCAATGAATCTATTTAAAGTGCTAAGATACGCCCTCAAAGGACCAATTTCTATCTAAAACACATATTTTATAATTTCTTCGACGATCATGTTACCTGGATTTTAGCACTTGTTTTTTCAAATGAACTTGTGTATGCACTTTGATATGCGTGTAATGACTTTCACTTTAATGTGTTGGAGTAAAATCCATCTTTCCTAAAATTTTCCATCAAATAGTTTGAGACTTATCTTGACAAGCTTACCATCTGATAGGATCCAATGGCATTATGCGCTTGAAATTCCCCTTCAACGCACTTAGTACTGGGCATTGGTATCATTGGTAAAGCATCATGCAGTGAGGGTATACCACATGTATCAGAATTAACGTATTTTGATTATTCATATGCACAAGTGTTTATTTCATTGATCAACATGTAGTGCATAAAGAAATATATTTCCCTTAGTGGCTTTGAAGTGAGCGTTGCTTCTCATGAATTGACACTTAACTGGTTTACTTCACATGGTTATGGATTACGATGGAAATAATCTTAATGGGAAAATATTCAGCATAAAACTATTTCTTTTAATTTTTCCAACCTTTAAAAACTATAAACTTAATAGATTGAAGATTTGTGGTAATGAGAAAGTATACCCAAGATCGGTATAAGAAGTCAAAGCTTAGAAAAGCACTAGTGAAAATGGAAGTGGACATTTTGGCAGCGAGAAATGAGGTCTATATTTTCATATGCACTGTCAAAATTGTAATCAATTTTGATGGGGTAGATATTGGTACAAACATATGGCTTTCACTAGGGATGGTATGCTCCATACGAGCTGCCAAGAACTAGAAGACCCATGCCTTCCATTCCATCTCTGCAACTTCTAAGAATACCTTGTTTAAAAAAAACAAGGATTCTCTGGAAATCTTCACATCATGTTAACCAAAATCTTGCATTCACATCACACAAACCAAAAACTTGCAAGCTGAAACACACTACTTCTATAAGTAAATTGCAATTTGAAAATTCACAATTGTATAGTGCCTAATCCATTGGGTGATGGAGTTATTCATATCTCAAACTTCTGCACTTATTCAAAAACTTGAAAAAAATCTATCTGTTTGTATGGATATCTTATTCTCTTGCCTACTTCTACTTCTAATGATTAGAAGCAAACTAATCAAGTGAAAATGAATCTCCAATGCAACCAAGTAAGTAATTGACTAACAACTTGAACTTTCCTTCCAACTTTATGCAAAGTCACAAACACATGGATTATAGTATGTGAATCATAATATTTGAAATCATACTTACAATCCAAAAATTGGGCCTTAAAGATGGCCATAGATGAAACTTCATCACTATAAAACATCTCCATATAAGTCACAACTGAATCTTGAAATTCGTACAGAACTTGTTGTTGCTCAATAACAGACAGAGAAAGATAATGGTCAAAACCAAGGATTGAAGATCCTCTTTACCCCAAAAAAATCATAACTGAAATGAGGTGTCACTAGAATATGGGAAAACAGTTCAAGATCCTATTTTTATGATAGCTTGTTTGACTCAACCCTTAGCTGGATCTTTCCTTCGATTCCCATCGAATGACTAGTGCTAACACATATTGAAAATGATCCTCATTCTTTGTCACCTGCCAAGTAACTTATTAAGATCTGGAACCGATCCTTTGATGATCGCATTCAAATATGGGTTATAGCCCTTGAAATCCTGAAACTTCTAGATATTTAATATACTCTTCCTTTAGATGTTTTTTCATTGATGCTTATCAAAATTTGGGAAATTTGGGATCGTTGTAAATAAGGTTGAAATTGGTTTGTAAATATTTCCTTGAATCAAGGAATCTGAGTTTGATTTCCATTATTGCTGAGAAGTACAAATACCCTTTTGACTGCTAATTCAATGCCTAGAAATATGTAAATGATTGCTTGATTTCCCACTGATCTTTCTCTTTGAAATATGCCAGTTCATTGAACCTAATACCTTCAAATTCAGAATGCTTTGCCACCCATAACTTGCTACATTCATGCTTATTCTTTATCAGAAAATTCCTCTTCAAATATAGAAAGGATTTCACAACTCATACCCCAACCGCTGAATTGAGATTGTTTTAACTTGAAAAAGATTTGGATTTATTCTCACAAGTGTCAAATAAGAAATTGTTCTTTAAATTGCTATTAATTTATAGAATTTAGAAAAAGGGCGAAGGTCTGCCACAGTGGCTCTAGAAAGACTGAATTAGCATTCTTTATTTGCATACTCAGTGTTTCATATGATGAGCTGACTTCTTCTTTACATTCAACTACTGACTTGGCACTTGAAACACCACATGAACTGCACAAGAAACCATATAGTGTGCTTGGATATTTATCTGTTTCTTTTAGGTGAATGCTATTTCCAAACTCTATTAAACAATCCCCTCATGGTTTGCAATGAATCTATTTTAAGTGCAGAGATATGCCCTCAAAGGACCAATTTCTATCTAAAACACGTATTGTATAATTTCTTCGGCGATCATGTTACCTGGAGTTTAGCACTTGTTTTTTCAAATGAACTTGTATATGCACTTTGATATGCGTGTAATGACTTCCACTTTAATGTGTTGGAGATGATAATATATAAGATCCATCTGTCTTGAAATATTCCATCAAATATTGTGAGACTTATCTTGGTAAACTTACCATCCGGCAAGCTCCAATGGAATTATGCACTTGAAATATTCCTTCAACGCACTTAGTACTGGGAATTGGTATCATTGGTAAAGCATCATGCATTGAGGGTATCCCACATGTATCAGAATTAACGTATTTTGATTATTCATATGCATAAGTGTTTTTTCATTGATCAACGTGTGGTGCATGAAGAAAGCTATTTCCCTTAGTGGCTTTGATGTGAGCGTTGCTTCTCATGACTTGACACTTAACTGGTTGAATTCACATGGTTATGGATTACGATAGAATTAATATTAATGGGAAAATATTCGACATAAAACCATTTCTTTTAATTTTTCCAACCTTTAAAAACTATAAAATCAATAGATTGAAGATTTGTGGTAATGGGAATGTCTACCCAATATTTGTATAAGAACTTAGAGTTTAGCAAAACACTGGTGGAAATACAAGTGGACATTCTGGCAGCGAGAAATGAGGTATATATTTACATACGGGCTGCCAGAATTGTAAACAATTTTGATGGGGTGGATCTTGGTACCAACATCTGGCTCTGGCTGGGGATGGCATGCTCTTTGCGAGCTACCAAGTACTAGCAGACCTGTGCCTTCCATTCCATCTATGCAACTTGTTAGAATACCCTTTTTAAAAAAAACAGGCTTCTATGGAAATAATCACATCATGCAAAACAAAATCTTGCATTCACATCATGCAAACCAAAATATTGCACGCTGAAACACACCACTTCTATAAGAAAACCGCAATTTGAAAATTCACAACTGTATAATGCATTTTCCATTGGGTGATGGATTTATTCATATCTAAAACTTCTACACTTATTCAAAAACTTGAAAAAAATATATCTTCTCGTATGGTGAGCTTATTCCCCTTCCTACTTCTACTTCTAATTAGTAGAAGCAAACTAATCAAGTAAAACTGAATCTCCAATGCAACCAAGTAAGTAATTGACTAACAACTTGAACTTTGATTCCAACTTTATGCAAAGTCACAAACATGCAGACTGTAGTATGTAAATCATAATCTTTAAAAACATACTTACAATCCATAAATCCAGCCTTAAAGATGGCCATAGCTGAAACTTCATCACTGTAAAACATCTCCATATAAGTGGCAATTGGATCTTGAAATTCGTACAGAACTTGTTGCTGCTCAACAACCGACAAAGAAACATGCATCATCAATTTCTCATCTAACTTTTTTGTTTTTCTATTCCATATCCATGTGACTCGGATCCATCACTATGATGTGTTGGCCCATTGCAACTGACAATTTCTAAAAAAAAAGATGAGATGCATTCTTGATCTTCTACATCACTGTCTCCATTATGATTAAATGAAAGATGAGTCTTGAAAGATATATCATGAAAAAACTACTGATTACTCTCTCGAATAAAGATATATTTTAAAAATGTATCAGAAACAAAAGGATCTTCATAAGTATTTTTGAACAACATACTCATAACTATTATCAACCATAGCATGAACACATTCCTGATCATCTCTTTGTTGAAAAGTGGAACTAAATGTGATTCCATTAGTCAACAAGACTTTATAAACTTTAAATTATTCCTCTTTATCATTATATTTTTCAAATATTGGAGCATCATGATAGAAACCTAATGGAAAAGATGAAGATTTCTTAATAGAATTATCAGCATTATGGCTTCGAAACAGATTTGAAATAGCATCTTCGTCTAACTCGTCATTATCATCCTTTTCATCTAGATTTGAAGTAACAAGTACATAAGAAGAAATATAATCCTCTTGTTGTTCCTCCTTGGGAGTAGATGATCTCTGCAAATCCATTTCTTCATGGTTGGTGCAATTTCCTTTTGTTTGCAAATATGAAAGCTCAGAACCCCCCTTACTGATTTGCATTGGTATTTGACCCAAAGAGAACTGATCATTGTGTTTTGTATCTAAAGAAACCAAATCATTAGGTATATAATAATTAGAATTAATGATAGTAGGAGAACCTTTAGCTTCTTCATTATCCATTTCTAGTTCATGTTTATGGGACAACACATCATCTTGAAGATCATTAGAGAGTTGATGAAGATTGTGAGGGACAAATTCTTCTCTATCTATATCTTCAATATCATCATGCAATTCATGTTCCTCACAAAATTTTCAAACAAAAAGATCAGCCAGATAAAATCTTTTGTAATGATGATGAAAAATAGTATGAAACTACTTCAAATAATGAATGCTAGCAGCAAGGAGGGATTGACACCATTCACGAGCATTTTCTTCCTAAGAAAATATGAACATATTTATTAAGAAATCCCCGTAAACAAAATCATGTTCAAGCATGCATTTATGAAAATTTAATAAATGATCACTAGGATGATCATACTTGATTTCTCTGAATCTAGGAAGATAGTCACCCCACTCAGTTATAGTAAGCAGTAGATGTGGAAAACCAACTATTTTTGAGAAATCACAGAAAGCATACCTCACAACCACAATGTCCTCCATTCTATTATTTGATTTCATTCTGGATCTTCAAACAATAGAGTTGCCAGGTATAAGATTGCAGTCAAACTGATGTCCCACCCCTTTCTACCATCAAGAGTTGGATCTAATCATTGTCATTCTTCTCAAGGAAGATAATATTCACTTTGATCACTGACAACGATGCCAAAAGATGTTAGTGCTAAAAGATGCACCTTGAGTGTAGAAGAAATGGATAGCACATCTTAAGCTCTAGGGCTGAAAAAAAGTTAAATGGCTTTGGTAAATGGATGATTAGGTTTATGGTAAAAGAAACAGAGAGCAAGCTAACATATCAGATTACTCAATAGGGGATGTATGAACATGAACAAGGAAGAAAGATACAAGAATGAACTTACATAAAGAAAAGACAAGCTTTGTTTTAGATCACTGATAAACATATAGACTATCCACATGAATCCAAGTATAGGAAAGAATCATTAATACAATATAGTATTTATCACTTCAAAATTAAAGCAAAAATAGGCTCAATTCATACATAATCACTTCAAAGTATTCTTAATAAACATGGAAATGTAATAAATGCCTATAGAAAACAATATGAGTCTGATCTCCAACTCCTAATACACTCTCATCCTCCTTGGTTGGAACCCTCTACTTCTGTTACTATTTCCTATTCATTATATAATAGATTACAAGATAATGATCAAAACCAAGGATCGAAGATCCTCTTTACCCAAAAAAAATCATAACTGAAATGATGTGTGACTAAAATATGGGAAAAAAATTCAAGATCCTATTTTTATGATAGCTTCTTTGACTCAACCCTTAGTCAGATCTTTCCTTCGATTCCCATTGAATGGATGGTGCTACCACATATTGAAAATGACAATCATGCATTGTTACCTTCCAGGTATATTCTTAATATCTGGAACTGATCCTTTGATGATCACATTCAAATCTGGGTTATAGCCCTTGAAATCCTGAAACTGCCAGATATTCAATATACTTTGCCTTTAGATGCTTTTTCATTGATGCTTATCAAAATTTGGGAAATTTGGGATCATTGTAAATAATACTAAAATTGGTTTGTAAATATTGCTTTCAATCAAGAAATCTGAGTTTGATTTCCATTATTTCTTAGAAGTATAAATACCCGTTTGATTGCTAATTCAATACCTAGAAATATGTAAATGATTGCTCAATTTCCTGCCAATATTTCTGTTCGAAATCTGCCATTTCATTGAAAATGCTGCCTTTAAATTCAGAATGCTCTGCCACCTATAAATTGCTACATTCATGCTTATTCTTTACCAGAAAATTTCTCTTAAAATATAGAAAGGATTGCACAACTCATACCCCAACTGCTGAATCGAGATTGTATTAACTCGAAAAGGATTTGGATTTATTCTCACAAGTGTCGAATAAGTAATTGTTCTTTAAATTTCTATTAATGTATAGAATATAGACAAAAGGCAAAGGTCTGCCACAGTGGCTCTAGAAAGACTGAATTAGCGTTCTTTATTTGCATACTCAACATTTCATATGATGATCCAACTTCTTCTTTACATCTAACTATTGACCTGGAACTTGCAACACCACATGAACTGCACAAGAAACCATATAGTGTGCCTAGATATTTATTTGTTTCTTTTGAGCAAATTATACCTCCAAACTGTATTAAACAATCCCCTCTTGGTTTGCAATGAATCTATTTAAAGTGCAGATATATGCCCTCAAAGGACCAATTTCTATCTAAAACACATACTGTATAATTTCTTCGACGATCATGTTACCTGGATTTTAGCACTTGTTTTTTCAAATGAACTTGTATATGCACTTTGATATGCATATAATGACTTTCACTTTAATGTGTTGGAGTAAGATCCATCTTTCTTGAAATTTTCCATCAAATATTTTGAGACTTATCTTGACAAACTTACCATCCGGCAGGATCCAATGGCATTATGTGCTTGAAATCCCCCTTCAATGCACTCAGGACTGACATTGGTATCGTTGGTAAAGCATCATGCACTGATGGTATCCCACATGTATTTGAATTAATGTATTTTGATTATTCATATGCACAAGTGTTTATTTCATTGATCAATGTGTGGTGCATGAAGAAATCTCTTTCCCTTAGTGCCTTTGATGTGAGAGTTGCTTCTCATGTCATGACACTTAACTGGTTGACTTCACATGGTTATGGATTGTGATGGAAATAATATTAATGGGAAAATATTCGGCATAAAACCATTTCTTTTATTTTTTCCAACCTTTAAAAAATCTAGAATCAATAGATTGAAGATTTTTGGTAATGAGAAAGTCTACCTAATATTCGTATCAGAACTTGGAGCTCAGCAAAGCACTGGTGGAAATGAAAGTGGAAATTCCGACAGCGAGAACTGAGGTATATCTTTAGATATGCACTGCCAGAATGTTGATGTATTTGTAACTTCAGAATGTCTTCACTTGTATATATTATGTATTGTACCCTGATGTTTATTCTGGGAAGTGTCTGTAATGTATTTGAGTCATGTCATGCCCCAATGTTCCTATTGGGAGATTAAATAATGTAAACAAGTCATGTCAAGTCATTATGGATAACCCTCCTATTGGTCAAGGTTTAAAGTCCCTGTAGTTTTGGGGCCCTAGGGTTATTAGACTCTCCTAGAGAAGTTGGCCCTAGTGAGTTATTGTTAAGTCGGGAATTAGTATAAATAGAGAGTGACCCTCTCTATTTAACACACAGTGACTCACACTCAGTTGTAGCACATAACTGAGGGAGAAGAAGTTGTTGGGACTAGAAAGAAAGAGACTATTGCTGTCAGGAGATCATCTTACTGGTTTTGGGGTTTTGCTTTTGGAGCTAATTCTAGGAAGTTGCGGGGTTTTCTTCTTTATGGTTTCCCCAAGGAAAGACATTGTGTTCATTGTCTCTTGTGTTTTATTGTTGTGCTTGTTATTCTCTCAGTTAAAGATCCTAATATAATGCTAGCTTGAATGATCAAAATCTAACATGGTTACAGAACTAACCTGAGAAGAAGACACTGTGCAGCTGCAGAAACTAGGGATTCCTACTTTTTGGATATCTCTCGACAGATTTTCAGCTAAATAAGGTTGGGATGACTCTCCTCTCTAGGGAACATATTTCGGTCGAAGCAGAATCTGATTCTGAGCATTTTCAGTTTTTGACCCGACACTGCTGCCAGAAATTAGGGATTTCTACAGAAGTGGAATTTTTGAGTGAGCCTAGGCTTGGACAGAACTAGCTCTTGAACCCTAATCTGCTCTTAAACTAGCTCTGCAGAATTTCAGCTCTAGATCCAGATCCAACATCTTAACCTGGTAAGATCTAAATCTTTTGTATTTCCATTTGAGGTTCTCAGTTAAGATGTCTCATCATACATGATAAATTTCGAGCCTAGAGGTATAGGATCTCCCTGGTCTTGGAAGAAAATGAGTTGGACTCCTACATCAATGAGAAGGTTCCAATTCCAGAGGGAGATGAGGATAAGGCCTTACACAAAAATAATTTGTTCATGGCTAAGAGGATTATTGCTGATTCAATAAGGGATCACCTCATACCACATGTGTCCTCCCTAAAGACACCTAAAGCTATGTTTGATGCCTTGACATCCAAACTGTTTGAAGGAAAGAACATAAATTGGAATATGATTTTGAGGAACCAGTTGAAGAATGTGAAGATCCAGAATGCGGAGACCATACAATCATACTTCACAAGGGTCTCCCAGATCAAAGAAAAAATTGAAGCAGTGGATGAAAAAGTGGAGAATGAAGAGATTGTAATGACCACCTTGAATGGTCTCCCTAGACCATGGGACTCCTTTATTCAAGGGATCTGTGCCAGAAAGAAGCTAGTCAAATTTAGCAGACTATGGGAAGACTGCTCTCAAGAAGAAGCTCGAATGGAAACTCAAGAAGAAAATATGGGAAGTGAAGATCAAGCTCTCACAGTACACTCCAAGAAAAGCAAAAGAAGTTCTCATCACCCCAGAGGTAAGCACTTCCATAAAAGTAACACTAGAAAAGATTTGTCTAAAATTAGATGTTATACATGTGATGAAGTAGGACACTATGCAAAAGATTGTCCTAAAAGATAAAATAATAAGAAGGGAAACAAGAGAAGACATCATGCTCATGCTGCAGAGCATGATGAACCTTCCACAAAAAGAATCAGACAAGAAAGTGATGATTCTTCAAGTGATTAGGAATATGTCTTGATTTCTGCTCTCATGGGAAACATCACACATGTAAGCAATGATTGGATTATAGACAATGGGGCTTCCAAACATACTATAGGATTCAAAGAATCCTTTGTGATGTTGAAATATTGTAACTTCGAAGAATATTCTATATGTATCTTTTGTAGTCCCCGATGGTCCTACCAGGAGAACCACTTGTATTACCTTGTACCCCGATGCTTCTAATCGAAAGAACTAATAAGAGTCATGAGGTAGTCCCCTCTAATTGTAAAGCTGGGTCATTAGCACCCCAGTGTGGTCACTTGAGCCTACATGTGTAACTCAAGCCTACATGATTAACTCGAGCCTACATGTCAGAATGAATAATTAAAGTGAACAGATGAATATAAATAGAGGTGTGGCGCTCCTCATTTTAAGCACAGACTCTCACTTGTGTAGCGCTTTAGTGGAGAAGAGAAGAGTAGCTAGAGAAGGAGGAGGATCAAGCTTTGATCTTCTTGTTGGTTTTATCTTTTATCTTTTGGGGCATCTATATTGAGGAAGCTTTTGCTGGGTTTTTCCCTTTAGGGTTTTCCCAGGATAAATCTATGTTCTTCTTGTGATACTGTTTCTTTCAGTGATCCTGTTTATATGCTTTTGTTATGAAAATCAAATGAAATACTGATGTATTAGCTAAGCATATGAAAATTTAACATGTTATCGGAGCTAGCCTGAATAGGAAAACTTTCACAAGGTGAAATAACCCTCTCTCTCTCCCCATAAGAAATTAGGGTTTCAGGAAATTTTTTTGAGTTTGGGAAAACTACTTGCATAGGAAGTTGCACCCTCCCAAAGCACATATTTTGAGCCTGGAATCAAATATTTTGGATGTGTGAGTCTCCAGAAAAGTCAAACCCTAGTTTGACAGCTGCACCAGAAAACTACTGAACCAGAAAGCTGTAGAAGCTGAATCTTGCAAGTATGATTTGAAAGGTGAAGAGTTGAAGTCTTAAGAATCCAAGCACACCAGTCAACTCATCTCATTCAAGCACATATCCTTGTAAGGTCAGTTTCTCATTCTGCAAAAATTCAATTTTTTGTGACTTTCTGACAAGATGACCCCAAGCACTAAGCTTGAGGACAAGCTAGAAGGCATAGAGAATTTATGAACATGGAAATACAGGATTGGTATCATTCTCTAAGAGAATGATCTTGATACGTATGTCAAAGAAGAAGTTGTTGAACCTGAAGAAGATGAAGTCAAGGAGAAGCACAAAAATGATATGATTAGGGAACAAAGGATTATTGCTGACTCCATCAAGGATCACTTGATTCCTCAAGTGTCATCCAAGAAGACTCCAAAATAAATGTTTGATGCCCTATCCAGAATGTTTGAGGGAAGAAACATTAACAAAAAGATGAATCTAAGAGCTCAACTGAAGAGCACCAAGATGAGTCATGGAGAATCCATCCAAGACTACTTCTCAAGGGTTTCTCTGATCAAAGAGCAACTAGAAGCTATTGGAGATAAGCTCAATGAATATGAAATGGTTATGACTACTCTCAATGGTCTCACTAGACCCTGGGAGTCCTTCATTCAGATGATGTGTGCCAGAAAAGAAAGCATGAAGTTTGATATTATATGGGAAGACTGCATTCAAGAGGAGACTAGAGTGGAAAATAGAGAAGCCTTACTAAAGGCAGATGATCAAGCCCTAGCCACTCACACCAAAAGAAGAAGAGGCCAATCTAATTTCAAGAGAAGAAATTTCAAGGAGTCTCATCCTCCCAGAAGAATCCAAAAAGGTAAGAGAAAATCCTCCCATTAGAGACTATTCTGATTTTGAATGTTTTCATTGTAATAAGATAGGACACATTGCTCGAAATTGTCCTATAAAGAAGAAAGAATAGAGAAAGAGGATCAACAACAACAAAAGACATCATGCTCATCTAGTAGAAGATGAAGATGAAGAAGAAGAAGAAGAAGAAGAAGAAGAAAGACCTCCAAGAAAACAAGCAAGAGAAGAAGATGCAGAAGAGAATGTGCTATTCTTTGGACTCTCTGGATCTATAACTCCTGGAGAAGACACCTGGCGTATTGACAATGGTGCTTCAAAGCACATGATGGGACAAAAGAAAACTCTATCCAAAATTTAAGAAAATATCTCTCCTCAGAAAGTATCCCTAGGAGATGACTATCAATATCCGATCAAAGGAGTTGGTGAAGCAAGCTACAAACTTGATTCAGGTAATCCCCTAAAGATGAAGGATGTATTATATGTACTTGGTCTAAAGAAGAATTTACTTTATATCTCAGCCTTAGATAAGAAAGGTTTCAGAGTTTCTTTCATAGATGGCCAAGTACTCATGTGGCCCAAAAGAAAGAATATTGAAGATGCAATCATTATTGGTGAAGAAGAAGGAGGCTTGTATAAACTAAAGGGGCACTCAGAAACAACCCTTGTGCATGAGTCCACTGACCCTAGTGAACTATGGCATAGAAGGCTTGCCCACATTAATTACAAGGCTCTACCTCATGTGAACAAAGTAGTAATGTGATTACCAGACATGAAGATCAAGCATGAAGGCATTTGCAAAGGATGTGCGAAGGGAAAAAACAGCAAGAATCCATTTTCGAAAAGTGAAACAAAGACAAGAGGTACATTGGAATTGATTCATTCAGATGTATGTGGTCCAATGTCTTCTACATCCTTAAGTGGATTTGAATATTATATCACATTTATTTTGGATATACTTCTTGAAAGCAAAGAGTGAAGTGTTTGAAAAATTCAAGGAGTTCAAAGCATTGATTGAGAATCTCTCAGACAAGAAAATAGAGACACTCCGATCAGACAATGGTGGAGAGTATACCTCAAAAGAGTTTGAAGCTTTTTGCAAAGATTTCAGAATCAAGAGGGAAATAACTACTCCGTACAATCCTCAACAGAATGGGGTTGTGGAAAGAAATAATAGAACCATCATGGAGGCAGTGAAGACAATGATTTATGATCAAGATCTTCCAATGCATCTATGGGTAGAAGCGGCAAGAACTGCTATGTATGTACATAATAGAATATCTCACAGTGCTCTTGGGTTCAAGACTCCAGAAGAGATATTCACGGGAAAGAATCCTGAGGTAAGTCACCTCAAGATATTTGGTTGTCCAGTATATATTCATATACCAAAATAGAAAAGAACCAAATTAGACCCTTCCGAAAAGAAGGGGATATTTGTTGGATATTGTGAGGTATCCAAAGCATTCAGAATCTACATTCCTGGATTCCATCACATGGAGATCAGTCAAGATGTGACATTCGATGAAGAGGCACCCCTCAAGAATCCAGGAAATGCCAACATGAAGAAGTGTATGAAGAAGAGACACCTTCCAGAAACAAAGAATCTAGATGTCTCCTTGAAGATGAAGCTCCTAAAGAACATGACATAGCAGAACCACAAGAACCTCCTATGATGGAAATATCAAAGAAAAGAAATCCTACTTGGACAAGAGAAATCATACAAGAAGCAGAAAGATATGGAGCCCCTGAAGGTTCCACAAGGGAAAGAAAGAAACCTAAGACTTTCTCCAACTATGTAGCCTTGATGTGTGATCTTGTAGATCAAGAACCTACAAACTATGAAGAAGCGGTTCAGAAGAAAGAATGGGTAGAAGCAATGCCTGAAGAATACCAGTCAACAATAAAGAATGATGTATGGGATATAGTTCCCAAACCAGAAGGAAAGAGTATAGTATCCTCCAAATGGATATACAAAGTAAAGCATGCAGCTGACGAAAGTATCGAGAAATATAAATAAAGATTTGTGGCCAGAGGGTTCTCTCAGAAAGAGGGAATTGATTATGAAGAGACATTTGCCCCAGTAGCATGGTATACTTCGATTAGAACTATCATGGCACTCGCATCCATGATGAAGTGGGATTTACACCAGATGGATGTGAAAACAACTTTTCTAAATGGTGTGATCAAAGAAGAAGTATACATAGAATAGTCATAAGGATTTGAAGTTGAAGATAGACATACACACGTATGCAAGTTGAAGAAGGCCTTGTATGGTCTTAAACAACCTCCTCGAGCTTGGAATGAAAGGATATATGGTTTTTTATCAAGCATGGGCTTTACCAAGAGTAAAGCTGATCCTAACCTTTACCTCAAGGTTGTAAAAGATGAACCTGTCATCCTGTTACTATATGTGGATGAATTATTCTTGACCAGGAATGAGAAACAGATTAAGGAAAGCAAGAAGAAACTAGCAGGAGAATTTGAGATGAAAGACCTTGGGTTAATGCATTATTTCCTAGGTCTGGAAGTATGGCAAAGTTCAGAAGGAATCTTTCTCAACTAGGGAAAGTATACAGTAGATATATTGAAAAGATTCAATATGTTGGAATGCAAAGCCTTGGCCACTCCCATGGATTACAACCTAAAGTTGTTAACTAATGAATCATTAGAGTTAGTGGATGTAACTCTTTATAGACATATCATTGGGTCATTGATGTACTTAACAAATACCAGACCAGACATTTTTTTTGCTGGGAACACCTTAAGTCAATATCTAGTACAACCTAGACGGGTTCACTTGGTAGCTGCAAAACATGTGATGAGATATTTGAAAGGGACTATAGACTTTGGTCTATACTATGATAATACCCATGAGTACAAATTGTGTGGATATACAGATGCAGATTGGGCAGGAAGTATCTCAGATAGAAAAAGTACATTAGGTGGATGTTATAGTCTGGGATCTACTATGATTTCATGGTTTAGCAAAAAGCAATCCAGTGTTGCTCTAAGCACTGTCGAAGCAGAATATATAGCAGCTTGCTCTGCTAGTTGTGAAGCCATATGGCTTCGGAAGCTACTGTCAGGTTTATTCAACCTAGAGTTGGACACTACTTTGATTCTATGTGACAACCAAAGTTGTATAAAGATGACAGAGAACCCTGTCTTCCATGACAGATCAAAGCACATAGAAATCAGGTATTTATACATTCAAGATATGATGCAGAAAGGAACCATAAAGCTCCAGTATGTGAGTACTAATGAACAGGTTGCTGATGTGTTGACGAAACCTCTGTCCTGAGTAAAGTTAGAACACTTTCAAGACAAGCTTGGTGTGGTTCGAAAAGACCTTCCCTGAAAGGGGGAGTAGTGATGTTGTAGTGGGATTGTATCATCCCTGGGCACTTGCACTAAAGTGATCTGGTGACCTAAGTCCTCGATAATGAAGAGGGATTGTATCATCCTGAAACATATGTCCATAATGGATCCGATGACTTCGGTCCTCGAGAATGTAGCAGGATTGTATCATCCTTGAACTTCGGTTCAGAATGGATCCGGTGAACTATGGTCATCAAGAAGGTGGTAGGATTGTATCATCCTTGAACTTCGGTTCATAATGGATCCAGTGAACTTCGGTCATCGAGAAGGTGGAAGGATTGTATCATCCTTGAACCTCGATTCAGAATGGATCCGGTGAATTCGGTCATCGAGAAATGTGGTAGGATTGTATCATCTGTGAAATTTGGTTCAGAATGGATCCGGTGACTTCGGTCATCGAGATGGTTGTAGGATTGTATCATCCATGAACTTCAGTTCAGAATGGATCTAGTGACTTCAGTACTCAAGAACGTGGTAGGATTGTATCATCCATGAACCTCGGTTCAGAATGGATCCGGTGACTTCGGTCATCGAGATGGTGGTAGGTTTGTATCATCCGTGAACCTTGGTTCAGAATGGATCTGGTAACTTCGGTCATCGAGATGGTGGTAAGATTGTATCATCCATGAACCTCGGTTCAGAATGGATTCGATGACTTTGGTCATCGAGATGGTGGTAGGATTGTATCATCTGTGAACCTCGGTTCAGAATGGATCCGGTGACTTTAGTACTCAAGAACGTGGTAGGATTGCGTCATCCTTGGACTTAGTCCTAAAGTGATAGGGACTGATTATCCCGTAATCAATCCGGTGTTCGATTGTCGAGAATGTGATGATGATGTTTCTGATCGAAAGATCAGAGTATGATGATGATGATGTTTCTGATTGAAGATCAGAGTATGATGATGATGATGTTTCTGATCAAAAGATCAAAGTGTGGTGATGATGATGTTTTGATGATCGAAAGATCAGAGTATGATGATGTGTCTAATTGAAAGATCAGAGTATGATGATGATGATGATGTTTCTGATCGAAAGATCAGACTATGATGATGATGATGATCGAAAGATCAGAGTGTGATGATGATGATGATCGAAAGATCAGAGTGTGATGATGCTGATGTTTTGATGATGATATTCCTTATCGAAAGATCAGAGTATGATGATGATGATGTTTCTGATCAAAAGATCAGAGTATGATGATGATGATGTTTCTGATCGAAAGATCAGAGTATGATGATGATGACATTTTGATGATGATGTTTCTGATCGAAAGAACAGAGTGTGATGATGATGTTTCTAATCGAAATATTAGAATATGATGATGACGATGATGCTTTGATGAAAATGTTGTTGCTGATCGAAAGGTCAAAGTGCTGAATTTGTTGTTGATCGAAAGGTCAAAGTGCTGAAGATATTGCTGCTGATCGAAAGGTCAAAGTGTTGAAGATGTTGTTGCTGATCGAAGAGTCAAAGTGCTGATGATGATGTTGCTGATATTGCTGATCGTAAGATCAGAATATGTTGAATATGTTGTTGCTAATCGAAAAGTCAAAGTACTGATGATGATGTTGCTGATATTGCTGATCGTAAAATCAGAATATGATGATGATGATGTTGCTGTTCAAAAGGTCAAAGTGCTGATGATGATGTTGCTGATATTGCTGATCGAAAGATCAGAATATGATGATGATGATGATGATGTTGTTCAAAAAGGTCAAAATGATGATGATGATGTTATTGATATTGCTGATCGAAAGATCAGAATATGATGATGATGATAATGCTGTTCGAAAGGTCAAAATGCTAAATAAGTTGTTGTTTATCAAGACAGTCAAAGTGTTGTTGAAGACTGAAGATTGAAGATGAAGACTACATGATGTTGAAAAGCTTCCAATGATTTATAGATGTGTTACCCTGATGATGTTGATGACGTTCTCTCTCTCTCTCTCTCCTATTATTGTTGTTGTTGTAGAATACCCTTCTCGTTAAGGAGGAGTGTTGAAAAATTGTAACTTTGAAGAATATTCTATATGTATCTTTTGTGGTCCCCGATAGTCCTACTGGGAGAACCACTTGTATTACTTTGTACCTCGATGCTTCTAATTGGAAGAACTAATAAGAGTCATGAGGTAGTCCCCTCTAATTGTAAAGGTGGGTCATTAGCACCCCAGTGTGGTTACTTGAGCCTACATGTGTAACTTGAACCTACATGATTAACTCGAGCCTACATGTTGGAATGAATAATTAAAGTGAACGGATGAATATAAATAGAGGTGTGGTGCTCCTCATTTGAAGCACACACTCTCACTTGTGTAGCGCATTAGTGGAGAAGAGAAGAGTAGCTGGAGAAGGAGGAGGATTAGGCTTTGATCTCCTTGTTGGTTTTATCTTTTATCTTTTGGGGCATCTATATTGAGGAAGCTTTTGTTGGGTATTTCCCAGGATAAATCTGTGTTGTTCTTGTGATACTATTTCTTTTAGTGATCTTGTTTATATGCTTTTGTTATGAAAATGAAATGAAATACTGATGTATTAGCTAAGCATATGAAAATTTAACATGTGAAACTATCAAAACATGAATCACCCCACAAGGTGAAACTTGGATATGACTACCAGTATCCAATAAAAGGTAGTGGTGAATCCTCCTATAAGATAGACTCTAGAAAGTCTATGATGATTAAGGATGTATTGTTTGTACCAAGACTAAATAAGAACCTCCTCTCCACATCTGCATTGGATGCAAAAGGCATGAGGGTTGCATTTGTATATGGCCAGGTTCTCACGTGGTCAAAGGGAAAGACTATTGATGATGCAGTAGTAATTGGGGAACAAGAGGGAGGTCTATACAAATTGAAGGGCCATCCAGAACAAGCCTTGATCCATGACACAGTAGAGCCAAACAAACTTTGGCATAGAAGGTTTGCACATGTGCACTACCTCTTGCAAGCAAAGCTGTTGAAGGACTTCCAGAAATCCATTCAAAACATGACGGTGTCTGCAAAGGATGTGCGAAATGAAGAACACAAAGAAGACATTTCCAAGTAGCGAGAGCAAGGAAAGAGGAATATTGGAAATCATTCACTCCGACGTATGCGGTCTGATGTCATCCAATTCATTAAGCGGGTATGTATACCATGTTTCTTTTATTGATGATTTTTCTAGGAAGACATGGATATACTTATTGAAGAACAAAGATGAAGTATTTGGAAAGTTCAAGGAATTCAAAGCCTTGATCGATAACCACACTGAAAAGAAGATCAAGACCTTTCGATTAGATAATGGTGGAGAATTCACATCAAATGAATTCAAATCATTATGCAAAGATTCAGGGGTTAAGAGGGAGTTAGCCACTCCATATAATCCACAGCAGAATGGGGTTGCTCAAAGGAAGAATAGAACGATCATGGAAGCCACAAGGGCCATGATTCATGATCAAGATCTTCCCATGCATCTATGGGTAGAAGCTGCCAAAACTGTGGTATATATACAGAACCATACTCCACATAGAGTACTTGAGAACAAGACCCTTGAAGAAGTATTCTCCGGCAAGAAACTAGAAGTCAGCCATCTTACAATATTCGGCTATCCGGTATACATACACATTCCGAAAGAAAAGAGGACAAAGTTAGATCCTTCAGGAAGGAAGGGTATATTTGTGGGATACTCTGAAAGCTCGAAGGCTTATAGAAAATACTTCCCAAGATTCAAGAAGATCGACATCAGTAGGGATGTAACATTTAATGAAGACTCAACTTACAACAAATCCAGAAAGAGACCTGTTGAAGATCCTGAAGAAACAGAAGCACCCATAATTCATGACACAACCATGAACGAAGAAATTCAAGAAGAAGATCGAGAATTAGAAGAACCTCAAGAACCTGTAGATCCACCTCAGGAGAATAATCCTCAGAAGAGGAAACCTGCTTGGGTGCAAGAAGCTATCCAAGGTGCAGAAAGATATGGGTCTCCAGAAGAAAATCATAGAGAAAGAAAAAGGACCAGGTCCTGCTCTGGGTATGTAGCCTTATTATGTGACTTCATTGATAAAGAACCTTCCAACTATGAAGAAGCGACATAAAGGAAAGAATGGAAGGATGCTATGATCGAAGAGTATCAATCAATCATGAAGAATGATGTCTGGGATATTGTCCCAAGACTAGAAGGGTAGTCTGTTGTATCTTCCAAATGGATCTACAAGATCAAGCATGTTGCAGATGGTAGCATAGAGAAATATAAAGCAAGATTTGTGGCTCGTGGATTCTCCTAGAAAGAAGGAATAGATTATGAAGAAACTTTTGCACCTGTAGCCAGGTACACTTCCATCATATCAGTACTTGCTTTGGTTGCAGTAATGAAATGGAAGTTACACCAGATGGATGTCAAGACTGCTTTCTTGAATGCTGTAGTGGAAGAGGAAGTGTATGTGGAGAAGCCTCTCAGTTTTGAGACACATGACAGGGAATCTCATGTGTGTAAATTGAAGAAATCCCTGTACGGTTTGAAACAGGAACCCAGGACATTGTACAACAGAATTGACAACTTTCTATCTAGTTTGGGCTGTACCAAGAGTAAAGCAGATTCCAAACTTTACTACAAGGTTGAAGATGGTAACCCAGTGATACTCCTACTGTATGTAGATGATCTGTTTGTAACAGGTGTGGATGGGTTGATTGCTGATACGAAGAGGAATCTTGCTCCCGAGTTTGAAATGAAAGAATTGGGTATGATGCACTATTTTCTAGGCATGGTGGTGTGGCAGAATTCATATGGAATCTTCCTTGGACAAGGGAAGTATGCAGTAGAGATCTTGAAGAGATTCAGGATGATGGAATGCAAGGCCATGACCACACCTATGGCATCAAACCTGAAGCTATTGAGCGATGCTTCATCAGAATCGATTGATGCTACGATGTATCGTTAGATGATTGGGTCCTTGATGTACCCGACGAATACAAGACCAGATATTTGCTTTGTTGTGAACACCTTGAGCCAGTTCCTGACAGATCTGAGACATGTTCACTTGATTGCTGCAAAGCATATTATGAGGTAACTGAGGGGTACAGTTGATTATGGGCTCAAGTATGAGGCAAATCAGAAGATTAACCTGGAGGGTTATGTTGATTCAGATTGGGCAGGCAGTGCCATTGATAGGAAGAGCACTTCAGGGTGCTGCTTCAGTATGGGATAAGGTGTGATCTCTTGGTTTAGCAGAAAACATTCTTGCATGGAACTGAGTACAGCTGAAGCAGAGTATGTCGTAGCTTGCTCAGGTAGTTGTGAGGTAGTATTATTGAGGAAGCTACTGTCTAATTTATTTGATCTCTAGTTGGATGCTACTTGTATATATTGCGACAACCATATTTGTGTGAAGTTGTCGGAGAACTCGACGTTCCATGACAATTCAAAGCACATCGAGATAAAATATCAATATATCAGGGATATGGTGCAGAGAGGAGCATTGAAGCTCCAGTATGTTGCAATGGACCAACAGATAGCTGATGTGTTGATGAATCTATTGGACAGAGTGAAGTTTGATTACTTCAGGGAGAAGCTTGGTGTTCTCCAGATCGAGGTTTCCCCCAAGGGGAAGTGATGAGTCCGTGAGCCATTCTGACATGGTGAGAGGATTGGTTCCTTCCATGGTCAGATGTAAGGGCTGAGCCATTTTGTCATGGTGAGAGGATTGGTTCCTTCCATATCATATATGAGTGTTGAGCCATTCTGATGTGACTGTAGGATTGGTTCCTACATGATCAGATATAAGTGCTGAATGCCATTCTCTGAATGGAGGCACCTGGTCAGTTACCAGGAATACTCAGCCTAGAGCTAAGGGCCATTCTGATATGACTGTGGGATGTGTTCTCACATGATCAGATATAAGTGCTGAAGGCCATTCTCTGGGAGAATGGAGGCACCTGGTCAATTACCAGGAATCCTTAGCCTGGGGCTGAGGGCCATTCTGATATGACTGTGGGATTGGTTCCCACATGATCAGATGTAAGTGCAGTGCCTTTCCATAGATGATAGTAGTTGTGTCCTATCATGCTGGTGGATGTGAGTGCCAAGCCTTTCCATAGATGATAGCAGTTGTGTCCTATCATGCTGGTGGATGTGAGTGCTGAGCCTTTTCACAGATGGTAGTAGGTGTGTCCTACCATGCTGGTGATTGTAAGTGTTGTGCATTTCCAAATATTGTTGATGTAATTGTAACTTTGAAATGTATTCACTTATATTTCTTATCTATTGTAACCCGATGTTCATTCTAGGATGTATTGTAATGTATTTGAGTCATGTCATACCCCGATGTTTATTCCGAGAAGTTTCTATAATGAGAAAGTCATGTCAAGTCATTATAGGTAACCCTCCTATTGGTCAAGGGTTAAAGTCCCCACAGTTGTGGGGCCCTTGGGTTATTAGACTATCCTAGTGAATTCGACTCTAGGTGAGTCATTGTAAGTCGGGGCAATAGTCCCCACCATTGTGTTACCCTCCTATTGGTTGGAGGAGGCAAAGTCCCCACAAGTGGCGGGGCACTAGGGTTATTAGACACTCCTAGAGATGTCGGCTCTAGTAAGTAATTGTTAAGTGAGGCCGACATGTTGGAGTGCACTTCAAGTGAATGGAAGAATATAAATAGAGAGTGAGAGCCTCTCTATTTATCACTTACAACACTCACACTCACTTATTGAGGGCGCATGAGTGAGAGGAGAATCTCTCTCAGTGAGAGAGAGAGAGATTGCTGCTGTGTGGAGATCATCTTAATGTCTTAGGGATTTTACTGTTTTGGTGCTGATTCTATCTCTGAGGAAGTTGTGGGGTTTTCTCCTTTATGGTTTCCCCGAGGAAAAATCTTTGTGTCTCTTGTCTCTTGTGATGTGCTTATGTTTTACTACTGTGCTTGTTATTCTCTCAGTGAAAAGATCCTAAGATCATAATGCTAGCTTATATGATGAAAAACTAACATGGTATCAGAGCTAACCTGAGAAGAAGACATTGTGCAGCTGTAGAAGCTAGGGCTTCTTAATTTTTGGGTCTCTCTCCACAATCTATCAGCAAAAGTATGCTAGAATGACTCTCCATTGAAGGGAGCATCTTTCTGTCGAAGCGGAATTCAATTCCGAGCATTTTCAGTTTTCGATGTGGAAATTAGGGATTTCTATAGAAGAGGAATTTTTGAGTGAGACCAGAATAGTATTGTTCTCCTCATCAAAATCAAAGTTTAGAGACCTGGATCAAGAAATTTGGTTGGGTGAAACTCCGAGAAAGTCAAACCCTAGTTTGACCCCGAGCTGGAAAAACCCTAAATACTAAAAATGATAAGTTTTGGTATAGTCGCTATATTCCAAGGTTGTCGAAGTCTTAGGAGCTGAAAATTGCAGGGGCCGAAGATAAAATCCTGAAAAACATTGTGTTCAAAATTCAGCCTCATATTCACTGTATTCCAGGAGATATGATCTCTGTAAGTTAGGGTTCCAGCCTCTTCCAGAATTCATCCCTAAACAGGACACCTGGGGAGAATTGAAATACCTTGGGATACCAAGGTCCAAATGGAATTCCTGAAGATGTTCTAGATATGGTACAAAATTTATTTTCTGGGGTCCAAAGAGCATACTCAAAATATGAACCAGTGACACGTGGCATACCTTACAACTTTGCTGTTCTGAACAGTCCCATAACAGGACACCTTGGGAAATGGATCATAAATCCCAAATGGTGAAACCAATTATGATGAAAACTATGGTGTTGGATCAGGAATATGCGAGGTTACCTCAGTGCAAAAATTTAGACACAAAGGTTCAATAATTTTGGAGATATCACAAGAAACAGTAACAAGCATTTCTGTAGAAGAAATTGGAAATTTAGGGCTTCCTGTTCCGGGAGCTTCCCTCCACTGTTTTCAGAAAAGGAGTAGATTGGATAGCTCCATTTGAAGAGATCTATCTGTCTATCCAATTAGATATGGAATATTCCAAGTTTTGAAAATTAGGGTTTCTGTGACAAACCCTAGATTAGCCAACTACGAAACTAAGACGGACACCTCAAATCGGTAAGATCTAATCCTTTGCTATTTTCATTTGAGGTTCTTATTTCAAAGTGATATATCACATCAGCTTGATGAAAAGCATTGTGAATTTGAAAACTTCCAAGCCTGGAAGTATATGATCTCTCTGAAGAAAATGGATTGGACACCTATATGAGTATAGAGGTTCTAGTTTCAGAGGGAGATAAGGTTAGAAGCCTTTCACAAGAAGAACTTGGTCAAGGCCAAGAAGATCATTGTTGATTCAGTTATGAATCAACTTGTATTACAAGTGTCTTCCCTAAAGACACTGAAGATGTTTGATTCCTTAACCAAGCTATTTGAAGGGAAGAACAAAAATCAGAATACGACCTTAAGAAGTTGAAGAATGTGAAGATCCAGAATGCAGAGACCATGCAGTCATAAGAGTCTCTCAAATCAAGAACAACTTGAAGCGGTAAAAGAAGAAGTGAAGAATGTAGAAGTGGTGATGGCCACCTTGAATGGCATCCCAGGATCGTGTGATTCATTCAAGGAATGTGTGCTATAAGGAAGTGATTACCTTCAGTATACTCCAAGAAGAAGAAGAAGCTTGACTCATAAGAAGAGAAGAGAAGATGGGAGCAATTGAAGATCAAGCTCTCACCATCCAAGGAAGATCCCTCAAGCAATAAGGAATACAAAGGACTCAACTCTTGAAGAACTTCTTATCCACCTTAGCATTTGGATAAGAAACGATACTATTATGAATGAAGAAGACGACAAAGCTGAAGAAGGAGCCTACCCACAAAACAAATAAAGATAAGTATTCAGTTGTCATTTCATGATATTGTTTTGTTATGCATTTGTTTATATTCAGTTGATGTATTATGCATGATAGGATGTTTGCATTAATGACACTATACTACTAATATGCATGTGATGGGTAAGTCGCTCATGGTGCTATACAAATCTCCATTGCTACTTATCTAGAATGAAACCTCTTTGCTGACATATTGGATTAGTGCACAATCTCAATGTTGTCCTGGTAGAGATGGAAGGCATCTAGAAAGTTTCAGTGAGATATGGATGAATGTTGTATTGGCTAAAGTAGTTGCATGATCATATATTTATGCATAAGAATTTTCCAGTATGAATATTCCTTATGAAATGTTTCTAACCATACAAATGCATTTGACTTGTAGGAAAGATCGCATACATAATCGCCTACAAGCAAAGAAGAATGAAGACTTGTTCCGAAGAACAAGTGACGAAATTTAAAAATGAAGAATAATATGACGAGTGCAGTGACATAATTAATGCAGAACCTTCTAGCCACCAAGAAGAAAGGGAAGACCAGTTCAAGAAGAATGATGTCAGGGCGCATTATCGAGACCTGAAGAAAAGTTCATAGTTCCATCATGCAGCAGATGGAAACATCGTGGGATACAAAGCAAGATTCATAGTACGAGGCTTCTCATGAAAGGAAGGCCCAGACTACAAAGAGACATTTGTAGCCAGTAAGAGTTGAAACACATACATGATGAGATTGATGAAGATCTTAACCTTTGCTACAAGGTTGAAGATGCAATTCTGTACACTAGACGGTCACATTGAATATTAGTAGCATAGGAAGTTACTTGTCACTCCGGTACATAATATTTTCAGTGCATAGAGCACAGAAGACAGAGGGAGTATGATGCTCCACTTTAGAGGGAGTGACTGCAGAAGATCCTAAGGTTCGACAGGATGGATAGATTACTGATGACTCTAGGCTTTACTGAGAGTAAAGCGGATTCCAACCTTTGCTTCAAGGTTGAAGGTGGAAGACCAATGATGCTCCTGTTATGTGTCGATGCACTATTTTATAGGCATGGAGGTGTGGAAAAGGGAAGTATGCAGTAGAGATCCTAAATAGGTTCAGGATGATGGACTGCATGACCACACTTATGGCATTGAACCTGAAGCTGTTAAGTGATGCTTCATCAGATTTCGTTGATTCTATGATGTATCATCAGATGATTGGGTCATTGATGTACCTGACGAACACAAGACCAGACATTTGCTTTGCTGTGAACACCTTGAGCCAACACTTGACAGATCCGATAAGTGTTCACTTGACTGCTGCAAAGCATATGCTGAGGTACCTGAAGGGTACAGTTGATTATGGGATCAAGTACAATGCGAATCAAAAGATTAACCTAGAGGGCTATGTTGATTTAGATTGGGTAGGCAGTGCCATCGATAGGAAGAGTACTTCAGGATGTTGCTTCAGTATGGGATCAGGTGTGATCTCTTGGTTTAGCATGAAGCAATCCTGTGTGGCACTGAGTACAGCTGAAGCAGAGTATGTCGCAGCTTGTTCAGCTAGTTGTGAGACAGTATGGCTGCGAAAGCTACTGTCTGATATATTTGATCTTCAGTTGGATGCTACTTGTATACATTGTGACAACCAGAGTTGCGTGAAGTTGTTAGAGAATCCAATAATCCATGACAATTCGAAGCATATCGAGATTAAGTACCACTATATCAGGGATATGGTGCAGAGAGGAGCAGTGAAGCTCCAGCATATTGCGACAGAGGAACAGATAGCTGATGTATTGACGAAGCCATTAGCTAGGCTGAAGTTCGAGTACTTTAGGGAGAAGCTTGGTGTTCTCCAGATCAAGGTTTCCTCCAAGAGAAAGTAATGATACCCATAGCCATTCTGACATGGTGAGAGGATTGGTTCCTTCCATGGTTAGATGTAAAAGCTGAGCCATTCTGTCATGGTGAGAGGATTGGTTCCTTCCATGTCAGATATGAGTGCTATCCATTCTGTTGAGCAGGACAGATGTAAGGGCAATTTCCATTCTAGGAATGGAGGCACCTGGTCAGTTACCAGGATCACTCAGTGTAGGACTAAGTAGCCATTCTGATGTGATAGAGGGATGTGTTCCCACTTGATCAGATGTAAGGGCTGAACCATTCTGTCATGGCTAAAGGATTAAGTTCCTTCCATGTCAGATGTGAGTGTTGGCCATTCTGACGAGCAGGTCGGATGCAAGGGCAACTGCCATTTTCTAGGAGAATGGAGGCGCCTGGTCAGTTACCAGGTAGCTCAGTCGAGGAATGGGGGCCATTATGATATGACTGCTGGGATGTGTTCTCGTAGGATCAAATGTGAGTGAAAGCCCTTCCATCACTGTGATAGGATGTGTTCTTGTCTGGATGGATGTAAGTGCAGAGCCTTTCTGGAGCGACTGAGGGATGTGTTCCCACGTGCTCAGATGTAAGCGCTGAAATATCTCATCACTGTGATAGGATGTGTTCTTGTCTGGATGGGAGTCTTCCATCACTGTGATAGGATGTGTTCCTGTCTGGATGGATGTGCCCTTTTGACGAGTAGGTCAGATGTAAGTGCTGAAATCTTCCATCACTGTGATAGGATGTGTTCCTATCTAGATGGGAGTCTTCCATCACTGTGATAGGATGTGTTCCTGTCTGGATGGATGTGCCCTTCTAACGAGTAGGTCAGATGTAAGTGCTGAAATCTTCCATCACTGTGATAGGATGTGTTCTTGTCTAGATGGGAGTCTTCCATCACTGTGATAGGATGTGTTCCTGTCTGGATGGATGTGCCCTTCTGATGAGTAGGTCAGATGTAAGTGCTGAAATATTCCATCACTGTGATAGGATGTGTTCCTCGTCTGGATGGGAGTCTTCCATCACTGTGATAGGATGTGTTCTTGTCTAGATGGATGTGCCTTTCTGATGAGTAGGTCAGATGTAAGTGCTGGGCGAAGACCTACATGATGGGTAGGCCTACAACCAGCATGAAAAAGGGCTGGCTCTGTAGAACTTCCTGTGACAAGAAGAATCATGAGATAGCACCAGTGATGATCCAGATCGAGTGATGATAAAGATCCAGTGATGACAGCCAGTGATGATCTAGATCGAGTGATGATCCAGATCCAGTAGTGATGATACAAATTGAGTGATGATCCAGATCCAGTCCAGTGATGTTGATCCCGATCGAGTGATGATCCAGATCCAGTGATGATGTTCAGTGATGTTTTATATCGAGTGATGATCCAGATCGAGTGATGATGATCCAGATCTAGTGATGATCTAGATTCAGTGATGATGATCCAGATCGAGTGATGATCCAGATCCAAATGAAGATGACTTGAAAATGAAGATGACTTGAAGATAAAGATGAATTTGAAGATGATGAAGACCTGACGATGACCCAGATGATACAGAGAAGAAGACTTGTGCTGATAAATTGTGTCAAGAGAATACCTTCCTAGTTAAGAGGGAGTGTTGATGTAATTGTAACTTTGGAATGTATTCACTTATATTTCTTATCTATTGTAACCCGATGTTCATTCCAGGATGTATTGTAATGTATTTGAGTCATGTCATACCCCGATGTTTATTCTAGGAATTTTCTATAATGAGAAAGTCATGTCAAGTCATTATGGGTAACCCTCCTATTGGTCAAGGGTTAAAGTCCCCATAGTTGTGGGGCCCTTGGGTTATTAGATTATCCTAGTGAAGTTGACCCTAGGTGAGTCATTGTAAGTTGGGGCAATAGTCCCCACCATTGTGTTACCCTCCTATTAGTTGGAGGAGGCAAAGTCCCCACAAGTGGTGGGGCACTAGGGTTATTATACACTCCTAGAGATGTCGGCTCTAGTAAGTAATTGTTAAGTGAGGCCGACATATTGGAGTGCACTTCAAGTGAACAGAAGAATATAAATAGAGAGTGAGATCCTCTCTATTTATCACTTGCAACACTCACACTCACTTATTGAGGGCGCATGAGTGAGAGCAGAATCTCTCTCAGTGTGTGAGAGAGAGACTCCTGCTGTGTGGAGATCATCTTAATGTCTTGGGGATTTTACTGTTTTGGTGCTGATTCTATCTCTGAGAAAGTTGTGGGGTTTTCTCCTTTATGGTTTCCCCAAGGAAAACTCTTTGTGTCTCTTGTCTCTTGTGATGTGCTTATGTTTTACTGCTGTCCTTGTTATTCTCTCAGTGAAAAGATCCTAAGATCATAATGCTAGCTTATATGATGAAAAACTAACAAATATGGTAGCAGGTGTTTCCTACCATGCTGGTGGATGTGAGTGCCATGCCTTTTCATAGATGATAGTAGTTGTATCCTATCATGCTGGTGATTGTAAGTGATGTGTCTTTCCACAGATGATAGTAGTTGTGTACTATCATGTTGGTGTATGTGAATGTCATACCTTTTCAAAGATGGTAGTGGGTGTGTCCTACCATGCTAGTGATTGTAAGTGTTATGCCTTTCCACAGATGGTAGGAGGTGTGTCCTACCATGCTGGTGGATGTGAGTGCCATGCCTTTTCACAGATGATAGTAGTTGTGTCCTATCATGCTGGTGAATGTAAGTGCCGTGCCTTTCTGACATGGTGCTGGATGTGTTCCTCTCATGGTCATATGTGAGTGCTAGCCATTCTGACTTAGGGTCATATATAAGTGCTAAAGAAGACCTACATGGAGGCTAGGACTACAACCAACATGAAAAAGGGTTGGCTCTGTAGAACTTCCTGTGACGAGAAGAATCATGTGATAGAACTTGTGATGATGACCCAGTGATGATGATCCAGAAGTAATGATCTAGATCCAGTGATGATGTCCCCGTGATGATCCAGATCGAGTGGTGATCCAGATTCAGTGATGATGATCTAGATCAAGTGATGATCCAAATCCAGTGATGATGATCCAGATCTAGTGATGATGATCCATATCGAGTGATGATCTAGATCCAAGATGAAGATGACGAGATGATACAGTTGATACAGAGAAGAAGACCAGTGCTGACAAATTGTGTCGAGAGAATACCTTCCTAGTTAAGGGGGAGTGTTGATGTATTTGTAACTTCGAAATGTATTCACTTGTATATATTATCTATTGTACCTCGATGTTTATTCTGGGAAGTGTCTGTAATGTATTTGAGTCATGTCATTCCCTGATGTCACTATCAGGAGATACAATAATGTAAACAAGTCATGTCAAGTCATTGTGGGTATCCCTCCTATTGATCAAGGTTAAAGTCCCCGCAGTTGTGGGTCCCTAGGGTCATTAGAGTCTCCTAGAGAAGTCATTCCTAGTGAGTTATTGTCAAGTCAGGAATTAGTATAAATAGAGAGTGACCCTCTCTATTTAACACACATTCACTCACACTTAGTTGTAGCACATAGCTGAGGGAGAAGAAGTTGCTGGGACTAGAAAGAAAGAGACTACTGCTGTCGAGAGATCATCTTGTTGTTTTTGGGGTTTTTCTTTTGGTGTTGATTCTATCTCTGAGGAAGTTGTGGGGTTTTCTCCTTTATGGTTTCCCTGAGGAAAAACATTGTGTTCATTGTCTCTTGTGTTTGATTGTTGTGCTTCTTATTCTCTCAGTTAAAGATCCTAATATAATGCTAGCTTGAATGATAAAAATCTAACACGGACTTGTAAATAATTTTGATGGGGTAGATCCTGGTACCAACAGAAACCTTAAGTTATAGGTGGAGAAATGGTCTCATATTTATCCATGAATATCTCAATACTCACTTAGGACTAGGAAACCAAATGATGAGGTGTATTCTCACACCTTTTTTAAATTTCCCTTTACAAAGTAAATGAGAATTTGTATGAGCACTTTCATATTTCCCCCCTTTCACATAGTGTTGGTGGATATTTCTATAGGAACATGTCTACAACATTCTCTATCATTTACTATAGGTGGGTGAGTTCTAACTGACATAAATACATGCAACAATTTGAATTTTTCTTAATAATCCTAATATTTTTCAAAGAGTAGAGAGGGAAGGAAGAAAGGAAAGAGCCTCTTGAAGCATGCAAGTTGTAGAAGATCCCCTTGCTTGAGATTCCATGGCCTTTAGGCCTCCATTTGCAACTTTATTGGTAGTTCCTTACCTTTATCTATACCTCTATGAACTTGAAAAACTTTGAAAAACTTGGAAATTATCTACCAAATCTTGAATTCAAAACTAGATTTAACACATAGATTCGAACTCAAAATTTGGAGGAAACTATAATTGCATCACATTGAAAATAGGAAGAAAGTGGTTAAAATACAATTGTGGAGGTGAATACATTCTCCTTTGATTTAATCCATCCTTCTCCATCCATTCCATTGATAACCAAGATCTTGATGTGGAAAATAATCCTTCTAGCCTTCAAATTCTTGAGCATGCCTTTTCTTTCATTTTATGTGTGTCTCTTCTTCACCTTATATGCCTTTCTTGTATAGCATTAGGATTTGTGCACCCAATCACTAACCATGGACGTGGGATTAATAGTTTTGATGAATTTTGATTATTTTCTTAAAAAACCCCACTTTATTTAGTTTTTTCAGGCATTTTCCTTAAATTTCTATGGTTTTAGGACAATTAATACATATGACATGTATTCTTTCCACTCGATGAATTTAGGAAACTGGGTTTTGGCCCTTAAGTAGTATTGATCTTGAATAATTTAGAGAAACCTTTGTCTTCACATACTTCTTCCTTTGTGGAAGCAGTGGTCCGATGAGAGATCAAAGCTCTCAATTTGTTCCAAATTTCGGTCTTCATGTTGCGAGCAAAATGAAGATATGTTTTAGGCCATCATCCTCAAGGGTGTTAATTTTATTGTTAATAGATGCCCCCTAATGTGTGAGGTCCAAATCTATCCTGAAGGCCAAAATACATTGATTTCTCTTTTATTTTGATACTCTTCATACTGATACTCTTTGTATTGAAACCCTTTAGTGATCAAGGCAATATGGAAAAGGATTTAGTTCATGAGCGCAAGAGTTGGAGAAGCACCTATAAGTCAATCAAGGAAATTTACCAAATATAAAATATCTTCCTGAGGTGGGTATACCCATGCTCAACAATAAATAATAATGGCCATGAACAATACATAATGGATCTATGTCAAAAGAAAATTCTTCAAAAGCGCATATATGAACATCTGATGAGTGCAAAATATCCAGGTCTTCATGGTACTTTGACATGGTATTTTTTAATCTTTCACAACTCGAGAAATGCATTGATGAGTGATACAACTATATTTCCCAAGGTCTTTGTTTCTAGGAAAATGCACCTCTTTCGAACAAGAGTTGTTCCTCTAGTATGAATGGTTCAGATCTAAAACAAATGAGTAACACAGAATGTCAGACTCTCCTTAGATATGTTTAAGCACTTGAATGGACTTCCATGCTTCTTTCTATTAACGAAATTATTTACTATCCTTCAAGATTTTTCCTATGTTTACCTGCAAAAATAAAAGACACCAATAGAAAATGATAGCATACACGACATAAAAATTAGATCTATGCTTGTGACCAAGGAGTCAAGCAATACATACACATGATACGTCATATATGCGAAAGAGAAAACATTCCTTATTAACAATAATTGGAAAGACTATAACCTTTATGCCTTGGTGTTGAGAGTTCCTTCCAATGGATCCTTGCCTCGAACTTCACCTTACCTCCAATAGACTCAAGAATGATTTTGGCAGAGTTTGGGTATACAACACAATTCTTCCTTCTTCTCCCCATGGGGAATGATCCAATATTTAAAGGCATGGGAGGATAGGAATGGTTGAGGATCTCATGGGTGAGGTGGAGAGAAGATCAAAAAATGAAGGATCTCAAAATCCAGCTGGTCCTAAACCATAGGGATGAATCTCCACAAAGGCAAGCTTTGAGAATCCTCTCGAAGCGTCTCTTTTTGCCTTGCAAACTCAAGCACCACTCCTTTAATGAAGAAAATAAGCGGTATTAATGTTGATGTATTTGTAACTTTGGAATGTATTCACTTGTATATCTTATGTATTGTACCCCAATGTTTATTTTGGGAAGTATCTATAATGTAATTGAGTCATGTCATGCCCTGATGTTTTGATCGGGTGATTCAATAAGTAAACAAGTCATGTAAATTCATTGAGGTTAACCCTCGATTGTAAGTCGGGGAAATAGTCCCCACAATTGTGTCAAGGTTAACCCTCCTTGTTGATCGAAGGGAAATTTCCCCACAATTGTGGGGCACTAGGGTTATTAGACTCTCCTAGAGATGTCGGCCCTAGTAAGTAATTGTTAAGTGGGGCCAACATGTTGAAGTGTACATTAAGTGAATTAAAGAATATAAATAGAGAGTGAGACTCTCTATTTATCACACACACTCACTCACTGGGGCGCATGAGTGAGAAAGGAGAAGCTCTCTCAAGAGAGAGAGAGAGAGAGAGAGAACAAGCTGTTGGAGATAAGATCTCCTTTATGGTTTCCCTGAGGAAAATTCTTTGTGTCTCTTGTTTCTTGTGTTTATTGTTGTGTATGTTATTCTCTCAGATAATATCTTAACATCATATTGCTTAAATGACAAAAATATAACATGATATCAGAGCTAACCTGAGAACAAGACACGGTGCACCTGTAGAATCTAGGGATTCTTAATTTTTGGGTCTCTCTCCACAATCCATCAACAAAAGTATGCTAGGCTGACTCTCCATTGAAGGGCACATCTTTCTGTCGAAGCGAAATTCGATTCCGAGCATTTTCAATTTTTGGTGCAGGAAATTGGGGCTTTTTTCAAAAGAGGATTTTTTGAGTGATCTCGGCATAGGATTTCTCTCATAAAAATCAAAGTTTAGAGACCTGGGTCGAGAATTTTGGTTGGGTGAAACTCCAGGAAATTCAAACCCTAGTTTGACCCCGAGCCGAAAAAACCCTAAATACTAAAACTGATAAGTTTTGGTACATTCGCTATATATCGGGATTTCAGAGTCTCATGGGTCAAAATTTTCACAGGTCGAAGATACAATCTTGATGTATAGTGTATCCAAGTTTCAGCCTCAGATTCATTATATTCTAGGATATATGATCCCTGTGAGTTAGGGTTCCAGCCTCTTCCAAGATTCATCCCTAAACAGGACACCTGGGAAGAATTGCTATATCTCGAGATACGAAGTTTAAAATGAAATTTCTCAAGATGTTCCAGAAAGGGTACATATTGTAATTTCTATTTTAGAAGTTTCAGACCTCAAAGATGAAATAGTGACACATGGCAGTCTGTACAACTTCGCTATGCTAAACAGTCCTGAAACATGTCACCTTGGGAAAACACTCATAAGTCCCAATTGGTGAAACCGATTCTGATGAAACCTATGGTGTTGGAACAAGGATAGATGAGGATAACTTAGTACAAAATTTTAGACACATAGGAGCATTAATTTTAGATATACCATAGAAACAGTATTAAGCATTTATGTAGAAGAAATTGGTAAACTAGGGCTTCCTGTTATGGGATCTTCCCTCCACTGTTTTCAGAGAAGGAGTACATTGGAAAGCTTGCCTTGAAGAGGTCTATCTTTATATCCAATCAGATCTGAAAGATTCCAAGTTTTGAAAATTAGGGTTTCTCTGACAAACTCTAGATCAGTCAGCTTCGGAACCAGGACAAACACCTCAAATCAGTAAGATCTAATCTTTTGCTATTTTCATTTGAGGTTCTCATTTCAAAGTGATCTATCACATCAGCTTGATGACAAGATTGGTGAGGCTAACAACTTCCAAGCATGGAAGTATAGGATTTCACTAGTTCTTGAAGGAAATTAATTAGACACCTACATAAGTAGAGAGGTTCCAGTTCCAGAGGGAGATGAGGCAAAAATCCTTACACAAGAAGAACTTGGTCAAGGCCAAGAAGATCATTGCTGTTTCAATCATGGATCAACTTGTACCACAAGTGTCTTCCCTAAAGACACCGAAAGAGATGTTTGATTCCTTTACCAAGATATTTGAAGGGAAGAACATAAATCAGAAGATGACCTTAAGAAACAGGTTGAAGCATGTGAAGATCCAGAATGCAGATACCATATAGTCCTAATTTACAAGGGTCTCTTAAATCAAAGAACAACTTGAAGTGGTAGAAGAAGAAGTGGAGAATTCATAAGTTGTGATAACCACCTTGAATGGCCTCCCAGGACCATGGTATTCATTCATTCAAGGAATGTGTTCCAGAAGGAAGTGATTACTTTCAACAGACTCTGGGAAGAGCACACACAAGAAGAAGCTCAACTCATAATAAGAGAAAATAAGATGGGAGCAACTGAAGATCAAGCTCTCACCATCCAAAGAAGACCATCAAGCAATGAGGAATATGAAGAACTCAACTCTTGAAGAACCTTTTATCCATCTTATTATGAATGAAGAAGATGATGAAGTTGAATGCTCAAGAAGGAGTCTACCCACAAAACAAATAAAGATAAGTATTCAATTGTCATTTCATGATATTGTTTTGTTATGCATTTGTTTATATTCATTTGATGTATTATGCATGATAGAATGTTTTCATTAATGACAGTATACTACTAATATGCATGTGATGGGTAAGTAGCTCATGGTGCTATACAACTCTCCATTGCTACTTATCTAGAATGAAACCTCTTTGCTGACATATTGGATTAGTGCACAATCTCAATGTTGTCCTGGTAGAGATGGAAGGCATCTAGAAACATTTCCATGAGATATGGATGAATGTTGTATTGACTAAAATAGTTGCATGATCATATAATTATTCATAAGAATTTTCCATTATGAATATTCCTTATGAAATGTTTCTAACCATACAACTAATGCATTTGACTTGTAGGAAAGATCACGTACAATCAAAGAAGGATGAGACTTGTTCCGAAGAACAAGTGACGACAATTCAAGAAAGAATCCAAGATGAAGAATAATATGATGATACTTTCAAAGAAGAGATCTCAGACATAGTGCAGTTATGTAACACTATTGAGTGACATCATTGATGAAGAACCTTCCAAGAAGTAGCTAAGAATAAAGGGAAGGATTGTACCGGTTCAAGAAGAATGATGTCTAGGATGTAGTATGGAGACCTGAAGAGAATTTCGTAGTTCCATCATGCAGTAGATGGAAACATCGTGGGATACAAGGAAAGATTTTTAGTATGAGGCATAGACTATGAAGAGACATTTGGATCCACTAGAAATACACATGACATGTAGAATCATGTGTGCAAATGAAAGAAGGTTTGTACGAGCTCAGAAGACACCCATGGGATAACACATACATGAGGAGCTTGAAGATCACCTAGAGTGATGAAGATCTTAAATTTTTCTACATGTTGAAGATGAAAGCCTATAGAGGATGACAAGCTCACAGATTGGTGTGAGAAGAACTTTTGAAAAGGTTCAAGATAGAGGATCTTGGTATCCAGTGACCCTAGATGGATACATAGAATATTAGTAGCAGAGAAAGCTACTTGTCACTCCAGTACATAATGCTTCAATGCATAGAGTATGAAAGATAGAGGGAGAATGATGCTTTGCTTTAGAGGGAGTGACTGCAGAAGGTCCTGAGGTTCGACATGGTACGGCAGGATGGATAGATTACTGATGACTCTAGGATTTACTAAGAGTAAAGTAGATTCCAACCTTTTCTTCAGGGTTGAAGGTGGAATACCAGTGATGCTCCTGTTATATGTCGATGACTTGTTCCTAACAGAAAAGAGGAACTCTTTAAAATGAGACTTGATGCTGAGTTCGAGATGAAGGAATTGGATATGATGCACTACTTTCTAGGCATGGAGGTGTGGCAGAATATCCCTGGGACAAGGGAAGTATGCAGTAGAGATCCCAAAGAGGTTCGGGATGATGGAACGCAAGGCCATGACCACACCTATGGCATCAAACTTGAAGCTATTGAGTGATGCTTCATCAGATCCAATTGATGCCACAATGTATAGTCAGATGATTTGTTCCTTGATGTACCTAATGAATATGAGACTAGATATTTGGTTTGTTGTGAACACATTGAGACATGTTCACTTGATGGTTGCAAAGTATGTAGTGAGGTACCTAAAGGGTACAGTTGATTATGGGCTCAAGTATGAGGTGAATCAGAAGATTAACCTGGAGGGTTATGTGGATTCGTATTGGGAAGGTAGTGCCATTGATAGGAAGAGCACTTCGAGGTGCTACTTTAGTATGGGATCAGGTATGATATATTGGCTTAGCAGGAAACGGTCTTGCGTGGCACTGAGTATAGTTGGAGCAGAGTATGTCGTAGCTTGTTCAGCTAGTTGTGAGGCAGTATGGCTGAGGAAGCTACTGTCTGATTTATTTGATCTCTAGTTGGATGCTACTTGGATATATTGCGACAACCAGAGTTGTGTGAATTTGTCTAAGAACCCGGTGTTCCATGACAAGTCAAAGCATATCGAGATCAAATATCACTATATCAGGGATATGGTGCAAAGAGGAGTAGTGAAGCTCCAGCATGTTGCGATGGACAAACAGATAGTTGATGTGTTGACTAAGTCATTGGCCAGAGTGAAGTTTGAGTACTTCATGGAGAAGCTTGGTGTTCTCCAAATCGAGGTTCCCTCCAAGGGGAAGTGATGAGTCTATGAGCCATTCTGACATGGTGAGAGGATTGGTTCCTTCCATGGTCAGATGTAAGGGCTGAGCCATTCTGTCATGGTGAGAGGATTGGTTCCTTCCATGGTCATATGTGAGTGCTGAGCCATTATAAGGTGACTGTGAGATGTGTTCTCACATGATCAAATATAAGCACTAAATTCCATTCTCTCAATGGAGGCACTTGGTCAGTTACCAGGAATACTCAGTATTGGACTGAGAGCCATTCTAATGTGACTGCAGGATGTGTTCATCCCACATGATCAGATATAAGTGCAGAGTATTTCTTACATGGTTGATGTGTTCATCCCATGGTTAGATATAAGTGTTGAGCCCTTCTCACATGGTTGATGTGTTCATCCCATGGTCAGATATAAGTGTTGAGCCCTTCTGACATGGTCGATGTGTTCATCGCATGATCAGATATAAGTTTTGATCCCTTCTTACATGGTTGATGTGCTCATCCCAGGGTAAGATATAAGTGTTGAGCCCTTCTTACATGGTTGAAGTGTTCATCCCATGGTAAGATATAAGTGATGGGCCTTTTTGACATGGTTGATGTGTTCATTGCATGGTCAGATGTGAGTGTCGGGCCTTTCTAACATGGTTGATGTGTTCATCCCATGGTCAGATGTGAGTGTTGGGCGTGCCTTTCTGACATGGTTGATGTGTTCATCCCATGGTCAGATGTAAGTGCTAGGCAGGACTTTCTGATTGGGTCAGATATAAGTGCTGAATAAGATGAAGACCTACATGGAGGCTAGGCCTACAACCAACATGAAAAAGGGCTAGCTATATAGAACTTCCTGTGACGAGAATAATGAAGAGATAGCACCATTTGATTGAGATAGCGGAAGCAATGATGATGATGATGATGATGATCTAGTGATGATCCAGCTTTGATGATGATCCAGTTTTGATGATGATCTAGTGATGATCCAACTTAGATGATGATCCAATGATGATCCAGTTTTGATGATGATCCAGTGATGATCCAGTGATGGTGATCCAGTGATGATCTAGACTTGATGAAGATGACTTCAAGATGAAGATGAGTTGATGATGATCCAGATGATACAAAGAAGAATACTTGTGCTGATAAATTGTGTCGAGAGAATACCTTCCTAGTTAAAAGGGAATGTTGATGTATTTGTAACTTCATAATGTATTCACTTGTAGATCTTATGTATTGTACTCTAATGTTTATTCCGGGAAGTATCTATAATGTAATTGAGTCATGTCATGCCCTGATTTTTTGATCACGAGATTCAATAAGTAAACAAGTCATGTAAAGTCATTGAGGTATCCCTCCATTATAAGTTGGGGCAATATTCACCACAATTGTGTCAAGGTTAACCCTCCTTGTTGATCAGAGGGAAAAGTCCCCACAGTTGTGGGGCACTAGGGTTATTAGACTCTCCTAGAGATGTCGGCCCTAGTAAGTAATTGTTAAGTGGGGCCAACATGTTGAAGTGGACATTAAGTGAACGAAAGAATATAAATAGAGAGTGAGCCTCTCTATTTATCACACACACACTTACTCACTGGGGCGCATGAGTGAGAGAGGAGAAGCTCTCTCAAGAGAGAGAGAGAGAGAGAGAGAGAGAGAGAGAG